>CM071575.1:33867952-34250409 GCA_036426205.1 Ascaphus truei | reverse complement strand
GAGAACGCTCACCATGTTATCTCATTATTCATTTAAGAGTTACACATTATTATGATAAAACTACCGCAGTGGTACTATTGATAAAGGTCCTCCAATGTTACTGGTTGATAAAGGTCCTCAGTGGTATGGTTGAATAAAGGTACTCCTGTAGTATGGTTGATAAAGGTCATCCTTCAGTGTGGTACTGGTTGATAAAGGTACTCCAGTGGTGAGGTACTGGTTGATAAAGTACTCCATGGTACTGGTTGATAAATGTACTCCAGTGGTACTGGTTGATAAATGTACTCCAGTGGTACTGGTTGATAAAGTACTCCAGTGGTACGTATGGTCCCAGTGGTACTGGTTGATAAAGGACGTCCAGTGGTACTGGTTGATAAGGTACTCCAGTGGTACTGGTTGTCAAAAATGCACAGTAAATTTGATACATTTACCTACAAAATGACTTCAGTAACTCAAGGTAGGTAACTATAGTTACTGACTTACTAACTATAGTTAGATGACGTGGGTAGTTTTAAAATGGTGATATTTTATAACCATTGCTGGCTTTAAACTTTTGACCCAGAGAAACACTCTGGGGAAACGTTCCACATCAACAGAGATGTAGGGTAGAAATGGGGGATAGGATAAAAAGAAGAGGATTACCTACATATCTGTGGGGAACCGTTGGAGTGCAAACCCCTTCTTGTTCTGCCCATTATTCCTTTTAGCACTCCATGCAAACGTTGCTAGTGTAAAGATACCAGATTAGTATGCTTAATGTGTTCTAATAACTGTGGAGGCCCCAAAACGATTATCACTAGCCAGTCTTGGGAGAAAATAAACTTTGGGTTTATCATAAGGGATTAGAACACAGATAACACAGATTGTAAATCCAACAATCGGGAAAGATACATAAAAGGGGCAAAAGTACTAAAAAAACAAACTAGTCCTCCCAGGATGCTGGCTCAGCTAAGTGATCCTGGGCTCTTCTAGTCTGTGAGGGCTGAAGTTGAGCTATAAAACGTCCATGAAATACCCCTGTCCTTGGATACCTTCCCACAGTTCACCAGAACAAAAGTACAGATTGCCGGTAGCCTCCTGGCTACCCTTGGGAGAAAAGTGATTTACTGTATCAAACAAAGTTATTATATTATATTATACAGTACAAAAAAAGACAGGCAAGTTTGAAATGCATCTTCTTCAAACTAAGAGGAAGTTTATGGAAATTAATACCTTTGGTGAAATGCCTGTGCTAAAAGCTTATAAATATATATTCCTGCAGCTGTTTTTTTTTAGCTCTGAAACTCTGAGCTATTCAAATGTTAGATAAGTATGGCGTATTCATTCTTAGTACACAGAATAGCGGCCTTTCAGTAACTGCCTCACAATATCAGTTTGCTGTTGTTTACTGTAATAGTTTTATGCCGACTTTGCTGAGACAAAGTCAGGGATTTATGAAATATGGGAAATATTGTCCATTGTATTTGGATATGAATGGGGGATTTTATGTAAAATAGATTTGTGCACCAACTCTATCGTGACAGTTTGCAAATTACAAAGCCTACTCAGCTAAGCCATTATATTTTTATGAACCACAACAGGGACAAATAGGGGCAGTTACTAAGTGATGCTAAGCTTTAAGACACAAAATAGTCCTTTGCCCTTACAGGTAAATCATACTAGAGCTATTGAGAAAGGAATGGTTCTATTGCAAATCTTGAGGCAGACAAAGAAATTGGTACATACTAAACCTTTGTGATACTCCAGTGGTGGTACTGAGTTGTAAAGGTCCACCAGTGGTACTGGTTGATGTAAAAGTAATCCAGTAGTATTGGTTGATAAAGGTAGCCTCCAGTGGTACTGGTTGATAAAAGTAATTCCGAAGGCAGGATGTGTTGATTTTTGTAAAGGTTACTCCGAGAGAGGTACTGGTGATAATTAAAAGTCCTCCAGTAGTACTGGTTGATAAAGGTCATCCAGTGGTTACTGTTGATAAAAGTATCCGTAGTACTGGTGATAGAAGTCATGCTTCCAGTGGTACTGGTTGATAAAAGTACTCCAGTGGTACTGGTTGATAAAAGTAATCCAGTAGTATTGGTTGATAAAGGTCCTCCAGTGGTACTGGTTGATAAAAGTACTCCAGTGGTACTGGTTGATAAAAGTAATCCAGTAGTACTGGTTGATAAAGGTCCTCCAGTGGTACTGTTTGATAAAAGTACTCCAGTGGTACTGGTTGATAAAGGTACTCCAGTGGTGTTACGATTGTGCTCGCCACAAACCGGGACCGGACCGCGGGGCTGAGGTGGGGTTATATAATCACCGACCTTAGTCCGCGCAGACTGATCCGAAGTGCGCAGTTTGTAGTTATACATAGCAGGGTCAGGATTGGAGAAGGCAGCATCGTCGTTATTCAAGCAGGAGTTCGGCAACAGGTAGTCAGGAGTTCCCCGCTTCAGCTTAGGAGCGTGAGCGCGGGAGTGGCCTCTGCGCGAGGAGTGGGCTCAGCCCATGACGCCGGTCTCAGCAGGGGGAGACAGCAGCCTGGCCGAAGTACACCGCGGAGCAGCGTCGGGGAACACCAACGCTTCAGCACAGAAGTCCAAAGCAGGCCTCTGCGTGGAGAATAGCAGCAGGCCTCAGGAAGGGTAACCTCTACTAGGGGAGAATGCAGCAGGTACCATTAACCAGTGCTGGCTAAACACCGCTTCAGCACAGGAGTCAGGAACAGGCCTCTGCGTGGAACTACCAGCAGGCCTCCGGATACTCAGGAACTAGAGATGAGAACTAGAGAGGTTAGTACACAAGGAGACAAGCCAGGTGGCTTGTGGCACAGACAGTAACGTCCAGAGAAGGATTATGCTCGGCTCTGATTCAGAGCCAAAGCCCAACATATAAAGGGCGGAGATCCAATCACAGGGGGAGGGTGTGTGAGCATACCTCCAATGATGGAGCGCAGGGCAGAAGCTGCAATGAAAGGCAGCACATGTGCCATTGATTGTCAGAGGAAGCCTTTGTAACTGCAGAGGTCTGCAAGGCTAGAATCAAAGCCAGGTGCGGATTCCTTACAAGTGGTACTGGTTGATAAAGGACGTCCAGTGGTACTGGTTGTCAAAAATGCACAGTAATTTTGAATACATTTACCTACAAAATTGACTTGAGTTAACTCAAGGTAACTATAGTTACTGACTTACTAACTATAGTTAAATAACGTGGTAGTTTTTAAAATGGTGATATTTTATATACCTGTAGCCCTGGTAAGAAATGTGGCTATAGTTCTGTCCTCCCCCATTGCCTGGCTTTAAACTTTTGACCCAGAGAAACACTCTTGGGGAAACGTTCCACATCAACAAAGTGTAGAAATGGGAGGATAGAATAAAAATGAAGAGGATTACACACATTTCTGAGAACCGTTGGAGTGCAAACCCATTCTTGTTCTGCCCATTATTTCCTTTAGCACTCCATGCAAACGTTGTTAGTGTAAATGTACCAGATTAGTATGCTTAATGTGTTCTAATAACTGTGGAGGCCCCAAAAAGGTTATCACTAGCCAGTCTTGGGAGAAAATAAACTTTGGGTTTATCATAAGAGATTAGAACACAGATAACACAGATTGTAAATCCAACAATCAGGGAGAGATACATAAAAGGGGCAAAAGTACTAAAAAACAAACTAGTCCTCCCAGGATGCTGGCTCAGCTAAGTGATCCTGGGCTCTTTTTGTCCTTCGTGAGGGCTGAAGTTGAGCTATAAAACAGTCCATGAAATACGCCCTGTCCTTGGATACCTCCCCAGCAGTTCACCAGAACAAAGTACAGATTGCTGGTAGCCTCCTGGCTACTCCTTGCCTTTTGACGATGGGGCCTCTATCTCCCGATTCGGAATGCCTCAGTATGCACTGGATCCCTCACAGGGATTCAAAGGGGAGATGTAGCTAACATCCTCCTTGGCTGCAGTGCTCGGATTGTTCCCTGGGCATCTCTCCCTGTTAGGACTCGCCCCCAATGATCCAGTACCAAGATCAGGCTCCTCCCCCAAGCTCATGGCGTCCGCAGGCAGAGAATCTGTCCCTGAGAGCTCTCTGCCACTCTCAGCCTCTCCTGCCCTGCAGTGGTGAGATGTGAGTCACCCATGAATCTGTGGGACACTGTAGTGGCCATGCATTTGTAGATATCCCCCTTCTGTTTCTCGCCTTCTTATTAACCTTGGGAAAGGTGTTTAGCATTTTAGTTTTTCATTTCTTGTTGTCTGGTGTCAATGCTTCACATTCGTAGCCTTCTGAAGCTTCTTCTCTTTTTCGCTTACATGAGGTACCATTCTTCCTCACTGGAAGAACTTGCCTCAACTTCCTTCAACTTTCTCGGCTGCTGCCTGTGTGTGGAATTTGCGGTCTTTAGGGGTAGCAGTGTTTTTTCTCCCCACCATTTTTTTATCGTCTGAATCCGAGCTGTCGACATTGCTGTCACTTTTGGTGCCTCATACTTTGCAGCATGAGTGGCTGTTGGGGTTTTGCTGGGTTGTGGGAGCAGATTTTTTAGCTACTAGTTTACCAGTTGGTGAAGTGAGGACAGCCATCCACCTCAGCTGGATGCCCAAAGCGTACCTCTGAAGACCACCAAAGCTTGGCTCTCCAGGCAGCACTCCTCTAGATGGATAATGCTATCTTGTCTCCTTCAGATAGTGCTAGGATCATTCCCTGGGGGTCTCTCTCCAATGTGACTCACCCCCATGATCCAGCATTCAAACTGGCACCCACCGACGCTGCACACAAAGACTGCAATGTCCATGTGGCGATGAGCTTCTGCGGCACTCCTCGAAGGGGTTCTCACACAGGCGCCGGCCTCCTTTGTCAGCAGCTCCTAGCTCTCTTCTGCATCAGTTCTGCCTGTTTTTATTAGCTGAACTTTCACAAAATGAAAAACGCCAGGTGTAACAAGGGGTGCAGTCCGGTGTGGCTCTTGAGCTATTTGAGTAGGACAATGCTTCAACGTTGGAGTAAGTATTTTCCAAGCAGCGGATTGCGTATCACCCCCAACTAATTTAACACTCCACCTAGCCTACACAAAGGCCAGGCCTCTGACTTAACCGGGGCCTATCCTTCAGCTATTCGTTGCTATTTCAGATACACAAATAAAATTCCAGCACAGATGTCTCTTAACCCTCCTCAATTCCCCAACAAAGGGCAGAGAATAAGTACATTGTTAACACACCCAAAATACAATCTCATCAACACCCCAAAACCACTGCCTAGGGGTTATCTTTGACTCTGCCCTCTCCTTCATTCTTCACATCCACTCTCTCACTAAGTCCTGCCGTCTCCACTTCTGAAATATTGCTAGGACACGCCTTTTTCTCACTCATGACGCAACTAAAATCCTAATTCACTCAGTCATCCTGTCCTGCCATCAATACTGCAACCTTCTCCTAGTTGGCAATCTTCTCGTCCACCTGTCCCAACTCCAATCCATCCAAAATGCTGCTGCCAGACTCATCTACATTCACCGCTCCACATATGCTGTGCTCCTATGCAAAATAGTACTTACCCTGGCTTCCCATATCCTCTACAATCAAATGTAAAACCCTAGTTCTGATCTACTATGCTCTGAACCACACTGCCCCCTCCCCCCTTACATCTCAGTCCTCATCCCCAAATATATCCCTAAACGCACAGTGGGTTCTTCCCATGACATCCGCTAAACAATGATAATAATAATAATAAGTGCCTATATGTCTTGGCTGCACCCAGCGAATGGGACAATAAAAGTTAGTTTTAGGGGGCTATTCCTTAAACTGCGATTGTGTAGTTTCCGTGTGATAGCTCCATGATCCTCACATTCGCAGTTTAATGGATAACCCCTTTGATGCAGTTGTTGTATTTATAAGGCACTTCTGTAACATTTGTTTTGGCTGTTGCCATCAGTGAAATTAATTTAGCAGTATTAAAAAAATAATAAAAAAACTGTACAGGGCTTTCTGTATATTAAAAATATATCATTTCTGTTTTCAGGTGACAGAACTGAAATATCCATTCTTCATCCTCATTCCATCCACTTCCCATACTTACATCTCTTACCTCCCTATTCAGCATCTGGACATGCATCTTGTTCAGTGTGCCTTACCTCGCATCTCACCATATTGACAAGGGGCCTTAGTTCTTCCTATTTTAGAACAAAACTGTGTTTTTTCACTAATAATCATCTGAGGTAACCTAGGTATGCAAAGCCCTCAGTACATGTGCCCTAACATTGCCCAATAATGTACAGGTGTGGGTGTGTTGTATTTTTGTATTGACGTATTTGTTATTCCAGGTATGGAATGGTCAATGATAGGGGTGGCCAACTCCAGTCCTCAAGGGCCACCAACAAGCCAGGTGTTAAGGATATCTCTGCTTCAGCACAAGGGGCCACTGAGCCACTGATTGAGCCCCTTGTGCTGAAGCAGGGATACCCCTAATACCTGACCCGTTGGTGGCCCTTGAGGACTGGAGTTGACCACCCCTGGTCTTTTAAATTCTGCCCCTATTATTCCCACTAACGCTCCCTCTCTCCGGGCGCTCTGCTAATCAGTATGTTCACATTCCAAGTTTCCTTTCTACGCCCGGCAATGTTCCTCCCAGACTTTTATATTCTTCTGCATTCTTCCCTCCTTGGAACCTCTGCCGGGCTGGCAGCACAAGGGTTAAAACCAAGTCACCTCCCACAATCGTCATTTATTTAAAGCTACTAATCTGTGTGTTCACGTCAGTTATAATACTGTACAGTGCGTTAGGTTATATACATGCTCACAAAAATGTTACGAATGTCATTTTTCTAGCCACAATTAGATTTGCGGTGTGTAAATAGTAATTCTAATGATTAATCTCCATCAATCCATCTCCATGATTTATATGATGTATATCAGCTTTCTTAGCACAGTGCTGCAGATGAGCAAGGCAGCAAGATGTTTCAACTTTTCTCTGTGAAATCCAGCAGGCACAAAACCTGTTACTTGCTTTTTTTCATTTTCTGTCTCAGCTCTACAACTGAGTCATTCTGATGCCTGTGGCTCCTGGGTGAACAGTGTTCATGCAGAGGGCTGCATTATTTCTCAGTTAATCGGTCAATGTTAGTCTCTGCTAATGCAGATGTGATTTCGTTTAGTGTCGTTTTGTAGACACCTGCTTAAAACCATCAATAAGGCTTGAACTATGCATAAATCTGAAGAGTGAAAGCGTTTAGCTCATTCACATGACCCTCCTCTTTGATTTCTTCTAGGCCTCTGCAGCAGATATGGAGAAAATAAGGTAAGTGTCAGTTTATTCACATTTGAAGATACTATATGCTGCATTTCAGAGCACCCTGCGTGCACCAGACAATTTAGACAAACATATTTACTGGGGTGATTTGCACAAAATGCTACATTGCATTACAGCTGAACTGTAGAATTTAAAGACCAAGGGGAATGGAAATGAATGTGTTGTTTTTGCTTTTAATTCTGCTCTGCAGACAAGCTTCCTCCACACAGATTTTCTTGCAGGAGAAATCCTTTCAATTCTGCATTGTATATTGTGACACTAAATATATTTAGCCTCCTTCCATTCTGTTTCAAACCACATTCTGTTTGATTTTATTGTAAAACAAAGAGCAACAGCATGTTAAACCTGAAGAATCCTGACTTTAAACATCTGATTGTGTGGTCTGTGTGCTCCTGGTGCTGTGTTGCTGGCATATGTTGTCTGTTTTGTATTCTGGAGAGCAGCATCTATATGTCTCTTTGTGTGCAACTGTGTCATATTGTACTGTAACAGTTTGAGGTTTCTTAGCATTCTGTACTGTTGTCCTTTACGCATTTGTCGATTTCAGGGCATTGCCGAGTAAATCGGTTTTCAGGGTACTGCTTCTCTGCTTCTAATTACCTTATAAAAAGACACTGTTGAATTTGTATCTATTCAAGACATGCATGGCAAGCTTTCACAATGCACCATTTATTTACATCATCTCACAAATGACTGGGATTTCCTAGGTGACTTAGAAATGTGCCATTATATTTCCTTAATCCAACTTCTTTAGGGTATGAAGGACTGACATAAATGGTGAAAACCCAGAACCCATTTATAAAGCAGCGCATTTAATGCAGATCCCCTGTTCAGTGTGTTGGTTATGCAGTTTGTAACACCAAACACATATAAGTACAATGCTATTTACAAAAAAAGGGTGTAGTGACAGAAAATAGATAAAGGCTTTGCAATCTTTTAATGAAACGTCAGACAGTGCATTTTCTGAATGGTAAAGCAAACACAGCTGAGCCCATTGAAGATCACTACACAGTTGTGAATTCAGGGATAACAGTCCCAATTGACCATTGCTTTGCATTGTTTCTGCACATTCATGACCACAACGATACTGTGGTTTCCTATGTTATGTTAAATCACAGAGATTTTTCCTCTATTTTTTTATTATGGTGTCATTTTTTTCTTCCCATATTCTCCTCTCTCAACATAAAGTGAATACTTTAAGAAATGAAACGGAAACAAATACAAATTGACATTTCAGAATGTTTATGTTTAGATTTAATTGGATTTGTAAGATTGACCAACAAGTCAAACCTTTATCATCCAGGACGATTATCAGATGCTTAACATCTGGGTGTAACAATCTGTTTTCTTAGCAATCCTTTCTTTTATATATTTTTTATTTAAAATGTTCCTTAAACATGACCAAATATAAACCTCAGAAAGTAAAAAAAACAAAAAAACACAGACGATTGTATCACAAGCAAATGTAAGTTTACAGCACCTTTTTTTGTATCTAGCAATAAAAAAAAGAACACAGTAAACTTCCATCTTAAAAGTATTATATTAGCACTTTATTTACAATAATATGCTTTCATTTTAATTATTGGGCTTCAGAACATCTCAAAATCAAATAATTAAAACACCAAAGTAAATTGTTACACAGAGTAATGATTGAGGAAATTAGTACTTTTGAAGCAGTTTGCCCTATTTTTTCTAATAACACCCTTTTCACTTGATAAATACACCAATCAAATGTATACAATATACTATATTCTTTTGGTCATGCATCACCATAGCATAATACTCAAATAGTGACAAGATACTGTGTTTCTTATTCTTCTCATTGTAACAGAGGCCACCTTCTCATGAGCTTCTGATGTAGAACTGATAGCTTTCTGCTGCTCACATTCTCACTTCTTTTAGTTTATTTAGAATGTAATCTCAATTCAACAGTGAACAGGAAGTAGTATCCTGTGAGTCCAGCACATCATAGTGAACATACTTGAGGTTGTTACAGGCAGGTGTGGTGTTATCTATATGGTGTTAGTCACTGAGCAAAACTAAGTGAACTGATGAAGATGATATTTTTTGATGTCATATCTTTACAATGCAATGATCCAGGATCATATAGGGCACTAAATTAGGGTTGGAAGGAGACGCCTTCAAAGGCTTCAACTTCATTTAATTATCGCAACAGCTAGCATGTTTTCTATTATAGTTTGGTGGGGGGGGGGGGGGGGGTTGACAATATTATACTGAGTTTACTAGACAGAATTTATGCCATCTAGAAAAACAAAAGGAGATACTGGCGCACAGCCAAGAGTGGGTTCCAAACAAATTGAGTTTAAAAAATATCCTTTATTAATCCATCTAAAAAGGTGGAGGTAAACACCCTCCTACGCGTTTCGTGTTAAAAAAACACACTTTTATCACTTTATTGCGTGTTTTTTTAACACGAAACGCGTAGGAGGGTGTTTACCTCCACCTTTTTAGATGGATTAATAAAGGATATTTTTTAAACTCAATTTGTTTGGGACCCACTCTTGGCTGTGCGCCAGTATCTCCTTTTGTTTTTCTAGACCAGCATCTCTACATTGGGCTGCACGCCTGTGAGGACTTCGGATCAAGGGGTTTCTGTGAGTACTTTTCTTATTATTTGAGAGTACCTATTGTGAGTCCAGGAACAATCCCAATGAGAGATTGGTTGGAGTTTTTCAAGCCATATACCTTACCCTTCCGGGATTATTGGTCCATCTGGGGACTTTACTACATTTATCAGTCTATCTACCCCCCTAACCAGTCCTGCCTATCTGTTTATTATATCTACATACTGACGGGATTCAGCGCTGAAGCGCCTTTTGTAACTGGAAGTTTAGAATTTATGCCATGACTGACGTCACCTCGGTCTATTGTACATATACTGTACAGTATTGTATAGATTATTAAAATGTAAAGGACCATTTAGCAACACTTTAACTAGTAGCAGTAGCAAACCAGGCACAATAGGTCATGGTAAATAAAGAAAATGACAAAAAACATGCAAGCTACAGTAAAGATAACAAACCAATGAGTGCAGGTATGTGTTTTCTGAAGGTAATTCAAACGTACTTTACTTAATTGTCATATATACAATAATCATGAGTAATGACAGTGCCATGACAATTCCTGAGTGTCACTAAGTGCTATTTGTTTATACTAGTAACATTTAAAGTGGGGGATTAGTTATGACTTTTAGTCAATAATTACACATTTAGAAATCGCTCCACCCCATATTTAGGTCTCATGTGCTTCTAGCCTTTATTTCTCCAAAGCCCAAACCTTTTTATTCTGCCTATTCCACTGAGACTGGCCCTCCACCCAAACACATGCAGCTTGTTGAGAACTACTGCCTTCAGGCTTCTCCCATTCTCGTCCCTTACGTTCTGCTACAGGCTGTCTCTGCTCCGTTTGTGTCTACATCAGCAGTGCTCAACTACAGTCCTCAAGACCCACCAACCAGTCAGGTTTTAGGATATCCCAGCTTCAGCACAGGTGGCTCAAAGACTGAGCCACTGATAAAGCCTCCTGTGCCGAATCTGGGATATCCTTAAAACCTGACCTGTTGGGGGGTCTTGAGGACTAGAGTTGAGCACCATTGGTCTACATCACTCCCATGTCTCAAACAGTTTTCACTTTTGGCTTCCTACCTGTGGAAATCCCTGCTCCCCGCATTTGCCAGTTCCCTATCCAAATGTGTGGGGGGGGAGGGGGAGGGGCTGTCGGTGCGCTGGAAGTCTGAGTACAGCTGACAGATGGGCCTCTCTTTCTTGCGGGTCCATGCATGAAATTGGGTCTAACCAAAGGTTGGGCCCAACTTCTGCATCTGCGCGTGGGACCGGCGCAGTACCGGACGCCCCCCCCCCCTAACCCCCAAAGTGTGTGTACTTTGGGATAATCTTTGTAGGGGTATTGTGGGGGTAGTGTGTCTGTCTGTATATTGTGGGGATATTGTGTGTGTGTGTGTGTGTGTGTGTATTGTGGGGGTATTTTGTGTGTGTGGGTGGGTGTGTGTGTGCATTGTGGGGTTATTTTGTATCTGTGTGTGTTGTTGGAGTAATTTGGTTGTGTAAGAATGTGTGTGTACTGTGGGGGTATTTTGTGTGTGTATGTATTGTGGGGGTATTGTGTGTGTGTGAGTTTATCATTGGGGTATTCTGTGTGTATTGTGGGGGCATGGTGTATGGAGGGGTTGTGGGAGTATTATACGTGTGTGTTTTTTTTATTGGTGTATTGTGTATGTGGGGGTATTGTTTTAGTAGCTTGGGATAATTTAATTGATCAGAAGTAGCTCTCCTTACAGTAGGGTCAGAGACCCCTGTCCTATTGTATTCTGTAACTCACCCATTATCCAACTTTATATGGCAGAGACTCGCTAATTCCCATGACTTAAATTACGGTTTAAAGCGTAACTTTTTATTGTATCTGCTTGTACTGTCTTTATTATAACTCTGTAAAGCCCTGCATACATTGGTGATGCTATATAAATAAACACAAATACATATATTTAATTCCCTTTCCATACACTCAAGGAGAAGGGATGAGAGGAACATTTAAAAAAAACTGACTGATTTTACTATTTAACAAGACTATGCAAAGGATGCCAAACAAATCTGAACACTGGCTTTACCTCAGAGCATGAATATGTTACTGTAATAGTATCGGGGGTGGCTATATACTAGACTAGATATATAATATATATATATATAAATATATAGAATATATATAGTATATATATAGATATTCTATGAATATAATATAAATATTATATATATATATATATATATAGATATTATATATATCTATATATTAATAATAATATATATAAAATGAATGACAATACGTTCTGTGGCTAACGAAATTCTTTTATTTGTGCGAGCTTTCCAGATCCACTCTCCTCTTCTTCCGGCGTTGTTACAATAGATAAAGCAAAAAAGGTTTTTACTTAAAAACAGTGTATCCTGGAAGGTATCTGACTGAAGCTTATCCCTCCCCCATATGCAGTATGCGATTTATGACTTAAGGCAGGGGTGCGCAAACGTTTGCAGCTGTGCCCCCCATCCCCCCTGCCTGCTGCCCCTGGTGCTCGCGCCCCCCTCACCTCAGTTCCCGCTGTCAAATGACGCCGCGGGGTCATGCGACATCACGTGATCCCGCTGCGTCATTTGACACCGCGTTGCCATGGCGATGCATCAACAGCCGTCTGAATCTCGGTAAGTAATAGGTTGCAGGGGCCTCACACGTTCCCCGGCATTTCATTTAAATGCCTTGGGGGAGAGCGTGGGGCCTCTGCAACCACCCGCACCCCCCTAGAAAAATCTCCCGCCCCCCTGGGGGGTGTGACCTCCAGTTTGCGCACCCCTGACTCAAGGTGTTAAATGGTCCATGAATGTTAGTGATGTAAGAGTATGTGTGTGTATGTGTGTGTATGTGTGTGTATGTGTGTGTAAGTAACATACATACACACACACACACATACTCTTACATAACTAACATTCAGGGACCATTTAACACCTTGAGTCAGGGGTGCGCAAACTGGGGGTCACACACCCCAGGGGGAGCGCAAGATTCTTCAGGGGGGGTGCGGGTGGGTGCAGGGGCCCTGCGCTCTTCCCCCAAGGCATTTCAATTATTGTGTGAGGCCTCTGCAACTTCACTTACCTTCTCTTCGGCGAAGGTAAGGGAGGGGGGTCGCGAGCAGGGAGGGAAGCAAATGGGGGGGTGGAGGGGGCGCGAGTAGAAAAGATTTCGCACCGCTGCGCTTAAGTCATAAATCGCATACTGCACAGGGGGGGAGGGATAGGCTTCTGTCACAGATACATTCCAAGATGCACTGTTTGTATATAACAATTTAGCATATTGTTCCATGTTTATATTTAATATATGTAAAGCCGTTCTTTGCAATACACACTGTAAGTGTAAGGCTTGTTCTTAAGTGGTTGAATGCAGAAGGGATGTGTAATAATGTATACGCTGCTCATTATGTAACTGTATTTGTAAACATGTATTATTTGTCTTAACTCTGTGCCCAGGACATACCTGAAAACGAGAGGTAACTCTCACTGTATTACTTCCTGGTAACACATTTTATAAATAAATAAATAATGCATGCGCAGTGTTTAACTATGACAAGTATTACAAATGTATCGAACTTACCAAATAAATGCTGGAATTACAAAGCGCCTCTCTAGCACAGCACTTACTAAAAGAGGAGAACACTCTGTCAAACTGCTGAAACAATGTATGTATTAAAGAGGCAATTCAAGCAGTCCCCCCCCCCCCCCCCCCCCCCCCCCCCTTCATTTTTTTAATACAGGATTGAAGCAGTGGGTCTCCGGAGCTGAACCCCATTAGTTTCTGCTCTGGGGACCCCCTGCTTCCGGAGGTACTCACTGCCGTAGTGAGTGCCGGTAGCCACTCCAGGGTTCACTATATGGCTGCTTTTCAAAGCTTCCGGTCCTTGCGGGCCAATAGGAAGCCGTGACATCATCCAGTGCAGCTTCCTATTGGCCCACGTGACCGGGGGGCTTTAAACTGCAGAAAACTGCAGGAGATACCGGCACCCCCTTCGGAGGTAAGTATCTCTTGAAACAGGGGGTCCCCAGACCTGAAATTAACAAGGTTCAGCTCTGGAGACCCTCTGCTTCAAACCTGTATTAAAAAAATGAAAAAAGAAGAAAAATGAAAAAAAGCCTCTCGGATTGCTTCTTTAAGATTATGTTTTAGTGTTTGTGTGTCAAGATTGTAATGCTAATAAGATGTACAAACTTTCATAAAATGTGCATTATATGTACAAAGTCTTCATACATGATGCATCATTTGTTGTTTTAAATGCGTTCGGACGCATTGCGCCATGTTGAAACCCCGATTAATACAATATAAATGAAAACATAAAAAATACACATAATTCTAACTAGTGTTAGTAAATATAACTTATTACTGTAATATCATTTATAATAGCCACGCTGTGAAAAGAATACATTTTTTTAAGCGACAGTATATAAGGAAAGATCTGTGCCCCATGAAATACAGACATTTTAGGGTTTATGCGAGGTTGAACATGGCTGACGATTTTGACGCACTTTCTACTTATTTTGGCATAGAAACATTCTTTTTTTTAGTACACACCATTAGCATGGTAATGCCAAGCTCAGACCAGTTCTGTGCCCCAGGATTGGGACATTTCAGGTTAGTAGATAGGTGCACACAAGCGCAATTTAGAATGAGATTTCCATGAACACATTTTGCTCAGAAAAAGCCGCTTGTGATGCTTAGTACAATGTGTTTCCATGGAACCTTCAAAATAAGTACTATCCTATAAAGGGCTATAGTCACTAAATTCTTAAAATTATCTCACCCAGAAAAAAAAGAAAAGAATACATGCATTTTTTTTGTAGGAACAGTCCAAGCGCGGCATTTAAAAAGAAAATGGAGGTCTGGAGCAGGGGGTCTCCGGAATGAAACCGCATTAATTTCAACCCTGAGGACCCCTGCTTCCCAAGATACTTCGCTTCCCGAGATACTTACCTCGGAAGTGGGTGCGGGTAGCATCTCCGGCTGCCGGGGTTCTCGTAATGGGGCTTTAAATGTCCCGCGGACCAATAGGAAGCATGACGTCATCCGACGCGGCTTCCTATTGGCCCGCGTGACCGGGATATTTAAACTGAAGAGAGATACCAGCAGCACCTTCCGAGGTTAGTATATCTGGAAGCAGAAATTAATGCAGTTCAGCTCCGGAGACCCCTTGTTACCAACCTATTTTTGTTTTTTTTAAACGCCGGGCTTTGACTGTTGCTTAAACTCACAAATATCGGATGTGTCACTAACATTTTGATCGTCATACAATCTGCTCGATAATTGTAAAAAAAAATGGCGTTAAATAATGTGGAGTTTAAAATGCAGTTAAAGTGACGTTGAAATCTCCCTTGAGGAGGGAATGTAAAGGGATTACCTTGAAAACCCTGTCACATGTATCTTGTCGAGTGTGAATACAATATTATTATAGTCTCTGGGGCTTGTGGGGTGGGTTCTATTTGAATATAACCACGTCTCACATTGCTCCACGTTTGCTTTACCTCTTGTATGGAGGAACACTTCAGAGACACAATAATACATAGTACTGTACATCTCATGGGAAGCATGTCAGTCTGGCGTGGTCATTACTATTCCTTGGACGCCATTGTGGTTTGTTTTTGTCTACAAGAAACTAGTTACTGGTTCAGCTTTCTTTTTTAAGGCTGGTAAATGAATGCTATTAAGTACATTTTGGGGAGTGCTTGTAACAGGGGGGCTCAACTCAAAAGTCTTTGAGACCCCCCCAACGGGTAAGGTTTTAAGGATATCCCAGTTTCAGCACAGGTGGCTCAATCAGTGACTCCGTCGAAGACTAACCCACTGATTGAGCCACCAGTGCTGAAGTTGGGATATCCTTGAAACCTGACCTGTTAGGGGGTTCTCGAGGACTGGAGTTGAGCCCCCCCCCTGGCTTACAACGTTGTTATATTAGTCTTTCAGGATATTTAGCAATGTTGCATTCTCTATTGAGATAAATTAGTGGCAAATACTGTGTTAGTAAAATATATACAGTGCCACTATGGCTGCATTTACTATTACGCACAGCAATGATATAGAACACTTGTGAGCCCGTTCACAGGTCTGAGACAGGTCCACAGACTTGCCTTATCCCATAATTACACTGCATGTGGTGCTTCCACTAGAGCAAAGGTTTCTGGGTAATGCCATGTAAATGGGTATTCAATGTGTCACTTTTTGCTTCTTACCCACTTTAACATGGATCCCTGTAAGCTTATGCCACGTTAGAGTGGATACCAACCCAAAAGTGCTCATTTGCATGTCATTACCCAGAATCCTTTGTTGCAGTCGAAGCACGGTATGCTGGGCGATTTATGGAGTTCGGCAGGTTTGTTGACCTGTCTTAGACATTTCAACGTGCTCATTATTGTTCTTTATCTGTGCTGCATGGTGGAGGGTTGTTGCACTTCTAAGGTTCAGATACTGATTAAAATGACATGACAGCAGAAATATATTCAAGTCGAATTCAACCTTTTTTGTGGTAAAGTTTGCTTTTTGCCCTATATACAAGCCAATGTTGGCTATAAAAAAAGCCCCATCTTGCTGACAACTCTCAACACAGCTACCACAGATTTCAGAATAAGTTTCTATACATCGACATTTTTAGTCTTGCATTAAAAACACATTGAAAGCTAATGATAAATCAAGATAGCGCTGTTAAGTTAATATCAGTTCTTTGTGTTTCTCAAGCATAAGTAACCTGAATGAATAAATACAATAAAAAACACAAACAGAGGAACTAAAAGGCGAGATCAGACAGCCCCCAGTGTACATTGTGCTACTTGCTTTCTCAAGAGGAATTAAATTGTTTTGCTACCGTATATGCCTTCCCAAAAGGGAAATCAACAAAACGAGGACTAATGTGGGGGAAATAAAACTATGACTAACAGAATTGTAGTTTCATTCGAACTACAAATCCCATTGGGAGCCATGGTTGCTTCATTCAGAAAACTTGTATTATTCATGTTGTAATTTGAACCTATTATTTTTATTGCCATTATAATGGGAAAAAAAATAGACTATTTTTAAATCGACACATTTTGTCCTTGAGTAGCCAAACAATTTAGCATGTGTAACCCTTTGGGTACCCGAGGATGTAGCCACTACATCCGGAGTGGCCAACTCCAGTGCTCAAGTGTCCCCAGGTCAGGTTTTAAGGATATCCCTGCTTCAGCATAGATGGCTCAGTCAACGACTGAGCCACTCATTGAGCCACCTGTGCTGAAGCAGGGATATCCTTAAAACCTGACCTGTTGGTGGCCCTTGACTGGAGTGGGCCACTCCTGCACTAAAGGAATTTACTCTGGAGACTCTCAATGTAAGAAGACAAAACTCGGACTGATTATTCTATTATTCAGAGCAATACATTTCCAGCAAGGGTTGGGACTTCGAACTTTGGTTTGCTGCCTACATGTTCGCATGCACCTTTTACACAAATAACATTTTCTATTCTGTCGTGGAAAGGAAAAGATGTTGACAAATAATATATTGCACACTACGGGGACAAGGTTATCAGGATAGAATATTTTCCTCCAAAACTCCCCGCACCATTCCCCCTGCTCAAGGATCCTTTACCCCCAACAACCTCAGGGGCAAGGTCAACACAATAGTCGTTCGGCCTACTTCTACTAAATTTACACTGGTCACAGCAAAAAATTTAATTGAGTTTCCTATAGCGGGGGCAATATTTTTGTTCTCAGCACTGAAAAGACCAAACATCTTTTGTGAAGCACTATATAAATAAAAAATATACTTTCATGCAAACCTTGTTTTCCTCTTAAGCACTCAAGGTTTGATGACATCAGCCTAGCTAACCAAACAAAATGAGGCCCAGTCACCATGAGCAGGAAGTTGCGTGCTTAAATGTCCCTGATCTTCGCACTTCTTGCTATAATGTATTCTTTTCATACCTTTTTTCCTCGAATCCGGTTAAAAAGAGAATCATATCACAATCTAATCTTATGAATTGAAAGTGCTTTTTCTTCTCTAGTGAATATTAATTTATAAAAAATGTTTTACCAGGAAGTAATACATTGAGAGTTACCTCTCGTTTTCAAGTAAGTAATGGGCACAGAGTTATGATGACAGTACATGGTTATCTTAAATGAACAGAGGTTATATATTGTATTTACAGACATTTCATGGACAGTTACAGACAATATATGTTATGGGCGTATGTAACAGTTACAGACAAGATTAAAATGTGAGATAGCTGAAATCTTGAAAGAATTTAAACTGGAGGCGGCATTAGGGGTCTCTGGTAAGTTGTTGCAGTTGTGAGGTGCATGGAAACAGAGGGGGGAATGACCCGATTTTTTTGTTGAACCTTGGGACCGTGATCACTGTTTTGGAGTCAGATCGCAGGTGATAAGTGCTGCATGTGGTAGGGGTGAGGAGCTTGTTCAGATAGGCGGTAGCTTGTCCAGAAAGTATTTGAAGGCACAACCGGAAAAATGTACTTTGCATCTGGACTCAAGTGATAGCCAATCTAGTTCTTTGAGCATTTCGCAGAGATGTGTGTTGTAGTTAGATTGTAGGACAACGCGGCATATTGAATTGAAGACGGTGTCTAGTTTTCTAAGGTAAATTTGGGGTGCTGTACCATATACTATGTCCTCATAGTCAATAATTGGCATTAGCATCTGTTGTGTGATATGCTTTCTGACTAGTGGGTTTAGGGAGTATTTGTTACTATAAAGCACACCTACTTTGCCATTTGTTTTGGATATCATGGTATCAATATGCAACCCAAATGTTAAATGGGAGTCAAGCCATATGCCCAGATATTTAAAACTAGTGACAGAGGCTTGAATGATGTTAGAGTTGATCCTGATCTGTAGCTCTGTCAGTGGTAGCTTTAGAAATGTAGCTTTAGACCCAAATACCATTGTTACAGGTTTGTCAGTGTTTAAAAACAGTTTGTTTTGGAAAATCCAATATTTAAGTCTTGAAACATCAGATTGAAGTACGTGTCCAGAGTCAGAGAGGTTAGTGCTTTGTGCATATAAGATTGTGTCATCTGCATACATGTGCATTGAAGGTCCCTTACAAGCTGTAGGTAGATCATTAATGAAGACTGAAGAGAGTAGGGGCCTCAGAACAGAGCCTTACGGGACCCCACAGGTAACATCAAAGGGGTTGGAGTTAGAGGCCGAGATAGACACATATTGGATTCTGCACGATAGGTAGGAGTGAAATCAATTTAAAACGTTTTCATCCTATTCCAAGGCACTAGAGCTTGTTTAACAAAATAACATGATTAATAGTATCAAAAGCCTTTTTGCTAAAATAGGAATATTGCACCAGTAAGGGTTCCATAGAGTGCTCCATAAAGAAATCTAGCAAAGCACTTACTAAAAGAGGAGAACTAGACAAACATTGCCAATCTGCTGAAACAAGGTGTTTTCATAAAATGTTAAAGATAAATACTATCCTGCATGGGTCTACTGTAGATTCACAAACATACTGTATATATTCAATAAACATGATTTAATATTGCAGCCAACAAAAAGACATTTTAAAAAATGCATGTTTTTGACTCACAAATATCGCTTAAGGCACGTTCTATAGTGCCGGGCGCGTGCTACGCCGTGCTCGCGCGCGTATTTTTAGTTGACTGATGTCAGTCAGCCTTTCTATACAAGGGCTGCGCGCGCACGGCAGGGAGCGGGGAGCTGACAGACAGCGGCGAAGATGAGGAAATTCATGCATGTATGGGTGGATGTGTGTTTATATGGGTGTGTGTGTGTGTGTGTGTGTGTGTGTGTGTGTGTGTGTGTGTCTACAATTTAAATTTCTTTATATTATATATATATTCATTTATTAATCATCTCAGCTCTTGCTGACCCAGTTTTCGATGAGGGTCTCTTTATTTATTTATAAAATATTGCACCAGGGACAAAATACATTGAGTTACCTGGATGAATTTCCATCTTAGTTTTGATCATCATCTTAGTCTTTTAATTTCCCTTGGAATCCAGTCGAATACCAATGTTTGTGATGGCAATTTCTTCTTGTGACATGTCCATCCAGCCCACTACAATTTAAATTTCTTTATATTATATATATATTCATTATATACTGTATATTGTTTTGTGAACCCCTAATTAATTTTATTATCTACTCATCAGACAAAACTGTTAGACCAATTCCAGGCAGCATAGTGTCCTGAGCTGACACACACACTTAATAAGGCCCCAAACTGCACCTCAGTCTGCAGACAGCATAGGTGGCATAGCTGTCAATTATTGTGTGAGCTTCCATGGTCGCTGAAGATGCAAAGCATTATGCTGAGCGACTTGAGAAGCTCCTGCTGTAATTGACAACTATACCACCGACGCTACGGTGCAGACTCGGGACCCCACTATACTGCCTGAGCTCCGCCAATACATATTTTTCTTGGTGAACCCCATGGACACACCTCACGCACCCCCAGGGCTCCCCAAAAGCCCCAGTTGTGAATCATTGTGTTAATAGAAAGTGCACATAGTATATTAATGTGACATCTGGGTTTTGGATATAGGGTTGAACTTAGGTTTGTGGTTGTTTAAATATGTGAATGGGGAGGGGAAAGAGGGGAAAACACTCTCGCTACTGTCTAATAAGAAAATTGGGGTGCTGGAGCTAAAATACTGAAGAGAAGAACCCACCTAGGCAAATAGGTAGAAAAAGAAAGGCCCTATTATAGCACTCGTATTGGTGTATTGTTATACGTTTTCTGTTGGTTAGTCCACATTTATTTTATTTACTATATACTAATAAAGTTTTATTTTAAACAATACACCATTACACCATTGGGAGTGCTATACTGTAATAGGGGTCTTTCTTTTTCTACCTATTTGCATAGGTGGGTTCTTCTCTTAGGTTTGTGGTTGGTAAGTTTTCATTGTTTGTGTGAAATTATGCTGATTGAATGAAGTAGTTTCCAAATGTATTAAAAAAAAGTTTATTTCTTATATTGTAAACTACAAATCACATAGTTGGTATGATAAATTCAATATTGCCACATGTATGAGTGTAGAGAAAGCGAACCAAAATATCATAATTTAAATGCCCAACTGATTATTATAAGGCATACGCCTGTACTTCTGGGTGCAGCTGTAAGCCCCTCACACAATTGCATTAAATCCATCTTGCCCCTGTCCTTGTTCCACCAAACCCCTCCCTCCTTTTTAACCCCTACCTCCTTAGGGTAGGCCCCCCTCGTTTCAGGACTAACGAGTTGATCATTCTGGTCAATGGCCTCTTCACATACTCTAGTCCAGGGGTGCTCAACGCCAGTGCTCCAGCCCCTCCCCCCACCGCGGTCAGGTTTTCAGGATATCCCTGCTTCAGCACAGGTGGCTCACTCAGTCCCTGCTTCAGCACAGGTGGCTCAAATCAGATTGAGCCACCTGTGCTGAAGCTGGGATATTCTAAAAACCTGACTTGTTGGGGGGTCTTGTGGACTGGAGTTGAGCCCCCCTGCCAGTACAGAAGCCATGATTTAACACTCCGTGCTGAGTTGCACGCCCCTGCTCTATGCAAAGGGTACACAGACAATGTAAGGTTGCCTAACCACGGTAAACCCCTCTATGGATCTTATGTTGAAGGTCCCTTTTAAAGTAGCAGAACATGCTGCACTGCATTTGAATAAATAAAAAGATTGTAATTAAACAATTGAAGCAGGGGGTCTCAGGAGTGGAACTGGGCTAATTTCAGCTCCAGTGACCCCCTGCTTACAGAGATACTTACCTCCGTAGCAGTGCCGGTATCCCTGTCCAGATTAAATGTCCCGGTCACACTGGCCAATAGAAAGTCACAATGGATGACGTCACGGCTTCCTATTGGCCCACGTGTTGCGAGGCATTTAAAGCCGCCATTATGTTAGGCACACAGTTCTCTACCTGCATAGATACCGGCACCGCTTCGGAGGTAAGTATCTCTAGAAGCAAGGGGTCCCCAGAGCTGAAATTACACAGTTACATAGTAGATGAGGTTGAAAATAGACATCTGTTCATCATGTTCAACCTATGCGAAATTTAGACAACAGATATTTGATCCTATATTTGTACTTATTGTATATTAATCCAGAGGAAGGCAAACACAAACCCCAAGTGACATATCATCCAATGATATCTCATAAGGGGGAAAATAAATTATTTCCTGACTCCAAATATTGTCAATCAGATTATTCCCTGGATCAACATCCTTCCCATGTTTAATTATTTGGTATATTCTTGTATACCTTTCCTTTCTAAAATGATGTCCAACCTTTTTTTTTAACATATCTATTGTATCTGCCATCACAGTCTCCATGGGTAATGAATTCCACATTGTAACTGCCCTTTGTTTCTGGTGAAATCTCCTTTCCACCAACTTTAAGGGATTACCCTGTGTCATTTGTACGACCCTTGAGATGAATAGTTCTTTTGAAAGCTCCGTGTATTGTCCCTGAATATATTTCTATATAGTTATTATCAGTGGTCGACAAATCACCCAAAAATCTACTCGCCAGACAAAAAAATCTACTCGCCACCTAGTACCACACGTGTGCTGCTTGGGCCAATAGGAGCTCGCCACGGTGTTAAATCCACTCGCCCGGGGCGAGCAAATGTATAGGTTTGTCGAACACTGGTTATTATATCCCCTCTTAGACACCTTTTCTAATATAAACAAATTTAATTTAGTTAGCTTCTCCTCATAAATTAGATTTTTCATTCCTTTATAAATGTGGTGGCTCTTCTCTGTACTTTTTCTAATTCCATAATGTCTTTTCTATGGAGTGGTACCCAAAATTGTACTCCATATTCAAGGTGTGGTCTTAATAATGCTTTACAGAAGGGAATAATGATGTTTACTTCTCTTCCATCTATTGCCCATTTAATGCAAGATAAGATCTTGTTTGCCTTTGTAGCTACTACATGACTTTGGGCACTATTGCTAAGCCTGCTGTCTACAAGCACTCCAAAATCCTTCTCCATCAAGGATTCCCCCAATTTATCCCCATTTAATTTGTAAGTTGCCTGTTTATTCTTGTTTCCCAAATGCATAACCTTACGTTTATCTGTATTAAACTTCATCTGTCATTTACCTGCCCAAGTTTCCAGTCTCTCTGAGTCCTTCTGAAGAGAAATTACATCCTGCTCTGATTCTACTACCTTACACAATTTATTGTCATCAACAAAGATGGAGACTTTGCTCTCTATGCCAAGCTCAATGTCATTAATAAACAAGTTAAAAAGCAGGGGTCCCATGAGGGATCCATGAGGTTCTCCACGAACAACTTTAGCCCAACTTGATAAAGTTCCATTTATTACAGCTCTCTGTTGTCTGTCCTTCAACCAGTTTTCAATCCAGGTGCAAACATTTTTACTGAGTCCAAATAGCTTTCTTTTGTACACTAATCTGTGGTGTGGAACCGTATTAAAAGCCTTTGCAAAATCTAAGTACTGTAGACCACAGCAACTGCATTACCCTGGTTTAAATTCCTACTTAACTCCTCAATGGAACTAATAAGGTTAGTTTGGCACGACCTATCCTTCATAAATCCATACTGACTATTACTAATAATTTTGTTTACCATGAGGTATTATCCTAATTATAATTTGTTTACCATGAGGTATTATCCATAATTAAAAATAATTTTGTTTTCCATGAGGTATTATCCTGTACTAAACTTTCACGTAGTTTCCCCACTATTGATGTCAGGCTTACAGATCTGTAATTCCCCAGTTGTGATCTACCTCCTTTTTTAAATGTAGGCATCACATCTGCTTTACGCCAATCTTGTGGTACTGAACCTGTGGAAATTGAGTCCTTGAATATTAAATGTAATGATTTGGCTGTCACAGGAGACCAATGCTTTTAACACAAAAATACCCGGATCCTTTGAGCAAAACGTGAGATAAAATAAATTATAATTTATTCACACAATGAACATACACAGCTTAATTTACAAAATAATACGAAAATACACTTACTTAGTTATGATGTTAACTCTGGTTACAGGAAAGATCTTAGATGGAAACTCAGGTGAATCTTTTTACAGCATGTTGAATCTACCTCCCGTCTGGCTGCACAGATTTTTAAAACCTCACAAGTCCTATCTTTACACTGTGCAACCAATCGCGGTGTGGGAACAAAACATCCCACCTATTGGCAAGGTTTGCCCATACTTCAGGGAGCCTGGCAGAGGCTTCAAAGTATGCTGCGAGCATGTGCGAACTTCGCCCTTAAGCCGCTTAGCATACCTAGCCAAGCCCACTTCCCTGTGACAGGTTGTCTGCCTTTCCCCTGACACCTGGACTTATGTCAAAGAAAACTATTTACCTCTCCCCCTCCCCCCTCAACACTTGACTGTGTCAGTTTCTTTGAACTACCAGACACAGGGGAACCGAATCAGCAGGGTGGCTTTAGAAACCTGAGTCTAATTATACATTGCTTACTCACTGGGATTTCCTTCCATGCATTCTAAAGCCTAGTATTTATACCCCAAGTGTCACCTCCTGTTCTGGCCTGAATGAAAATCCCCTTACCCTTATAATATTAATACACCAAAAAGAGGGGGACTTTCATTCATTACTTCTTATGAAAGTTTCTAATACAGAAAACATAATTACCCCCTAGCAGTATGCATAGCAAAAATCAGAGCGCTGGGACATTCCTATCCAAAGTTAGCTTGCTGCTTATATGCTACGCGCAAGGCTGCTGGTTTTTAAAAACCCTTTTCTTTTCTTGCGGTTGACAGTGAAACACTATTGCAATGCGCACACACGATACATAACTGATACAATGTAACTCGGCATAATGATGTGGTTCTCTTATGCTTAGCGGGACACACACAGACAATTCTAACACATTTACAGGCTTGCAGCCAGCAGTGGGCTACAGAGCTGACACACACATTTACCCCATATGACTGAGGGGAACTCTGCTACATGACTTATACATGTGGTCCCCTTATACCTAGCGGGATACACACAGACAGTTCTAACACAATCACAGGGTTGCAGCCAATAGTGGGTCCTTGCCTTAAGCTTTCGGCCTAGATCCCTGAAAGAATTTTTTAGGACCCTCCATCTTTCTCTTACTTTGTCATTGGTGTCTACGTGTACCAAGACCACCGGGTCAGTCCCAGCCCCTCCCAACAATCTGTCTACCCGATCTGCAATGTGCCGAACTCGAGCCCCCGGGAGACAACAAACTCCATTGGTGAGCTCTTGTATTCCTGTACTACCTTCCTATGCAGCCTTGCACGGTTTCCAGTGCTGAGATGCAGCAGTGCATTTTCCAAGCTAGCAAATGGATGTCAGGAAGTATCCCAGTGACCTTGTAGCTTGATGGATTTTGGACATCTTTTCCAGCTGGCAAAGTGCAGTGCCTGCTGGCGGTGGGACACTGAGGTCCATTCAAATTCATGTCAGTTAGTTGGAAAGTTACTAGACCCAACAAGCCAGGTTTTGTTACGTTAATTGTTTGAAATAAATGTGTGCCCTATTTTGTTCCATACCTTGAGTCAGTATTGGTTATCCCAGTGGCTGGTCAGGGGAGGGGGTGGGATGAGTTAAAACACAAAACTGCCTGTCACAAATATAATTGCAATGACTTCTACACGAGTTAACAAAAGAGATTTTACTTCATGATAAATCAGTTGGAATTTTTTTTAGGGATGAGATCATTAATTGTCAAATATTTCTGTAGAAAAGAAAATGCTGAAGATTTAACTTGAACAAAAGGTAAAAAACGGAGCACCATCCATTGCACGGAAATAAAGATCCAGAGGGGGCTACCTCATAAAGCAGACTTTAGTGGGCATACACAAAAATGATCCCCTAAAGAAGTGGGGGAAACACACTACACGTTTCACACCTCTGGCGCTTCATCATGGTGTGACAAAAGTTAAAAAAACGGTCATTTTTCAATGTTCACGTGTGCATGATTTATCTGATTTATCACTTTCACAGTTCACCTTCATCCTTGATTCCATTATTTTCTTCTAACACACAACTATTTTTTGTTTGGTTGGGTTTATTATCTCCAAACACATGGAACGGCTATGGGTACCAGTTTTGCCCTATCCTATGCTAACTTGTTCATGGGATGGTGGGAGTCGTTCCACGTTTTTGGAGATAAGAACCCCTATATGCATCATATCATTTTTTTTATCGTCGCTTTATTGATGATTTGATTTTCATTTGGGAGGGTGATGTCATGACCCTGTTATTATTTATTGATCTACTTAATACTAATGAATATAACCTTAAATTCACTTACACTTATCACCATCAACAATTACACTATTTTATTATTATATATAGATCTTTCTTTAAATATACAAACAGATATTTTCTGCAAAGACAATTCTAGGAATACTTACCTAAGAGCGGACAGCTGCCATCCCAGAAGCCTCATTAAGGCAATACCAAAAGGTCAGTCCATGAGAGCTAAACGTAACTGCTCCAGGGTGAGGATTTCCTGACACAATCCACAGACATTCATAATAGGTTTCTGGCCAGGGGCTATAAGTCAGATAATTTATTGGACACTTTGGGATGAGCTGAATAAAATGGATCTCAATACTCTTTTGATTAGGAAGCCTAAAAAAACTTTTTCAACACAAAGTTCATTGTTCTTTACTTAATTTAGCCATCAGGCGGACCAGATAAGGGGTATTGTTGAAAAAAAATTGGGACATCCTGATCCTAGACCCCATCCTTGGACCACAATTGCAGGCAAATCCTACTGTAATTTTTAGTAAAACGAAAACGATAGCTAATTCTTTGTTGCCTAGCTTGTTCACCTCTCAAACAGGTAACCCAGTACTTTCCTCAAGGGGTTCTTACAGTTGTTCTCATTGTAAGATATGTAATTTAATTAAACCAACTAAGACCTTTCATTCTACAGTTACCAATAGGGAATACAGGATACATCATTTTATAAATTGTATGACCTCTTTTGTTATATATTTACTCAACTGTGAATGCGGCAAACAGTATGTGGGCTGCACAACTAGGTGTTTAAAGCTCAAAATAATGGAACACGTGAGGCTTATAAACAAACAAGATTTAAATCATCCTCTCCCCAAACACTGTACCAACTGTGTAAGGGGAGATGTCAGACATTTAAAATTCAATGGAATAGAGTATGTCCCCCCTCTGGCGAGAGGTGGTGATCGTGTGAGGAGGTTGGATCAGAGGGAGGCCTATTGGATCTTTACCTTGGGACCCAGGTCCCACTTGGTCTCAACACTGACTGGGATCTGAGTCATTTCTTGTGATCCTCTAGGCTTCCCTCTCTCCTTCCAGGACATTTCTTTTGGACATCCTAGTAGTTGACATGCTGCTACTATTTTGTCACTGCTATTAGTATGTGGATACTGAATTGATAATTTAGTGTTTATAATTTTGAATTTAATATTTGAAATTTGGGGGTTGCAATTTAGAAATGTAAAATCTGGAACTCCAAACAATACATATAGCATTTATTTAAATAATGTTTTTTTCATCCTCATGAGCTCTACTTATTCTCAGAATCTTTTCTTTAGTGATGTATGTTTTGAATTTCTCTGCTATGAGTATTGTGTGTCTGTTTACACATCATATATGGTGTTATTACCCTTTGTCAATATTGTTATTTAGGGAGGAATTTCCTCTATACGATTTTTGTTAATATCTGGGCTATTTGAAGGTTCAATTAGGCATTGACATTAGTGTCCTTTCTGTGAAGTCGCCTTTTAGTTATTTATTATTCTTTAAAAGAGCGTCATGGGAATAGAAATATAAGATATTATTTTTGTAAATAAAGTTTAGTATTTACCTTTTGTTTAAGAAAATATTTGAATATATGTTTCCTTTATGGTTTTGTGTATTTCACATATTTTATTATTTGAATCTCTCTCTCTCTCTCTCTCTCTCTCTCTCTCTCTCTCTCTCTCTCTACTCCGGCCCCTTCTCCTCTCTCTCTCTCTCTCTCTCTCTCTCTCATTATATACTATATTTTTTATGAAGTGGTACTTTTTTTGACATAGCAAGATAGACAGAGTATTATGATGGTATATTTGAAATTTAAAATGTAAAAGTTATTGTTTCCATCCTCAATTTTATCTAGAGATGTGCTATTTACACTATATATGTAAAAAATGGATTACTCTATTTTGTACCTCATGAATCTCATTAGTCCTCTTACTTGATTTGTCATTAAGTTTGTTTTGAATGCGGTCATTAGTATAGTTTATAAGACATATTTCACCCAGGTAGCTTTCCTATGGGATTGTGTTTTGTAATATATTTTTTTTGCCTATGGGTAGTTTTGTCCACTCTTGTCTGATTAAAGTTATAATGATATTGAATGGGTGGACCAAGGGTAATGTGCCCGTGTGGTGAGTGCACCTCCAAAACCTAGGCTGGTAATGGCATCAGCTGTTTACACAGTGTGTTCTTGATCCGAGTTATAAATAAAGTTGTAGGATTTAAAAATAGTTTCAGCCTATGGGGACTCACGCTCCACTAGGGACTGAATCGGAACGTGAGACTCCTTGGGTAATAGCGGCTGACATCATGCCCGCGTGAACATTGAAAAATGTTTTTTATGTTTTGTCACACCATGATGAAGCGACGCAGGCGTGAAACGCGTAGTGGTTTCCCCCACTTCTTTAGGGGGTTCATTTTTTTGTATGTCCAATAAAGTCTGCTTTATGACGTAGACCCCTGTGGATCTTTGTTTCCGTGAATTGGATGGTGCTTTGTTTTTTACCTTTTGTTCCTGTTACTTTTATTCAACGGATGTACTTCCCAGGACCTCCCCCGGGATTCAACAGGACTCTGAAGTGTTACTTTGTGTCTACTTATTATCCAGCAACATGCTATACTGTGTGTCAGTTAGGAGATTTATGTAGGTGTCAGCAAGGCTATATCTGTTCAACCCACAGAGACACTAGGCACCATTCTCCAAGCAATATTGTATTGGATCTATATATCTAATTGAAAGGAGGCATTTTACTCAGAAGAAAAAAAAGATTTGTATTTACCTATGGGACATTCGTTTGTTTGAACACCTGTCTCACACTCTCTCATTCCTGAACATGTAACTAGTCCGATTTAAAATATGTACAGCATCATCTGAGAATAAGATTAAGTCTTGTCAAAGGGGTAACCTGAAAATGATAACTATGATGATGGATGCTAACACTTCATTTAAAATTATGGGGATTGTTCAGATGAGATTCACATGAATAATATTGGGTGCTGTTTCACAGCACCCTGGTGTCTGTACTGCACAGTTGTACAGTATTACCTCATTTAACATTTGAGTCCTAATATTATGTATCAAAATATATATATATATTTTCTTTTTTTGTTAAATGTGATTCCACATAAATTACGTAATGGGAAGGGATTCTGAATTTGTGCAGTTTGACGGTTTGTCCAAGTAAGAATGATGCAATATTTAATATACTACATTTGTCTGAAAATGTACATGTTCTTATGGGCGAGTGCAAATTCATCACCTAAAATGAGTGTGAAGTTGAGATTTGGGTTTTTTCCCCCCAACAAAAAATATACTCCATTGTATCTCAAATCAGAAACAAGTTAAAAACAACTTTCTTAATAAAATGTTAATAACCAAAAACTAAATTGAAAACAGATAACAATGCATTAGTTATTTCCTAATTTAAGTTTCATATCACACAAAGCATTGCTTATTTGTATGCGTCCCTGTGAATTTAATAAGCCCAGGTGTTAATTAGTGCCTTGCTAAAATTGTGACATTGCTGAAATTTGCATCGATAATGGGAAAAGGGGTTTGAACTTTGAAGAAACGCTGAAGACAGAACATCAATTCTAGTTAAGGTAAATTGATTTGGGAGCATTAAGATGGATTTTAATCATGTGTCTCGTGAGATGTGGGATCTGGTAACTGAAAGAGAACTCAATTGCCAGAATAGATTAAAGCAGCAGTTCAAGAACGGGTCTAAACTAATAATGTAATCTATATTTTAAAAATACTGCTCTTGAATCTGACAATTAACCTTTAGGAATAGTAAAAAATGCAGGAAAGAAAATTTTGAAAGGCTTTTTGGGCCACCAGTAATGTCTTTAAGAACCACAGATGGTTCTAGGGCAGGGGAGCGCAAACTTTTGGTGCTGTGCCCCCCTGCCTGCTCCCCCTCGCTCTCTCGCACCCCTACCTGGTTTGGCAGCACCAAATGACGCCGCGGGGTGATGTCACGTGACCCCGTTGCCATGGAGACAGACGTGTGACGTCACTCCGCATGACACCGCAGCGTCATTTGATGGCGCGTTGCCAGCAACGCTTCTAAACCCCGGTAAGTGAGTTGCAGAGGCCTCACGCGATCCCCCGGTATTTCATTTAAATGCCTCAGGGTAGAGCGCGGGACCTCTGCAACCGTCCACGCCCCCCTCCCCCACCAAAACAAAATCCTGCGACCCCAGCCTCCCACTTTGCGCACCGCTGGTCTAGGGCAGGGGTGATCAACTCCAGCCCTCACACCCGCCCCCTCCTTCCCCCCCCCCAACAGGTCAGGTTTTCAGGATATCCCAGCTTCAGCACAGGCGGCTCAATCAGTCCCAGCTTCAGTCTCAGATTGAGTCACCTGTGCTGAAGCTGGGATATCCTGAAAACCTGACCTGTTTGGGGAGGTTCTTGAGGATTGAAGCTGAGCCCCCCTAGTCTAGGGACCACACTTTGAGAACACTTTTTTTCCCCTGAGCTTTAAAAGCCCACTCAACAATGTGCAGGGCGGAGTTTAAGGGGGCTATACTAAGGACATGATAAAAAGGAGGAGGGATGGTGGATTCTGATTTGGTAGCTAGCAAAGGAGGCTGGGAAATGCTGATATTTAAAGGTCCAATTAAGCAGCCTGCAGCAAGGAGGCGGTTGAAAACCTGGGGTGGATTGCTACTTCCCTACATGGCAATCAACGGCATTAAGCCTTCAAATTGTATTCCTGATTTATATTAAAATAGATTGCGTTTCTGATTTATACCCTGCATTATGAAGCTATTCTTTTTTTTTTAAATAACCCAAAAATTAAAGTGTTTCCATCCTTAACACATATATGACTTTAGAATTTTTAAAATATTTTCTTTGTACTTCGAAATAAAATAAATAGCATGCCTACCTCATGTTCTCCATCTTAGGGGCCTTTTCAGGTAGCTCCGAAAAGTGACTTATCGACAGTTTTGAGCACTTTCCGAGCGAGTTTGCATGTGTAGCTATCCAGACAGCTCCGATAACATGCCAAACTCGCTTGCAAACTGCTTCTTCCCGATCGGTAGCGCTGTCGCTCAGAGAAGCCGAGTGGTAGCTCCAAACGCTCAAACTCACATTTTTTTTTACAAATTGAGCTATTGAGGTTGCTCCGATATGCACATCGCGGCTGCAACTCGCACATTCTGATCTCGTCACCTGAAGGGTAGCGAGATGTGATCTGTGATGTGCATATGAAGCAGAAAATGTATTGTTACTATATTGGATTGAAGCCGGGCGTCTCCGAAGCTGCACCGCATTAATACCAGCTGCGGGGACCTCCTACTTCAATCCTAATTAAAAAAAAAAAAAATACATTTACAGCCAGCTTCATTAACTTAGTTGCTAACCGCTAAGGTAATGAAGGAGTTAAATAGCAGTGCCGATTGTGTTGGTGGTAGAGGGGGTAGGTTAAGATTGAAGTTGCACCAGGGTGCTTATGATCGGTATGGCATTTTCCTACCAAACGGTATCTGGCTTGCGAGAAATGTTTCTGAATACCGTGATAACACAAATGTCAGCCCGTGAGGTAGGAACGTGCCAACCCGATCGATATGGCAGCGATTTTATCCGAGCTACTGAATAGCTCCATAAGGTCTTATTCTATAATGTGTATTCGTGCTGATCCGGTGCTACCACATGGGAAGCCTCATTGACTTCTGGGTCAGCGCTATCACACTTCACAGAATCAAGCCCAAAGGCCAAGATTCGTCAACTACCAGTATGGGTTAGTGCCCTGATCCAGCGTTAACTCCCATTCAAGTCGATGTCAGATCATGTGCACTGACCTGTACTGGCGCTTGATAAATATGGGCCTTAGTCTTTATAAAGCCCTCTGTCTGTAGAAATTACAACCACCGTGCTTCCAATTGGCCCACGTAAAATTTTGTTTCTGCTGGAGGGAACGGGAGTGCGCTACCTTCAGAGGTAAGTAGTTCTGGAACCTGGGTACCCCCGCAGCTGAAAATAGTGTGTTTCAGCTCTAGGGAACCACTGCTTCCCATTCTGGTAAAGAGTAGGGGAGCTGCTGCTATAATGTGACCTACATTTCAGTGAAGGCGGCATTGCTGCTTTAGTGTGATATCCTGGAAATGAAAGTTATTGAGAGAGAAAATCAAAGCCAAAGTTGTCCCTAAGTGGCTACTTTCATACCAGAACAACTCATAGCTGTACAGTGTACTTGTTCATTTTAGTCGAGTTCTCAGCTATTGGTTTTTGAAAGTGAAATACAAGAAACATTATTACTGATATTATCTGACATTCACTCCACAAAAAAAAGGATCAGCATTCATTGAGCTTGGTATTCAATTTCCGGTAAACCAGTAAAACAGACCTGTCTTTCTAAGAACAATAACTTTTTATTTATACAGCACATTTCTCCCAATGGGACTCAAAGCACTTCACAGTTACAAAAAGGGAAAAGGAAGACAACATTTAAGGCTATAAACAAGACCAAACACAAGGAAAGATTCAATACAGGATGAGACGTACTGTAGCTATCAAATGCTGGACAGGTTGGGGTTCATTAATTAAATTCCTGGGTAAACAGGTAGGTGTTGAACCTGTTTTTATAGATTCCCAGAGAGTGGGGGGTGGGGGGTCTCTAGAACTGTATGAGGCAGTTTGTTCCAAAGAGAGGGAGCAGCGTGGCTAAAAGCTCAGGCCACCAAAGGAAATCAAGGAGATTCTGGAAACTGGTAGGAGTCCTTCATCTGCAGATCAAAGTGAGCGAATGGGAGTGTAGGGAACTAGCAGCTCATTCAGATATCTGGGACCCTGGTCATGTAGTGCTTTCAATGTCAATAAGCCAATCTTTGCTGAGAAGATGTAGGAAGCCTGATAAATCCACTAGTGTCCCCCATTTAGTAGCCTTTGGGAGGTCTCCCTATACCAACTTGCAACATCTTCCACATTTGTTGAGTAAGAATATTTCTATACTGTCTGGTTCTATGGTGTCATTTTATTCTGGAGGTGCACAGGACTGCATTTCATACCAAATACATGATCTGACAACAGCTTTACACTTAGACAAAATTATGACCTCCTACTATCCATCTCCAAATCAATTTGTATGCATGCCAGCCATAAGGAAATTGGGGAATTGCAGTTTTCAGTTGCAAATAAATCATCTTTAATTGTGTGTCACAGAAAGGCCAGTTTATTGAGACCATTTACCACATAACTAGCTACATGGGTAACTATTAGTTCCCATAAAATGTCTATCCCGGACACTGCTAGATCAATAAACAATCCCTGCTCTTATCAGCTCTTTCCAAAAAGGGAATTTTTTAGATCCAGGGGCCAAGGACAAGACGTTTGGTAGGGTAACTCATGTGTCAACCTCTTTGAGCAGTGTATGTTGATGCTGATGGTTTGTAGGGGCATTAGTATTACAGATAGGGCAACTTTGAGTACTTCTAGCTATGTTGAGTTCAAAAGCACCATTTATAGGTTGTATCCATTTTTCCCTGAACTGTGCATTTGGAGATCCTTGGATATTTAATCTGAGTCACCTTTGCATCTGAGATACTGAGCACTTATGTCAAGATATTGCACTCATCACCCTACTCGGAAGCATCAACAAAATTGTACTTCTATAGTCATTCATTTGAGCTCAGTGATTCTTATCTGGCTTTAATAAAGGATAATAAATTAATGACTCTTCAATGTAGCGTTAAAGAAAATAATTAGCACATCGTGTTATCATCAATACAACTCTTACTGATTAAATGTGCAACAGGGGGGAGTTTTGAGTGGATTATGCACAATATTTCATGCATCAACAAGCGAGTACTTCTGTTCCACTGTGTGATCTTCTTGCAATGGACCACACATGCCCGCTGATGGCAATTACTTTCTAAACTTGCTTGCACTGAAAAGAGGGTGCGAGGAGACATGCATGGCAATAATAAAGAAATATAATTGTAAATAGATTTTCGATATGTTAAGAGTACTTCTTCCGAATGACAGGATGTTGCAAAATAGAGATTAGGTAGTGCCACTCTCAAAGTGAAAAAACATGCCACATGATGCCAATTACAGCTAAGCAAGACATGAATAGTTAATGATCATTGACATAACAGAGAATGTACTGTATCTCAGATGAGATCTGAAAATACATGGACTGTGAAAGCACCAGTAGAGAAACGAGTCAGTCCTTTTATAGGCATTGAATAAACAAAGCTTCAGATCTCTGATAAATCACAGTTGGTGGAATATTTGTTCTTTTAGCAGCTTGCAAGACCAGAAGGAAGAATTGCAGAAGCGTCTCTCTTACACTACCCACAAACTGGAAATGCTTGAAACGGAATTTGATTCCACGCGCCAGTACCTGGAAACGGAGCTGAGAAGAGCTCAGGAAGAATTGGACAAAGTAACAGAGAAGCTGAGAAGGTTAGGCTCTGTTTTATCACAAACTATTGATTGGTGTGCACTGTATATAAAGGTATTACATTGTAGGCTGTAAATAGACACGTTTTCCATAGCAAGTTGTCACCGTGTTTGCTTTAGAAAGTTGGAATATAGGGCATCTGAATGCAAGGTACTAGAGCAGGGGTGGCCAACTCAAGGACCACCAACAGGTCAGGTTTTAAGGATATCCCTGCCTTAGCACAGGTGGCTCAATCAGTGGCATAGTCATTGACCATGGCATCAGCCTTAAAGGTAGAAGCAAACAGGTTGTTTTTTTTCTACATGAATGGGTTGCAGACAATCTCTAAATTGACAATGGAACTCAATCAGGTTGTTAGTTGAGAATGCAGCTCTCCTGTCTATCTGCTTTCACTTTGGTGCCTTCTTCCAGCACAAAGCCTCGAGGGCATTGAAATTAAAAGGTAACTAACTCTACGTTATGAAGGGCAATAAAAATATGCCAGTGTCCCACAGCCCTACCACCTTCTTCACTGGAGGATGCTGTGTTTTATTGTGCAATGCTTTCATGCCCTTCCAGGACCGAAGCAGTTAACATACAAACCACCTTTTCCTCTTTTAATTGACATAAAGAGCACAATAGATAGTTTACGAAATGTGTAAATATATATCATAATGACAACATTCATTTGGTCACCCTTGACTCCTTTGCCTCCAGTTTCACAGCTGTTAGTCCATGAACACAAGTTAGTCACTAAATGTATCAATTGTACAGAACCACTCTGTATTTTCCTCTTGGTAAATATATATTTTTTTTATGCACTCTGAAAATGGACAAATTAATTGTTCTGCTTATTGTTCCATTACTCAGAGATACAGATAGGCAGGCATGTCGATTCTAACAAATACCCGCTCACATATTAGTTGTTAGGTCTAAGGTAGACCTGAAATCTCTCTCCCTCATTAATATACAAAAAAAATATGCTATTTGAAGTATCTTGATCCCCATGTGGGGGTTATATACGCGTGACAGCAATATTCTATTATTATTAATACTTGTTATCAGGAAGACCATATTGGTACAGGGACCTTTTTATTTTAAAAAGCCACAGGCACTAGCAAAGTTAACAGAGCAATCAATGAAAACTGCCTTTTTATAGTCTTTATGTAACCAGAAAAGCTTGGTAGGTAGAGGGCTGTGTGCCAATTTTCATTAAAAAATGTGTGGCTTTGCACTCAGATAAGAATAATAGAATACACATATTTTATTCAATTGGTTGCAGTACAGCTGTAGCCAACATAACATACCCACAAACCTCACAGCTGTGTGCTGTGCCCCCCAATGTCACCGACTCCTGAATCAAAGAAGGACTTATTTTAGTATTTGTTAAGGCTGAATTTTAATGATGCCTGCCAAATCTTTACAGAGTTATACAGGTTTAAAACAACAGCTATGATTAATTGCCCTTTAACATCATGAAGATTAGGGAAGACATCACTGTCAAAACCCTGTTAAGTGTTATTTTTTTATTTTTTTAAACCTATGGCCATTCACAAACATGTCATATAATGTACATAAATAAACTAGATTCAGTTTAAATTGGCTCTTTTGTCTCTACCTTCCTTATTTGACAGGCAATGATAAATTAAACATATTATTAGACTATGATATAAAACATGTCATGGGCTTTATTATTATTTTTTAACAGGAAATTACAGGACTATAAAATGGAAAATAAATGAGTATACCTGATGATAACTATGTATAAGAGCAGTCAAATATAACCACATTTCATGATATATATTTTTTTAGGATACAAACCAATTACATGTCTTTGCAAAGAATAAACCAGGAGCTTGAAGAGAAGTTACATAGAATGGTGAGTTTTTATTTGAAACATTTTTACAGTTTATTAACGGTCGGGAGGTGCATTAAGGGGTTAAAAGAATGTACATGTTGAACTGAAACTTGGCGTCTCGCTTCATATCGCTTTGGAGAAAAAATGAACCCGTCCCTGTTTTGTTTGACGAAAGTCAAGCCTAGGCTTTTGATAATGAAAGAATCAAAGCAAACCGCTCAATTGAAATGTGCTCTTCCTGGGCTGAATCTCTCGACAGAAAATCCTGTTAGCACGGTTCATTTAAAAAAAAAAAAAAAAAAGTCAGAGATCAAGAAAAGGATGAAAGATCAATCTATTTATGCCTTTAGGAATCAAGCCAACATGGAAAGGCGATTTTGAGTTTAATTCCTTTTGGAATGTCATGGTTGAAAATTCTTTTCATTTCGCAGAAATGTTGGATTGCTGTAACAAGATGCAACAGGCTCAGATTTATATGTGAACAAATGTAATACTTGTCATCATTTTGCAGCACTGATTTCTAGCAGAATTGGAGCTTGGATATGTTTCTTTTTATTTTGGGCGATAAATGCAAATTGACGGATTCCAGCAGATTTCTGTCGAGATTCTTTCAACGTTGGAGCGGGTTTCAAGTCATTGTTTATTAGTATTGTTACCTTTTTTTGTACTACAGTATTTAAGGAGAAGGAATAACAAAGGGAAAAATCACACTTTTCTAAAGGATTATTGCTGTGATTTTATTTCTGACCACAAAGTGAGAAAGGTTTCTAGCCATTAACTTTCTGAGGCTGCGCTCTCACGTAGAGGTGAACATACAATAACCCAGGTGTGCTCAACTCCAATCCTCAAGCCCACCCCGACAGGTCAGGTTTTCAAGATATCCCTGCTTCAGCACAGGTGGTTCAGTTAGTCCCTACCTCAGCACAGGGGACTCAATGGGAGGCTCAGTCTTTGACTGAGCCTCTGATTGAGCTACCTGTGCTGAAGCTGGGATATCCTGAAAACCTGATCAGTTGGGGGGGCTTGAGGACTGGAGTTGAGCCCCCCTGCAATAACTCAGACTGGCTGTACTTGAAAGATTGCAGTGTGACGACAGCGGAAAAAAGGGGCAGAAGCTGAAAATGTCTGCAGCAAAAACTCTGCCTCATTTTACAGCCCTGAGCTGCTTTGCCCTATTAAGGTCGTGCGTATAGTGGCCGCGACGGGCGACGGGGACGTCGCCCAAAAACAAATGTATTGCCGCCGCCGCGTGCGCTTATAGTAAGCGCGACGGCGACGGAGCGTCGCGGATTTTGGAAGCCGGCAATATTTGATTTTTCAAGGGCTGTCGCCTCATGTGACAGCCCCTGAACCAATCAAATGCCAGTAAGCCCGCGCCGCCGCAAAGCGAAATATAACTTTCGCTAGCAGCGACGGGTGATGTTACCCGTCCCATCGCCTGTCGCGGGCACTATACGCGCGGCCTAAGCCTATTCTAGTACCTGTGTTAAGTGCATATCCAAGTGGAAGCATCCCTTTTCGCATTGATTTGCATCTCGCCATATTCTAAAAAGCCTTTTCGGCTCAGCAAATCCGTGTAGTATGCAAAAACGTGTCAATCGCACGTTTGGCAGGTCACTGCTATTCTAGTCCGTCCGTTAAACGCGAAATACAAAATCGGTCAAAAACACACCATTTGTTTCTCACCTCCTCAAGCTTGGGAACATTGCTTCATTAGATGAGGGCTAATTTAGCTTTTGAATAACTTCTCCCTGTACTGCCTACCTAATTATGTACATGAGTGCAAACATTACTGGTCAATCATGCCCTGGACAGAGGAGTTGTTGGGTCAATGTGGAGCGCAATATACTGTAGTGAAATGGTTAATGGGTCCCAAATAATCTGGAGAGGCCTTGCCACGGTACCAGTGATAGAGAAGCTTGCAGTGCAGAGTATCTTCCCGTTGGTACTAAATAGGTTGATTCTAATGTCTTCCTATCAATACCCTGGTTTTGGGGGGGGGGGGGGGGAAGTGATTGTGATTCCAGAACTGAACTTCACTGCTTATTGTCATACAGTACAGAATACAATATCCAGAAGCTTAATTTTTCTATGCTCATGTTAGCACAGACTTCGGTAATATGTCCCCTGCGCTTAGAGATACATGGTGTTTGTAACAGACATATCCTCCAATAATTGCTTCGTATATTGCTGTGATGTTTGATGTGCAGTGTTGTGCTAAGAAAACAGTGCTACCTGTGGTGCAAGTATATAAAACAGATTGAATGTTCATGCACTGCATCAATGCTATTTGACACATTTATTTACTTAGCCAACTGTAGGGAGAAATTAAGAAGACTTTGCTACCGAAAATTTCGAACCGGTCCTCAGCCTATGCAGAAAACAATCTTCAGGTTTAAAGAGGCAATCCAAGTAACTTAAAAAATATCTTTTTTTGTTTTGTTTTAATATATGCAAGATTTGATGACCTTTATTGAAAACTAATGACCTAATCTGCCGATTGATTAGTTCTCCCGTGATCGATCAGCAAAATCCTGCTTCCCAGGGTTCACTAAATGGCTGCCTTTCAGTTTCAAATCAATCTTTCAGTCAGTGTAACTCAGCAACTCAATGTATACTTACGTTACTACAGTAACATTATGTATTGTTACAGTTTGCAGCTCAAACTGCTGGGAACATTGGCAAGAAATGATCACAAACAAGAAAGTGTTGCAAAGATCTTGCGCTGCTGGGGAATTGTGCTAAAGAAATCAGAGGGTGCTCAGTATAGCAAAAACCTTATTAAAAATGGCATTAAGAGTTGGATTAAAAAAAAAAAAAAAAAAAACTAGTAAGTATTACCTAATACTACAGGACTGATTTATTTAAAAAACACACATGTAGAATATCGCTCCTTTTAAGGAACAAGAATTGTGAATATTCCTCTACTGTTGCAATATACCGTATATTACAAATAACATATGAATGGGATTAATAGGTGTGCTAACGCTTAGCACCGTTTTGTGGATCTGGGCCCAGGTATTCAAATAAGATGAAACAGACATTTTTTTGGCAGGGGCATTGAGGATGAAACTTTTGTGGGCGATGACAAACCAAAACGGCTCCAGAGACTGATATTTATTTCAGAGTAGGCTGTGTTTCCATTGAGGTGATCGAATAGCATCAGTATGTTATACTGTAGCAGTCAACTGTGCCACATTGTCCCTGTACCAAAGTGGGAATGAACATTCTCTAAAGTAAGTCTTTGGCTGAGCCACCTGTGCTGAAGCAGGGACCTGTTAGTAGCTCTTGAGGACCAGCGCTAGCCACCCCTGCTCTAAAGTGTAGTGTTGCTGAGGATTACTATACACCGCAGCTGTTAGCGTCTACAGATCTGGACTCATACATGCGATTCTCTTAGCTAAATGCCGTTCTTCAGATACATTTCAGCCCAATTAAAATTAGAGGAGCTTGTATGTTTGAGCAAGACGAAAAAACAGCTCTACAGCATATTGAATAGAGGCAGAAGAGTAAGAATGTCTCACCTGCTCCATATGATATCATTTTCATGTTAAATACTGCTCTCTAACCAAGCATCATTTAGAGCAGGGGTGCGCAAAGGTTTCCCCCTGCCTGCTCTGCTCCCCTGCTCGCACACTCCCCCCCCCCCCCCTCCCCTCCCCCCCTGCCTTCCCCCACCCCCCCCCCCCCCCCTCCTGCTCAGTTCCGGCATCTAATGGTCTAATGGCATGGCACTGTGGTGTCACGTCACTCCGTAGCGTCATTTGACACCGGGTTACCATGGCGGCGCGTCACCAAGACAAGGTAGGAGAAGTCAGAGGCCATGCATGGTCCCCCGGCATTTAGTTTAAATGCTTTGGGGCCTCTGTAACCAACGTGGACCCCCCAAAAAAATCTCACGCGCCACCGTTTGCACACCCCTGATTTAGAGGATAGTGGAGGTAAACATGCAGACAAACAGTTAGAGTTGACTGTTATATATTCCAACTCTATTCAAAGCCCCCACCCCCAACAGGTCAGGTTTTCAGGATATCCCAGCTTCAGCACAGGTGGCTCAATCACCTGTATGGAAGCAGGGACTGATTGAGCCACCTGTGCTGAGCAGGGATATCCTGAAAACCTGACCTGTTGGGAGCTTGAGGACTGGAGATGAGCACCCCTTGTATATTCTCCCCTCCTGATAAGATTTTGTAATGCACGCCTGGCTTCTCTCCTCTTCTTCACCTGTTTTACCACCCCCTTTACCGCCACTCAGGGCTGAAAAGGCAATATCAGAAAACCACTCCTTTTTCTACCACTCTGTGCACCTCAATATATATTTAGCAAATATTGTGTGCAGTGTGTAGCAGGTGTTACTTTTCATTTTGGTACAGAACACAGATGGGTTTCATGAAAGATTGAAAAGCAATCAAGCAACATTTTACAAGTGTACAAAGAACAAGCTCCCTCTGCATTCACCCTCTGGAGACGGTAACTAGGCACTGTGTGAAGTTCTGCGCAGAACACTCTCTATAATAAGGTTGGAGAACCAAGGCATGAATAAAGAAATAGAAAGAACGTCCACAGAGCTTAATTAGATGATAGTTCTTTTCTTTTTCCTTATAAGGGTGGCACAGCTGTGCACAGACAAACACTGTCACAACAAGGGAGGGAGCTTGTAGAGACTTTAAAAAGCAAATCACCAACACACAGATTACTGTATGAAAATATGACCATTTAAGTGAACAGTGTATTCTAGATGACAAACGTTTGAAAGGGAACTGCTTTCTCTCGGATAGCGCAGTGCCACAAGGAAAGAATAACTCATCTGGAAATCGAAACCTGGAAGAAGAAAAAAAAGGAATGTCACCGAAATTAGATACTTTAGAAATTGAATGATTTATGGAAGTGCAGATAACTTTGTATCTGAACTAAGCGGCGGTTGGAACAATTGAGGGCACTATAATTAAAGCAGCAGTGCAAGTTGCCCTTTAAAAAAAAATCCCTTTAATATGTGCATCAATACAATCCACACAATGATAAGTAATTAGCTAAGTTGCCGATCGATCTGTTCTCCTGCGATCGATCGGCGAAGATTCGGCTTGGGGGGTTCACTAAATGACTGCAGAGGAGTATTCTGCAGTCAGTGTGACGTTGTAAATGGTTGCTATAGAAACAAAAAAAGGCTTGTTACATTATAATACATTAAAATGTCATCCAGAGAAGTTTTTAAAAGGAAAGTATTTTCTCATAGTACAGAACTGATTAAAAAAACACACACATAGGATATCGCTTGGTCTGCAGCTTTAATATATGAATATTTTATTTGCTGTAGTGATATTATTATTAAAGAGGTAGAATGTGTGTGTACTTCCAGTGTTTTCTACTCCGAATAGGATAGTTTTACGGTGTTTGTAAATGCATATTCATAGTGCACACTGGCATTATTTATGCATATACTGTATATGGCATTAGGTGCCAAGTGCAGTTTCCTTAATCTTCAAATGAAAGATTATTAATGCTGAGGACTTGTTTGATGAGTACACAATCTTAAAACAGCCTTCGTTTAAACCCCATTCAGTGCTGGGGGAGAGGGGGTGGAACCCATTGAACACGGAACGTCTTATTTTATATACATTAATAATTGTGGTTATTCTTTTTATGGCAAGCCACAAAACTCATCGAGATCTGTTCAGATAAAATTGCCTCTGAACATCTGCAGTCATGTGAGAACATGAGTAGAAATAGGAAATAGAGCACAGTTATGGAAGGGGGAAAGGATAATTAGTAGAAACATTTACACTTCATGTGTACAAATATTAACAATAATAAATACAGATGGGGAAAAATGAAAATGCATATACAGTAAAGGAGGAAACACTATGTAAATAGAAGCTGTACATTTGAGGTGCTAACAAAGTGGCAGTGATAAGGACACTTACCACTTAGATTGTAAGCTGTTCGGGACAGGGATTCCTTTTCCTATTGTTTTATTTCTGTAGCGCTTATTCCCATTACGTGTTATAATATGTCACGTGTACTGTCAAGCCTTATGTACCTGGATGGTGCTATATAAATAGATATATACATACATATATATATACATACATATATGAACAAAAAACAAACAGAAGCGCAAGCTCTATAGCACGTAACTGTTTAAACAATAAAGTACATTTATTTAAAAAACTGCAGCCCAAAGGAAATGCACTTACAGGATTAAAAAAAGCAACCATACGTGGGAGAGAAATCTCTATGTGTAGTCATCTGCAAGGGTGAGGGGGGTCCCAGGTAGGCAGGGTACATCTGCACAGCTTGTAGCCACCACCAACTCCTGTGATGAGTTGGCGCCAAAAAACTGAGTAATTCAGTGCCTCCACGTCCTCTGCTTTAGCATGGAACAGTTGCCAGCACTTTAAAATGCAGCTAGCTGGATCGTAGGGACGCCCAGGACTCCGTGTACACACACCCAGAACGCGATGATGTCACCAACCCTACGTGTTTCGTCACACAAGGGCGACTTCGTCAGGGGATGTTTAATTGGTCAGTGACAGCCAATGAAATAGGCTTGCTGCAGTCTCTGAATGATCACCAAGTTGCAAGATCTGCCATACATACACACATACATACATACATACATACATATTGTGTTGAAGAGAGACACCTGGGGGGGGGGGAGAGGAGTCCAATATTTTAAAACTTGTCCTTCGCCCCAAAGAAAAAAGTCTATTGTTTTCCCTTGGGTGGTGCAACGCTGTTTATTCTGTTCACAAAGCATGGTGGCCTAAGTTTGGGGACTGGGTCCATTAAACATCTTATTTTAAACAACAGGGACTGCACATAGGGAAAACAGAAATATATTCCACTGAGAGAGGAGGGTGCAAAAGAATAGAGCAGAACCCATCAACAATGGAAGCAGAGGGGGGTGGGGAGTAAAAGGGCAGTCGACATCTTACCAGATGAACAAAAAACAAGAGTAAGTTTAGAATAGGCTCAGAGGACTCACTTGCAAACATGAAAGTCACACTGATTTTTTTTTGATTTTTTTTACAGTCTCCTAGAACAGGGGTTCAGAACTCCAGTGCCCAAGACCTCCCTCCCCCCAACAGGTCAGGTTTTAAGGATATCCCTGCTTCAGCACAGGTGGCTCAATCAGTTTCCTTAAAACCTGACCTGTTGCGGGCTTTGAGGACTAGAGTTAAGCCCCCCTGTCCTAGACATCAATAGTTATTCACTGATAAAAATCATTCAATCTGTCACGTACGGCACCCTGCGAGCGTGTGACCTGAATACGGGACAAGGGTTAATACTCCGCTCGCAAGTGCTCCCACTTTTCACTTCCTCTACAGGACGAGGATTAATACACAACCTGCAAGCTGTCCCACTCTTCCGCAAAGGTCCCTCAAACGAGTTATATTTCTCCTAAATCCGTCACAATATACCACCGTCACGAACAGCACACAACCCTGATTGCAAATCATATCTATTCACTGCCACCACCTGGGATATGCAAATATGAGATGTCAAATTAATATTTGCGAGGGCCCCAGGTCCCTGTTTATTATAGAAAAACGATGCACTTTAACACACAAAAATCAGTTGTAGAAAAATGTGTCCAAAAACGTAAATACTCTCTCCAGAGTGTGCAACTATTCATTCAGAGTCCATAGCATTACTTATTTAAAGTTTTAATTTACATAAAAATACAGAGCTTAGGTTACAGAAAAAAAGATTACAGGAAACATACAGTAACAATTAAATGCAGAACAGCTTCTTAAAATAAAAAGGATAAACAGACAGAAAAACCTATACATTACCAAATGCCATAGATTTTCCCCAGAGAGGTCACTGATAAGAGACAATGAGATATCCCATATCTGGTCCCAGATACACCTCTGTAGGCATCTGATTTTCATAATCTTTTTCCAGACTTTGTATTCTTTCTTCCCATGTAAAACACATAAACCCACCCCCTGTCATAAATCAGCTGATTTAACAACACAAGCACAAAACTGGGAAGCCAAGCACAAAACTGGAAAGCCAAGCACAAAACTGGAAAGCCAAGCACAAAACTGGAAAAAGTACTGACATGTTACAACCCCAACAGATGTTATTTTAAAATAAAGCTCCAATCACATTAACACCTGATGCACCAGATGGATTGAAATACATCATATCTCATGACATTATCATGACACAATCCATTATTTTTTTTTGCCCCCCCCAACCCCCCATTGAATTTCAATATGTTTTGGCCTGCGGGAGGGGGGGGGGGTGTTGACATTTCAACACACGGACTGACAGTGGCAGCGAAGATTACAATTGCCATATTACATTGTTAGTGTGCTTTAAGATTCTTACTATTTCATTCGAGAAGCAGAATCACGTTGATGTTGAGACTCATATGCATGACTCGCTACATGCCCTGAAGCAAACTTCCACAACATTTACATGAAACTAAAAGACAGCCGACAAATTGTTCCAAATAGAGCACAAATATAAGAAAATCACCTCCTTGTAACGTTTGTCAGTCATCTTTCCCGTTCTATTTGTTTTACACATTTCAGGTTAGGAAAGTGGCGAGCACACAAGGTAGTGCACTCAGAGTAGAATTCACTTAGATGCACACCACATACATTTAAAATATAACCTTTATTGACATTACATAAAACATATATTACCGATAATGTAGGTGTAACCAAGATTAAAAATAAATTAAATTAAATTTGACGACTGTCTGTTATCTGATCTAGATATTAAGCCACTGAATAGCACATAAAGCTAATAATCTAGGAGATACAAGGCAGATACAGCAGTGGTATAGGTAAACCACCTAGGACCAAAACCTAGTTTGCACCTAAAAATCCCATATATTGATAGTACCAGGTAGGTGCATAAAGTTGCAATCATAGGTAGGGAGCTCCCTTAATAGCAAATGAGGTATGAAATAGTCCTAATACCAGACTACTGCTCCTAATATGATGGTAATACTAGGTCAGATACACATAGTGATTATCATAGATATAGTGTGATCCAGACAAAGACTAGAGGTGTATGCAGCAGAAAAGGTTGAACTCCCTAAACGAGCAGGTTCAAATGTGGAAAAGCCTAATATCCTGACCCAACACTGCACCAGAGTAACACAGATATCACCGCAGATGTAATGAGCCTTAGGCACCACACATATATACACAGGCACAGCAAATAAGTGCCAGTATGTGAAACCCACAATCAAACTATGAGAATGTAACTATTGGTCAGCTGTAGATTCGTCAATTTTAAAATAAAAGACTTCCAAGTAGGAGTCTTACAACATCACTACGTGCCCTACGCACGTTTCCCTCCAGCTATGGAGCTTCCTCAGGGACATTTTTGCAAACGAAGAAAGGCGAAGCTATTTATAGGGGCTGATTGCAATGACACGCCAATCGCAACTCCGCGCATGCGCAGATCAATGGTTAAAGAGTTGTTAAAAAGTTTACCCTGCGCATGCGCATCTGTCGCTATATTACGGTAGAAATCTAACTTTTAAATGGATCAATGCATGCATCCCAGGAGTTGAGAGTCACTGGACAAATAATATCCAATCGCATAACTCATACAGACTCACCTACTCCGCAATGTTGGTCAACTCCAGACATCGCTATTACAGCCAGTGCGCATGCGTGATAACTCAGTCACTGCTGCTCTTGCCTGAGACGTAGTGCGCATGCGTCGCCTGATGTAACAGAAATTGATGCCGAGTGGAGAATGGCTCTCCTCCATGTACCGAGCATTGCTGAGTTGCCTCTAAAGGTCATTACGCATGCGTGCTGACATAGTAGTACTTCAGATCAATTGGTCACAGCACGCATGCGTGTACTGATAGCTGAAAATGCTGTTTGGCTGTATAGTGGAGGGGGGGGGGGAGGAAATGTAATGTACCATGATGGTACAGTACTTAGGAGCATACGTAGCTCCTCCATACCACCACTGTTTAACCCACATCTAGGCCAACAATAATGCATAATGAATAATCAGCTAAAAGTATGCTATAGAGGCTGGGGCAGCAGTAAGATAATGCTTTGCCTGCTCCCTCTTCTTATTTGCAAAAACGTAATGATGTCAATACAAAGTACATGTGTAACAATCAAAGGATGCATATATGAACTATATCCAATAGACATCATCATAGCAATATAACATGCATCATGTGGTTACACTGGAACAGAATCTTAACATAGGCATTACCTAATGGCAATATAGTCACTGATATAGGAATAATAATCGTAAATATAGTTGAAACGTTATTAATAAATACCAAGTGCGGGGAATAAGCTTAAAATGAGAACAACATCCAAAAGGGGATACATAAAGATACTGAATTAAACTATATATCACAGATACAACAGCAAAAACAGGAGTTGAAGAGACTATAGCCAAACAATAATGTTGGATTGATTCAAATAAAAGGAGTAAAGGTGAAACCTTCATTAAGCCCATTCGGGCTACGTGTTTTAAGTTTGTAAATCCATTCCGCCTCTATGCGTATCAGCATCTGATCAATGTTGCCACCTCGAGCAGGGCATCTAAGATGGTATATACCCATAAACGTAAGGCACTTCACATCACCACTGTGAAACTGAGTAACGTGCCTGGCAACTGGAGTGTCATTAGCATGTTTGATGGAATTGATGTGTTCTAATATTCTTCTACGCAGTTGCTTAGTGGTCTTTCCCACGTACCTCTTCCCACAGATGCAGGTGATGAGATAGATAACATCTGTGGTTCTACAGTTGATAAAAGAATCCACTTTAAAGTTATAGGTGTTATCATAATTCGCAAACGTTTTAGCAATAATAACGTGTTTGCAGGCCTTACAGCCCTGGCAGCGTAACATACCGTTCACGGGACTCAACCAGTTCTCTACCCTTGGTCGTTGATAGTGACTTTTCAACACACGGACTGACAGTGGCAGCGAAGATTACAATTGCCATATTACATTGTTAGTGTGCTTTAAGATTCTTACTATTTCATTCGAGAAGCAGAATCACGTTGATGTTGAGACTCATATACATGACTCGCTACATGCCCTGAAGCAAACTTCCACAACATTTACATGAAACTAAAAGACAGCCGACAAATTGTTCCAAATAGAGCACAAATATAAGAAAATCACCTCCTTGTAACGTTTGTCAGTCATCTTTCCCGTTCTATTTGTTTTACACATTTCAGGTTAATAGGTAGTATTTTTCAAGAATTGATACAATTTGGGATCTGTCTATTCCATAAGATCTGTCTATTCTCACTAGACTGGTATGCTTCCTCCAGCTGCAGAAGGAATCTCCCTCCCCCTTTGGCTTCCTTCGTCGGCTTCCCTCTGCAACTTGCTCTGCTCCTTCCCTCTACCACAAGTGTCAGTCTTCCTAGACATCCTGGTCCCAGCCACAGTTCCTTTCTGTGTCCACTGAGTGTGCTGCTGTTGTCGGTCTGCTCCGGGGTTCCTCTGTCTGTCTCCTTGTTGCTCCTGTCCTCTGACCTTATAGTTTCCTGTTTCCTGTTCCTACCTTGCCTTTGCTTTGTGTTATCTTCCCTGACTTATGCTTGAGCTTGGTTCTGTATCTGTTCCGTAATAATGGCACTTGCTATTGAACTAGATTGCCCCAGTCTGTTTCCTGCTAGAAAGTCCCAGTCCTGTTCCTGCTCCCCTGCCCTGCTCCTGCCTTGTTGTTGCTGACCATACCTGTGACCACGGCGATCCTGCTTGCTGCCTGCCACGAACAATGCGTGACCTTGACGATCCTGCTTGCTGCCTGCCACTGAACCCTGCTTGTGACCACGATGATCCTGCTTACTGCCTGCTAACGAACCCTGCTTGTGACCCAAACAATCCTTGCCTGCTCCTCGCTGCTGGGTAATGCAGCCAATCAGGAGGAAGCTGCCCAGCCCCCTAGCAAGAGCCTTGCTCACTTGAATCCTGCGGCCCTCCAAGCCTGTCAGGTCACTATTTGCAGAGAGGTAATACCGGTATACAAATACATGTCCAGTATTACCTCTAATTATTTACTGGATAGAGTGTCCAAATACAGGACAGTCCCGTTCAATACTTGACACCTGGCAACCCTACTTCTACTGTTGTCCACATACTCACTTATATCTTTAACTCATCTCTGCCACTTTTCCATCTCTTTTTAAAGGAGCAGTCCAAGCGCTGCTTTCAAAAAATATTTTTAAAAAGGAGTGAAGCAGGGGTCTCCGGAGCTGAACCCCATTAATTTCTGCTCTGGGGTACCCCAGCTTCCAGAGATCCTTACCTCCAAAGAGTGTGCCCGTATCGCCCTTCTGTTTAAAGGTCCTGGTCATCCCGCCCCACCAATGGGATGTCACAGCTTCCTATTGGCCCATAGAGCGTGAGAGCTTTGAAGCCGCCATAACATGAACCCCAGCAAGTCCAGCCAGAGCTGCTAGAGGCATCACCTACGGAGGTAAGTATCTCAGGAAGCAGCAGGTTCCCAGAGTTGAAATGAACAGGGTTCAGCTCTGGAGACCCCCTGCTTTAATCTGATCTATATAAAAAAATAATACTGCGCTTGGATTGCCTATTGAAGCATGCGATTGTCTGACCTATTCTCAAGAATAACACGCTTGATCGTACATTCTCTTCTATCACCCTTCCTCTCTTTTGCCTCTAAACTTCTGGAATAGTTTTTCTTTACGCATACAACTCCAATAACCTATTAGACCCTTTGCAGTTAGGCTTCCGCACAGCATAGTCTGAACAGGAACCACATTTACCAAAGTATCGATATTGTGTTGTAACAGGGATTTATCCCTGTTAAGAAACTTGCCTATAATCCAGCAGTGTGCTGGTTAATTGCATACCAGCAATTAACCAACTCCACCTGGCTGATTAGAGCTCTCTCAGAAATAGCCTGCTCTGAGACAGGAAGGGGATTCCTGAGTCTCACAATTGGGGCTTACCCAGGAAGGACAGATGTCTTGAGCTGCAAAGAGACTGCAGGCTGACAGCAAGACAAAGGGGAGCTGTATATCTGGACAGACATTGCGTTAGCACACAAGGGTGCTGACCCAGAAGAGCAGAGACGCCTTCCCCTACAGCTGCAAGAAACAGATAAGACTTTCTTATGGGACTATTGTATATCTGTATAAATGTATATATATTAGGGGCTCGTAATTAGCTTAGCTAACCACCCAGTTAGAGAGGGCTGGACTACATGTGTAGATATTCTCCAAAGTGGAGTAGGTTTTCTTTTTGCTGTGTTAAAGGGACAGGCGCAATAAAGCCTAATTTTAATTTAACCTTAAAAACGGTCTCCATTGCATACCTCTGACCATGTCTCTTATATGTGTCACGATACACTCACTGAAGGAGCAGCTTAGTAGGTAAAGATACGGGCTCTATAAACAACAACACTGAGTTTGCATCAGGGAACTTGGCTCTTCTGAGCTTGGGCAACTCACTTTATCTCGCAGTGCATCAGGCACCAAAATCATAGATTCTAAGCTCACCTGGGCTTAAACCTTAACAATATGTAAGGATATCCGTGCTCGCGCTGCCCCATGTGTTTAGGTAGAACTGCACATCTCTTGCTGCTGTCCGCAGGAGAACGCCACAATCTCTTATAACGTGAGCCCCTATCTGGAGGAGATCGGTAGGAGAGAGGAACGCACAGCTGACGCAGCTCCACGGGTCCGGAGCTGGTAGATCTACTCCTGTGGCTACACTTCCGGATCTCCCGGTCACCCACTTGCACCTTTTAGTTAGTTGTTCAGTCCTATCGTGGGACTGTTTTATTTAACATACATTTCATAAATGTATATACTGCATCTCTGTGCGCTTTCTCCGCTTTTCGTTTTCCCTCCCCCGATACCCATACAATTCCTCTCCCACAATAATTACCCCCCTCCCACACACACAATGCAACACACACTTACCTTGCTGGTGGTCTGAGTCTGCCGGCCCCAGCTCTCCCCAAGTCCTGCAGGCCTCTCTTTCACGCCGGGTCTCTCTCCTGCTGCAGGCCTGCCTCTCTCTCACACTGGGTCTCCCTTTTGCCGGTGCGCGTTGGAAGCTGGGCCCGCTTCCAGCACACGCACCAGCGAAAGAGAGGCAGGAGGCACGCAGGAACCGGGACCCGGTGGCAAGATGCAGAAATTAGTCTGGGCCCAACTTCCTGCATTGGCTGGCCCGGACCCCCACAGCCGCCGGCCCAAGACAGCAGTCCTGGCTCTCCCCCCCCTGTCGGTGGCCCTGCGTATATGTATCAAGTTTCTAAACTGTCCATTTTGCTAATTAATTACAAGCGTTGCAATAAATGTACCTGGCAAAAAACAAATCTGCCCAAGAGATTTTCACAAAATGTAAGAACTTTGATTAGATACAGACGCTAAGGCTCATGTATAGTATGTATGTATATCTTTATTGATATAGCGCCATGTATGTACATAGCGCTTCACAGCTGTAATACACGGGACATAATAATATAACACATAATGGGAATAAGAACTTCAGCCATAAAAGTAACATCAGGAAAAGGAGTCCCTGCCCCAAAGAGCTTACAATCTAACTGGTAAGTTGGAAGAACGTACAGAGACATTAGGAGGGTGTTCTGGTAAGTGCGTCTGCAAGGGGCCAAGGTCGATGTATGAGGTGTATAGTATCAGCCACGGAGTACCCATATGCGTCATTAAAAAGGTGGGTCTTAAGATGGGCCTTAAAGGTGGATATAGAGGGTGCTAGTCTGATATTGAGGGGAAGGTGTGGGGCAGTGAGTGAGAGAGCGTTAAAGTGGGAGAGGGCTTTAGATACAAAAGGGGTAGATAGAAGACATCCTTGAGCAGAACGCAGAGTTGGGCAGGTGTATAGCGAGTAATTAGGACTGAGAGGTACAGAGGGGCAGAAGACTGTATGGCCTTAAAAGAAGAGAGGTCTTTCTTGCTTGAGAACATTTCAGCACGATCCATTTAAATGGAACTAAACTCTTCCTGAGCAGGAGGAAGACGGCTTCACCGCATATTAAACGGGGGTCTAAAGGAATAAATCTCAGATGCCTTAATGAATGAATGAATGTCCTCACGGGAATCAGCATTTGAGATTCTCCCCCATTCTCCAGCAACCTGGGTTTCTACCAGCACATTGCCTGAGAAAATGAGGACAGCTAAATACAAACATGTCCCTTCCAAATATATTTTTGATGTATTATGTTCTTAATGTCTCTGTTTGTATGGCTGTTGTGTTATACACTTCATGATTACTGTTAATAGATATTAAAAAAATGTCTCATTCTTGATATGGATAATAACTCCAGAGTATAAATAAGCACTAAGCCTATGAAAATAAAAACAATTATCTCTTAGTATCCAACGTACATAAAGCCATACGGGGCTGGTATTCTAAAGGATTATTTTAATTTGCAACTACAGTATGTAAGGCGTCACCCTCTGACTACACACTGTGTGTTTCATGCTCACGCATCTTTGTGGTATCTTCTATTGCAGTTACATTCTATTCAATCTCTTTTGGCTAGAAACAAGATAAAAGCAAAGCACCTGTCTATCTATTCTTTAGTCAAATTCAAAGTTAGGTGTTCTGGGCAGTAGGTTTAGACTCCATATACACATACTGTATGAATAGATGTAAAACTTTGTGTGTGTGTGTGTGTGTGTGTGTGTGTACACCAACCCCAGAGCACACTGAGGTAGCTAACAGAATTTAGTGAGTGCTTACCTTATGATATATATATATATATATATATATACGTATAAAAATATTACTTGTGAGCACATTCGCATGTCTTAGACAGGTCTGCAACCCTGCTTTTCACCATTCTCACCTAGCATACAGTGCTTCCACTGCAGCAAGGGATTCTGGGAAATGACATGCAAATGAGCACACAATGCCACCGTTTGTCTTAAATCCGTTATTACATGGAACCCTTAAGCCAATGCTCGCTGTTTTAAACACAGCTTTTAAACATAGCCTAGGATGAGATGCAAAGCCAGTGAACCCACTCACAGACAGACTGTTTTGACCTTGTGGGTCTCATCAATGTGAGGTTGGTTATACTGGCTTTGCAGTTTGAGACTTATTAGTAGGTCTTCATCACACATATATAATTATATAATATTAATGAGAGAGAGAGAGAGAGAGAGAGCGATATAGCGCTAGATCTCGACAGCATAGAGAGAGATATAACTCAGATTAAATAGCGAGATATAGATAGAAGCGGTGCTCCTCTGCTCTCATCTCCCTCACTGCCTAGCGAGATGAGAGACCAGAACGCAGAGAGAACAAACAGAAGACAGTCATCCCTTCACAGTGAAGACAATCATGACAGCACTCAAGGATAAAATGGCAACAACACAAACCTGTATCCTTATGTACACCCAAACAACACCACAACGCTTCTCTTCACGGCAAACCCACTCCATAATATTGCATGCCTGCTTCCCGCTCCTCCCACCTTGGAGATCTGCCTGCTCCCCACACCAGTGTTGAATGGCATGTCGAATCCTTTGGCTTGTCCAGGAGAGCTAGGTTCAAGATCCACCGACTGGTATTGGGCAACACAGGACACGTTTTAGAGGTGATAGCATCTTGGTTCGGATTCCTCTAGGTGCTACGCCATCCACCCACCTGCATACCTCAAGAAATTACTAGTCAGAATCAGTCCATACTACCCCTGATTGACTGCAGACTCAAGGCAGGATATATCAAACTAAGGAGCATACTTATACATCCACTGCATACCACGCTGTTACCACCTAGAAGACCACGTTGAATAATTGCCTTCCCTCTCCGGTCCCAGACCTCTGATGTCAGATGTGTAGGATTGAGGGCCTGTCTTATCCTCACTTTGCTAGTTTGCCCTCTTATAGGACTGATCATATAGTCCCCACCCCCGCAGGGCGAAGCCACAGCAACTCGGAGTACTCACTGACTCACTAATTTAGGGTTTGCGTCTTCCCTAGTACAAAGAGGGTAAGTGTGTACAAAGGTTGCACCCCAGATTGTTGTCCGCAAGACAATGAGCCCGAACCATTCAATTGTCGGCACTCCTAGTGTCAGGTCCCAAACATTTCCACCTCTCCCCCATCCCCCCCTCCACCCTCGCATCCCGCAGTCAACCCTCGTCAACCTTTTTCATGTACGTCCGGGTCGCGCCTCCCGCCCCCTCCAATTCCACACCTCCCTCCCCGAGAGCATCCCCCACACTATCTGCCATGCACTTTCCATGATCCCGCTTTCCGCGCCAGCCAACTTTCCCTGCCGCTGTCCACCGGTCCGGACGCGCTCCCTCCCTAACGCTCCCCACCGGCCCTCCGAGCAGGCCGAGGCTCATTCTTTCCCGTGCTCTTAGATCGACCCACGTCCGTGGGTTTTCCCTTTTCACCCACCTTGTGAGCCCTTAGCGCTGTTCCCTTTCTTCTGTTCACTTTTTTGTTTTTCGTTCTGATCCAACCGCCGTCGCTTTTGGTCTCTCCGGGCCAGGATTGACTAGACATCAACAGCCCCCCCCACCCTGCCGGACCGCCAAGCAGTCAGAGAGGAAAGATGACCCCGAGGCTGGAAAGTCCAGGGGTTCCGAACGGCGGGAAGATCCGACACCCCTCTGCTCACGGCACAGGTGGGTAATAAGTCCCCCTGGCAGAGGAGGAGGCCGAAATGGGGTCTCCAGAACCAGCCAGGGATGACGCGGCCCTGTTGACCGGCTCGCGGAGCTGCTGTGTGTTTATGAATCCAGTAACACCCCGATTTCATTCATTTGTCTGGTGCAGAGAAATTAGACCATCTGGTACGTTTTTTTTCTTCACGTGTGGAAATTTGATTCATATTCTAGCACCAAACAAACCCATTCTCTGTGGAACTTACATACGAGGGGGCACTAGTTCCTAAAATCGATTCGGTCAGTCCGCTCGTAGGGGTGACCCATAATAGGCGCTTAGCTTGTGTTTCAAGAGATAACTCGGTATGTCTCGCCTCTCACTTTATAATATCCAACTGTTTTTTGATATAATAAAATCCACCTCCTCCTCCTTTAACTTCACTTACAATAACACGACTCTCATTAACGCAATCCGATACGATAGCTCCCATGGGCGATTAATCTAAGCAACCTCATAACATAGAACCCTTGGCCCCTGCAGACGCACTTTACGCAAACACCCTCCTATCTAGTCCTCCGTACGATTTTATTTTTTCCTCCTACCATTGGATGTCAGCTCTTCGGAGCAGGGAATTACCTTTTTTTTTGCTTTTATGTCTGAACGAGCACTTATTACCCATTATGTGTGATTTATTGATTTAGCACGTTATTACTGGTGAAAGCGCTATGACACATGTAATGGCCTATATAAAAAGACTACATAACATACTCTGTACCCCATTTGTACCGCGCAGAAGCTGCATTTCTGTTCCTGGCGCTTTACACTAATAAACGATAATAATATACAACATCAGTATAGTGCATCTTTGGTATTGAAACTTCTTTTTTGCTGGTTTTTGTACGGCTACACATACCTTATATTTAAAAATCATGAATAACTTTCCATTAAACACTGTTGAATATTTATCATCACACATGTTCCGAATTATGTGAAATTTAAACTGGACAATAGAATTCATTTCTATCAGTACAGAAAACCAATTAAAACATAAGGCATCTAATGATTAGATAATATAAATACTAGAATCGTAATATAATAACGTGCGACTGAAATGTAAATGCTTAGTGGTTTTGGTACTAAAGTCCTAAAACGAAGATTTAGGTGACTAACTAACTAACTTTGTAGAGCGGAATAAATGTGTTCTTTCATTACCATTACCTTTAGGTTATGATCATTGGTAATAGATCCCCTGCCACATTCACTTATGCAGGGTGCTCCATAGTCCTCAAGCCCCCGCCTCCCCCCCAACATGTCAGGTTTTCAGGATGATCCCTCTGCAGCACAGGTGGATCAATCAGTTCCCTGCGTCAGCACAGGGACTCAATCAAGGCTCAAGTCAAAGACTGAGCCTCTGTATTGAGCCACCTGTTCTGAAGCTGGGATATCCTGAAAACCTGACCTTTGATGGGGGCTTTGCGGACTGGAGTTGAGCACCCCTTGGCCTTAGAGTGTAATTCATATAGACCGGAGCGTGGGGCCATTCGGTCGGTTTTCTTCGGAACTTGCTTCGGAACAGATAATACAAATAAGGCCAAATAAAAAGTAATCCAAAGCGGAGGTTTACAAAAAATTTAAACATATGAGGGCAGAAGGTGGGTCTCCGATTCTGAACCCCAATTAATTTCAGCTTCGGGACCCCCTGCTCCTCCATAGGGGTGCCGGTAAGTCTCCCGCTTGATAGCAAGTCGGAGTTTTCAAAGCTCCCCGCTACCTGCAGGCCAATAGAAGCTGTGACGTCATCAGGTGCGGTTTCATTAATTGGCCCGTGTTGACCGGAGGAGCTTTAAGAAACTTATAAAACTCAGCTAGCTCAGGCTAGGGCTGGTGCCAGGTCTCTCCAGTCTTAGAAACCGGACTGTCCTGTATTTGGACACATGTCTCACAAGCAAAAATTAGAGGTTAAGTGGACATGTATGGTGTCCAGTACAGCTCTGTACATACTACCTGTTTGGCTTGGGGGAGGGGGATGCGGTTGAGGATATTCCTTCCCAGACAGGAGAGAGACAGCGGGCTTGTTGCTCGGGGTGCTGGGCAGCTTCCGTCCATCCTGATTGGCTGTCTGTAGGGTAATGCAGCGAATCAGGAGGCGGTGTCATGCCTGTGAGTGGGGCCAAGGAGGATACAACCGCATGGAAAGCTCGTGTCAACCTTTCACACCTTGTGTGTCCAGTGTATCCATGGCTGGATGTGGCTACTATTCTACACTCCCTGTACTGACATATCAGTCCTGATACCAGAAGGCAGGTTGGGAAGCATCACATGGTTTTTCCCACTAAGGCAGTACCCCTTGAGTGACAGGGAGAGGAGGGGGGTCAGGTCTGTGTTCTACCCCAATCCTTTCCATTCCTCAGACCTGGTACCCCTCTTCTGTGCTTAAGGGGGTTGCATCCTAATTATAGTTAGTTTGGTCTCTACCCATTGTGAGAGACAAGGTATACAACACCCACGGTTGCTGTGCACTGGCAGGCCCAGGTTACTTCGCCCTCGGGTGATTGAGTGAATAACTTATACCTCTGTCCTGCTAGAGGATCAGGGGAAGAGCTAGGATCTGCGTGGGGCCCTTGACCTTTGCAGGGTCCAGGGACCATCTGAAAGTTTGAGACAAGAGCGTTCTGTATTGGGCGAGTTGCCAAGTGACTGTGCTGGGGAGCAGAAGAAGAATAAACCAGTTCCTGTTATTATCCTCCTGTCTGGTGTGTAATCTTTCCTGTGGGAGAGGAGTCTGTCTATCTTGTGGGAGATACCTTCATACATCTGGAGCCTACAGCCGATAGATTCACTGAGTATACATAACTTGTGCCACCACTGATATCATTATGTGATATTACTGTTAAAAGTATTATATAATTATAAGTGCCTGCCGGTGCAAAGAGGATGGGGTTAACAAACAAGACATACAGAGATGCATAGAGCCCCCCCCCCCCCCCCCCAAAGATCCTCAATAGCTGCACACAAGGCTAGGATGGAATACCAAGGTTTAAATACCAAATATATACATGTGGTTCCGTCAACCATTCAGTACAGGTAAGTAATTGCTCTCATCACTGTGAGTGGACAATTACCACTAAAACGCCAAATGGCAAAAATACAAATATTTTATATTATATATAAAGGACAAACAACATGAAGCGCGCTCGCTCTAAACTAACTAAAACCAATTAAAATGTGAACGTAACGGCACACGTCCAGTTGTGGCAGTCAGGGGGTTACCATCAAAACTAAGGTGAGTATATACAGCCACACAATGGTTAATACATATCAGATGAATGAGTGCTGTGGAGTAAATCCCACTCCCCATGGTAACTATAATGTGCATATGTGGGTGTTTAGGTTTAATGCCACAGTATAGGTCGCATGTACTTCTAATAGTAACCAGACAGTCTGTATCCCTCCAATTCAATAGTAGAGTATACATAAATATCTCTCTGCACCTACACACTAGCACAACATACCAGATGGAAGTAAATGCTGCACACTTATGATAGCTCCACATCGCGGGGTATCAACCATGTGGTGGCTGGTGTATAATATACACGTGTATATAGTGTAGTCCAATATTACATATATAGGTACCCACACGTAATGCTGATGCAAATCAATACATATAGCAAGTAGAAATATGTTCCCCCCACACCTGCCTAATACATGAGACTGATCTCACCCCCGTTACTTCCTCCTCCACGACGTCAACGCGATGACGTCATTCCGCCGTAGTTTCGCGCGGAGGGGACTGCGCTTTCTCAAGGTGGGAGGTGGCGGTGGGGTCAGGTCTGTGTTCTACCCAATCCTGGGTTCAGACCTGGTACCCTCCCTCTTCTGTGCTTAAGGGGGTTGCATCCTAAATTATAGTTAGTTGGTCTCTACCATTGTGAGAGACAAGGTATCACACCCAGGTTGCTGTGCACTGGCAGGCCCAGGTTACCTTCCCTTCGGGTGAGTGAGTGATAACTTATACCTCTGGTCCTGCTAGAGGATCAGGGAAGAGCTAGGATTGCTGCGGGGGCCCTTGACCTGTAGTGCAGGTCCAGGGACCATCTGAAGTTTGAGACAAGAGCTGTGTCTGTAGTGGGCAGAGTTGCCAAGTGACTGGGCTGGGAGCAGAAGAGAATAAACCAGTTCCTGTTATTATACCTCCTGTCTGGTGTGTAATCTTTCCTGTGGGAGAGGAGTCTGTTCTACTGTGGGAGATTACCTTCATACATCTGGAGCCTACAGCAGATGGATTCACTGAGTACCATGGAGTAAATGTTGGGTATGTACCCCAGAAGCCTGTTTTGCAGTCCCCACTACCATTGGCAGACACCTCAGCCTCTTGTGAGCCTACAAGTAGCATGCACCACACACATGGTAACAGGGAAATCTCCTATGGGGTGGGGGATCAACTGTTACATTTGGAGGCGCTGCTGAGATCTGCAGCAACAGCACAGGCTTTCAGCGATGCAAGGCTGGAAGTTTATAGGTACACTTCCAGAGTGAGTGCTGGAGAAAGAGGGAGACTAGGTGTAGTTGCATTCCATAACCGGCACACCATAATCGGGCCCACCTTCCCCGCCAGGGACCTACAGCCTATGTTGACCTACAGGGTGATCTGTGTTGAGACAGAAAGGCTATTGCTGTTCTAAGACACCCTGCGGCTGATGCAGTATAGGATGTCTGGAGGGGATATAGTTGTCAGGGGCCAGGATCACCTGAAGGAATCAGACGGGGTTGCATGTAAGGTAGCTGTTGGTGGTGTGTCTTAGGGGAGTGCCTGCTTATTCGGGCCTATACTTCTCTGCTTAGAACCATACCAGTATCCTAGAGCAGCGACACACGAAACCGCAGAGAGTGCTATAATGGACTGTGACCGAGTGCAGGTACAAGGAGCTTTGCTTAGTCTGGGGTATACCTACGCTTGGTAGAAGACAGTACACAGCGTGCGCAAACGGGGGGCGAGACCCCCTTGGGGGGCTCAAGTATTGTGGGGGGCGCAGGCTGTGTGGAGAACCTGGGGCGGGCAGAGCTGTGCACAGGCTGCTTCCAGTTCTCTCTGCTGTCTGCAGAGGGGGCGGGGCCTGCAGAGGGGGCTTGCCTTTGCTGCGGGGCCTTCCCTGCACACAGACAAGCCCTTCTCCTCCTCCTGTCTTTTACCCGCCCGTTGTTTCAGCCTTGCACTGGGGGGACCGGAGCAGGTTTAGTTACCTCCCTCCACCCACCGTGTGTGTGTGTGTGTGTGTGTGTGTGTGTGTGTGTGTGTGTGTGTGTGTGTGTGTGTTGTGTGTGTGTGTGTTGTGTGTGGTGTGTGTTATGTAGAAATGTGTGTGTATACTGTTGTGTGTGTAGCTTTGTTGTGTTGTGTGTATATGTATTGTGTCTTGTGGTATCTGTCGAACGTGTGTGTGTATGTCTTGTGTGTTGGTATGTGTGTGTATTGTGTTCTGTGTGTGTTTTGTTGTGTGTGTTTGTTGTGTGTGCTGTGTTGTCTTATCTGTTGTTGTGTGTGTGTGTTTGTCGTTGTGATGTAGTGTGTGTGTGTGTGTGTGTGTGTGTGTGTGTGTGTGTGTGTGTGTGTGTGGTGTGTGGGTGTGTGTGTGTGTGTCTTGTGTGTAGCTATCTATATACTCTTACTATGTCTCTGTTGCTGTTTTTGTGTGTGTGAATAGATATTAGTTATGATATATATCATATATATACTATATATATATGGATGTTGTGTTTGTGGTTACTGTGGTGTTGGTTGGTGTTGAGGTGTGGTGTGTTGTGATTAGTGTTTTGTTGTTGTTGGTTTGTATATTTAGTGTTGTTTGTGTGTGTGTTGTGTGATGGCTTTGTTTGTATTGTTGTGTGTGTTTGATGTTGGTGTGTGTTGGTTGTGGTTGGTGATTGAATGCAGCGTTTGACACAATGGGGAGGGGGGGACCCCCAGGCGCCAGATATTTTAGAGCGGGCGCGTGCAGCAAAACCTGGTTGGTGCAGCGAAAACGCTGTCTCGCGCGGAGCGGCCAATAGAAGAGTGCATGGTTGCCACGTGATTCGGAGTACGCGAGAGAGCATGCCCCACGCTGGTGATGTCAAACGCCCCTCCTCCGTGTCTTCCTACAAAAGCGCTGTGGTCCTGCTCCCTCCGCTGGCCACCTGCCTCAGCCTCGATCATCTTCAAGTGTGAGGGTAGGCGTTCCATATATAATACATACTAACTATGATGTACAGAAATATCAAAAAAGTGTAACACTTACTTCCCGCTCGTGCTTGCAAAATTACATCGGGACCCGGTTCTCAGGCTTGGAGAGTTGGTGATGTCAACCGACGCCTCAGGCGCAGTCGTGGACCAGCTAATTTGCAAGAGTCGAGCTGTTGAAGTTATTATTGATATATTTGCTGCGCTTATAGTGCCGCGACGCAACGTCGCCCAAACCAAATGCATTGGCGCCCCCCCGCGCTGCGCTTATAGTAAGCGTAGACGTGGCGACGCGATTTTTATAACGGCAATATTTGATTTTTAAGGGACTGTCTCTCATATGACAGCCCCTGAACCATCTCAATGAGTGGCTGGTCGCACACACACGCCGCCAGCCGCACAGCAGCAAGAAATACAACTTTCAGCTAGCGGCGACGGTGACGTCCGCACTATATGCGTGGCCTTAGACATATTGTATTACATTGTATAAACGTTTAATAAAGGTTTTATTTTTCATGGAATTTTTGATTACATCAGGCAGGGGGGGACCCGAGAACATTTCAATGGATAAAACATGGGGCTCGAGATCAAAAAGTTTCTCACCCCTGCAGTAAACCCCATGTGCTGTAAGGAACTACAAAGAACGTGATTCTGGTCGGAATCATGAGGGACCACGTGGTCCTGTTGAAAAGGTAACTCAATGGTAGTTCTTCGGCTCGGAACACACGAGCTGAAGTTTTTCAGTACAAATAGGTTCGACCGCCAGACTGGAAAAGCGGCGTCTGCCTCAAAAAGTGTTGCATGCTCAATTGTTCCACAGTTCTGCAAGGGTCCTGGTGCGAAAGCCGAGCCGCACCCAAGTGATGTGACTGCCTCCGAGGAACCAAAGATCATGCCTTGTCTATACAGCTACCGGCCCCTACTCTAACTCCCCCATGAAGGATTATTGCAACTGTGACAGCCAGACCGAAGACCTCTCAATAAAGGGATAATCCGGATGTTGGCCGATGTCCAGAACCCATCAGTTCTTTCAGAGAACCGCAAGAGAGAGCTACTACTACTATAACCTTACTACTCGTTCTCCTACCTCAAACAATTCGCCACAGATGATGAAGGAAAACTTGTGCGTTCTCCCACTAAACGTGCTCCAAAGGCCTCCTGTATGAAGTGGAAGTGGACACATATCTCAAGTGTCTGTGCCAAGTCGACTTCCCCCGGGTGCGAAACCAGTCTGGTAGGACTGTTTGCCATTATCCTCAGAGCCAACGCTGCTAAGCCTAATGGTCCTTCTCTACAAAAGATGCGGCACCCCATACCTGGTGCCGAAGATGAAACACAAACTACCTCATTACGTGGATGTAATTTTGGCACCTGTCGCCCCGGGTGTCCCCAGCGATGCTCCAGGGGTCCATGTCTCGCTCGATGATTGAATGCGGTTCCCGAGATGGTTCGCAGACCCGGTCCCAGTGATGTCCATGTACCGAACCGACAAAGGATGATCAACCAGGTAAGGCCGACTTGCCTTGGAGTAGGACCACAGTTGGTGTCTGGCATAGGAGCTTAGAAACCTGCCTGTTGATTCGCCGTAGACGATCGGTGCATGCGCCAGTGCGCTATCCCCCCCACAGGTGTCCCCTCCCTCCATCGAGCCAGAGCAGTGGTCGGGCATGTTGGGAGTGCTTCGCCAGCAAAGCGTGATCTACCACTAGATTCTACCAAATATGACACGGTGAACCTGTGGACATCGCGCGACGGTGCAGTCCATCCCGATTGACGCGACAGATTGCGGCCTGAGCGGCGAAGGAGCATCCCCTAGGTTGCACTTCTATGCGCATGGCGGCTACCCACACAATCAGATCATGAGTCCCTGACATGGTTCCAGGAGTCAGCGGAGCGTGAGAGCCCACCTCCGACTCCCAACAGGACCGTGGAGCCTTACCGATGAGAAGGTCTCCGGTGCAAGTTATCTTGTTGACGACGACCATGACACACCCAATCACAATACCGGAGTATCACGTACTTCCGGTGCGACATCAAACCTTTATCAGGATCCCACGAGACCCGCCAGAACCAGAGAGACGTCGACATGAAGCGTACCCAGCCGGGGCGGAAAGATAACGGACGATTCCCGCTCTCCGTTGAGTAAAGGCTAACCCCTACCGCATTGGTGAGACACTTTATGGACCATGTACGGACCACTGGGAACCAAAAAGAACGTATACACTCAGATTGAATCGTTAAGACACTATAAACTAGCCCCCGACAGCAGGCCCATTATCAGCCATATTATGTGGCTGAAAAGCTTCAAACCAGTGTATAACCCGCATCTTGTCCATAATCGATCCACTGGTGGTCCACTCAGAGGGTGGGAAGTCAACGACACAGGACATGCTGACCCAAGACTTGAAGGACTTCTTACTTTACGCTCTCGCCCCTAGCCCTCGTGACTATCACCAAAACTCTCACCTGCTATTCAATGACCACCCTCCTTTCGAATAACAACCTACCAAAAACCAGTGTGCTAAGAGCCTTTAACAACCTGCAACACCTCTCCGACTTTCATCAGAACTACTACAAGCCAATTTCGTGATTGCCGTTTGGGGAGAAGCAGTAGATGAGTCATAAATAATTAAGTTCGTATAGCGTGGTACTATGAGCTAACAAAATATGCAATTCGGTGCTATCGGACACTCATCGGGGTTCATCTCCTAAACCACTTCAGGTCTAGGTTGTCCATAGGGGCTCCGGGCCATATCCCATGCCCATGGTGGCACCCTAAGATTTCAGGGGGTATGTCCCCTACAGCTTGCAATCGCACACGGTTTCATCTGCATAGAATGCAGGGTACAGTACAGACCATTCTGGTTGAAGGGCGATTTCCCCTGAAATCAGAGAAAAGGCATACCGCGGCAGGGATGTGGCGACCGCCTAGGAATATTACAGCCTAAGGGTTGATCTACAGTAACTGGTTGATCACACCCCTGTACATAACCCTGTTCCAGGGTTCTCGCCAGGGCCAGGCGAAGGCCGAGGCTTGACATAAAATAGTTAGGGTCATAGCGAATGTAGTTTCAAGAATATAGGGCACATCGGGCAATATCTAATGATTGCGATTATTGAGTATCCTCTACGTCCAGAACCCAATAGTGCAGGGAGGTTGGACGAAACGGCGAGAAGTGGCTGAAGAGGTCATCGGGATTACAATTAAGTAACTGTCCATGGAGATTACCACACATTTACCAACTAGAAGAGCAGAGTGAAATACCTCATAGGGGTGTGTAAGGTATGGCGTCCATCTATATGCTAGGTTGGATATGTTGATCGGAGAGAAATTGAGGGGAAGTGTGGGTTAAGGGGAAGAAATGGGGGAAGAGAAGGGGGGGGAGTAGTGATTTTCCACTACACTAAATAACGCCAATACAAAATTACCTAGCAGCATACTAGCAGTTGTGGAAAAATTTATTTTGTTGCAGTACCAGGATTACTATTTAGTGGATGCCAGCTTCTGAACAGCACTACAGCTGTGTGGAGAGAGCCTCTAATGCTGCCCGTGCTGTTAGAGATACGAGAGCATCTGGTAGAAGCTGCAGTTCTGCTGCTTGAGGAGGACGGAGTGCAGCTTGGAGCAGATCGCAGCAAATCGACGTGCTGTGAGAGGAGAGCAACGGAGATGCATGCTTTGTGATAAGAGCCTAGCATTGCTGACGCCGTGCTGTGAGAGGAGAGGAACGGAGATGCAGCTGGAGCGTGGACCAGGAGAGTTGTTTACTGTTTAAATTTGGTAGTTTTTTTTTATTTCAAATTCTCAGCGCGCTTCCCCTGCATCTCTGAAAGGTGAATTCTCACGTTGCCAAAAATTCCAGGCATTACTGAATGAATAATGCCCGGAATTCTAACCAATCAGAGAGCAGGGATTTCAATAATGCCCGTAATTTTAGAGCTTTAGGCCTGGGACATAGTAGGGTGAGCAGCGCTGAAGCGCGCTGAGGGGAAACATTATCCCTATCAGCGCGGCTTTAGAGGGCGCTTCCGAACGCTTCCACAGGCGTGCAGAGGCGTGTGGAAATGCAGGAGACAGGCAAATTTGAAATTTGCCGCTCATGCAAGCGCAGGGCCGGTCACGTGACTGCCAAAAGCCAATGGCAGTCCGTGACGTCGGCGCCCTAGCCCCGCCTCCCGGCCCGCCTCCATGCCCGCCTCCCACCCTGCACACAAGCGTGCTCGCTGACGCTCATGCAGGGACCGCACTTGGCGCAGTCAGCACAATCAATTTATGTCTGTCCGGCCATTCTCACGTGGCGCGCACCCCTGACCGTGTGCTTACGCTCACAAACGCTGAGCGCTTGCTGAGAAAAATTCAATTGACTTTGAGGCACGCTGAGGGGTAGCAAGACCTCCCCAGCCAATCAGTGTTTAGGCTACCCCCTCCAGCTCGCGCTTACCGGAAAAGTTGCATTACAGTCCAACACTCATGCTTGGAGAGTTGGTGACGTCACCACTCGCAAGCATGAGCGCGGTCCGCGGCACGGGGGATGCAGCCTTAGCCTATAAAAGAACATACAGTATTTTTTTGCAGTATCGCCACAGTTTTGTTTGGGACATTGCAGAAGTAGATTTGACAAAACCATTAATCACTCGCTGTATCATATGTGAATCCGGATGTATTCTGAAATGTTTCAAACAAAGTAATTAATGAGGCTACATATTTGTAATCCAGATTTCAATGAGCTAACGTCACGTGAGATTGACCAAATGATTTCCTGTCATATTGACTATATTTTTGCACACAAGGATTGTCTCGTTTCTCTCCTTCCCCCCCCCCTCAACTCCCCCCCTTCTCCCCCTCCCCCTCCTCAACTCCTCCCCCTTCTCTCCCTCCTCAACTCCTCCTCCCTCACGCCCCCCTCCCCTGTACCTGTCTTTCCCCTGTCCCCTGTCCTCCTCTCTACCCCTCTCCCCTCCTCTTCCCCTGCTCCCCTCCTCCCTCCCTTCCCCTTTCCCCCCAGCCACCCCCCTCTTCCCTCTCTCCCTCTCCTCCCCCTCTTGTCTTTCCCTTTCCCTCTTCTCCATCCCCCCCGCCCTCGATTCCCCCCCCCCCGCTCCCCTGCCCCTTCTCCCTCCCTCCCCTCCCAGCCACTAAAAGCAGACGGTAAACACAGTAAATAAAATAGTATATTGGCTATTTTGCCTGAGCAGAAATTAGCATTAACAACTATGATTGCAATAAAGGAGATCATTTTAGCTCATTGTGACTGTCAGTGTTTCTGGCAGAATAATGTATTAAACTCCACTGGAGAAATAAGCCCGACGTATCACAAGTACACTTCTGTGTATTTGCTTAGGCACAAAAACAGTTTCAAGTGCAAAATGTATGTAATTGGAAAATATGTATTTTCTCCAAATATTTGCTAAGCATACTCGGCGGGGGAGTACATCCTGGTCTCTGTACTGAAGAACAGGGCGCTTCACTCCAGTCCTCAAGACCCCCCAACTAGGGTTGCCAGATGGCTTCTCCAAAAATACTGGACACAACGGTGAAAAATGAGGCGCGCTCAAAGCCGATGGGGGTATGTTATTTATAATAACATATCCTGCAGTCACTCATGACGAGCTATCCTGATCTTAAGTGCTTCTCTTCCCACTACTCCTCCCAAGATTTTGCAACCCACCCCTCAATCCTCTCCTCGCTCATCCTCTCACACCGCCACCCCTCCTCCTTCCTCACCATCACCCCCTCCTACCTCCTCCTCTGACACCTCCTACCCTCACCTTCACCCCCCGCCTCCTCACCGTCACCCCCTCCACCTTCCTCACCTTCACCCCTCCTCCTACCTCCCTCCTCCTCCATCCTCACCCCTCCTCCTCCCTCCCTCCTCACCACCACCCATCTCCTTCCTCACCACCACCCTCCTTCCTCATCCCCACCCCCCCCTCCTTCCTCATCCCCCCCCCCCTCCTTCCTCCATATCCCCACCCCCCCCCCTCCTTCCTCACCCCCACCATCCTCCTTCCTCACCACCACCCCCCTCCTTCCTCACCACCAGCCTCTTCCTCACCACCACCCTCTTCCTCACCACCACCCTCTTCCTCCCTCACCACCACCCTCCTCCTTCCTCACCACCACCCTCCTCCTTCCTCACCACCACCCTCTTCCTTCCTCACCACCTTCTCATCCTCACCCCCACCTGGTATCTTACCTGTGGTAGCAGGCACAGAGTGGAACTCTTCTCTCCCACATGCAAAGCTGGGAGTAAACTACATTTCCCAGCATGAAAATGGGGGAGCTGTGCATGACATTGAGCCCTCCCATTGGTTAGTCTTCTCCTTGGCTGGGAGGGGGGGGATGAAGCCTGTTTCCCTAGTTCCCAGACACTTCTGAATCTGAGGTAAGAGCGGGGACTCTGCACCCGACCACACTTCACCCTCCCGCTGCCCGCACATCCAGAGAGGGCAAATAACCGGGAGATCCAGAGAGGGCAAATACCGGGACATCCAGAGAGGGCAAATACCGGACACATACATGTCCGGCGGTATTACCTCTCATTTGTTACCGGACAGATCGGGAAAACTGGACACCTGGCAACCCTACCCCCATCAGGTCAGGTTTTAAAGATATCCCAGCTTGAGCCTCTGATTGAGCCACCTGTGCCGAATCAGGGACTGACTGAGCCATCTGTGCCGAAGCACGGATATGCTGAAAACCTGACCTGTTGGGAGAGCTTGAGGACTGGGGTTGAGCACCCCTGCTGTAGAGCATGATGCTTGTGTCTAATAAGCCACAGAAAGCAGAGCTGAACTAGCCTGGGGAAAGGATATGTGTCGGGTTATCTGAGTGAGATGAGGCCTCATGTGTGTGTATGACTAAGCCATTAGGAGAGGAAAACCAGAATGAAAAGACTTTGTGAGTCATGCAAGTCATGAACCAGAATCTCCCTTCTGACACGTACTTGTTCACTGGCTTGCGGGATATTCTTAATTGCACCTGGATGTAATATAGTGTAAGGGTAGCTGCAGGTCCAGCAAGAATAAGTGAGTCATAACGCCTGTTAATCCGTTCTCTAAATGTGTCAGTTTGATTGAATCAAGAAAATCCACCAACTTTCACAAATTTGTCAAAGATCCCTTAAACACACGTTTAATCCCTTTTAATCCTTTTTCTACCAGAGGGTCCTGCATAGGGTTGCCAGGTCGCTTTTCCAAAAATACTGGACACAATGGTGAAAAGTGTGACACGCTCGAGAGACAACCCTCTCTCTCTCCGCTAGATGCTGTTTCCTCCCCTCCTTGGCCCCACTCCTGGGCTTCTGACAACCTCCTCCTGATACCCAGCAGCAACCAATCAGGATGGAGGAAGCTTCCCAGCCCCCTAGCAAGAACCATGCTCGGGAGAAATCCCAGGGCCCCCCAAGCCGGTCAGGTCACTAAGTCCAGAGAGGTAATACCGGTATACACATACATGTCCAGTATTACCTCTAATGTTTTACTGGACAGAGTGTCCAAATACAGGAAAGTCCGGTTCAGTACTGGACACCTGGCAGTCCTAGTCCTGCAACCGATTGCAACACAGGTTGGGATTAATGGTTCAACCTCATAGTTCTCCATTGTTGCATAGTTTTCCAAACAGGCCAGATCAGAAACCAATGACGAAGAGAAGGGCAAAAAGAATATTGTAATGGAATCGTACATATATCTGAAGATTTCAAAAGGATTATATTTTAACATTTTGCAAACATTTATAACATATATATTTAAGAGTGAGTTTTAGTGGGAAAAATTACACCAAGCCAGCTGAACAACTGCAAAGGAGTGGACAGGAAATAGTCCAAGGGCCATTCCAAAGAGAGACCTGTAGAGTCACTGCTTCTGAGAAAGTCTTGTGAGGTATTAAATGTGTTTGTACCACTAAATCAAATTCATTTCCAATCATTTTTTTAGAAGTAATATTATGGGTCACTCTCGAATAAGAAAAAGTTTGGAAATGCAAAGTTGTGGTCTGGTCTGGTCAGCCTACCCAGCAAAAAGAAAAGTACTGCCCAGAAATACATCTTCAAGGTTAAATATCTTGTCAATGTAACCCCCATGTAAGTGCAGGCAGCTGACAGACATACACTGCCCCCTGGCTGCAACAGGAAACTACAACTCCCAGCTTGCTGTGCTGCAGCAGGGAGCCACTTCCAGTACAGGATAATGTAACTTGTGATGGACAGGGCCTCAGCCAATGAGATTGGACACAGAGGAGGCGGGAATAAAGGCGCTCTCTTAGGCTGTGCATATACAGCCGAGGACGTCGACCGATGATGTCACCCGTCACCATCGCCATTGCGAAAGTTGTATTTCAGATTCTGGAGACGTTGCTGGCGGCAAGGCCAGTGACGTCTGCAAGGGGGAAGGCAGACAGGCCGAGAAGCTCCCTGATTGGCTTATAGCCAGTCACATGTGGAGACCGTCTCTCCAAATTCCACTGACTACCAGAATGTTGGTAGCGGTGTCGCTCCGTCGCGCCCGCTATAAGCGCCGGCGACAATGCATTTGTTTTGACGCAACGTCGCTGGCACTATAAGCGCAGCCTATGGCTTCGTCCATAGTCTGAGCAATGGCACATGTGCGGCGTGAACAAAATGCAGCAGTTCTATAGGGCCAGCCATAGTGAGCGTGAGCGATGAAGAGCAACTGCGCGGCAGAATTTTGAACAGACATAAAAAAAATTGATGCGCCGATTATATCCAAGGCCTAAGAGTCCCTGGCAGGACACACAGGGGCAGAGCTGGAAAGGGACTTGCTACAGCAGATCTGCATGAGCCTGAAGGACCTCAGCATTGATCTCGTGTGACCCGGGGGCCAGTTTGTGTCACGCTAAAGAGAGCGGGCATTGACTGGAGGGAGAACAGCAGATTGTGCAGGGCGTCCCAGTAGATCGTCGAAGTGAAAGCAGCACAGAAGAGTGAGCACCGTCGGAGGGGACCCTCAACAGTGTCAGCTAAAAGTGGTATCGACGCGCTTTGCGAAGTACAGGCCTTCTGGGTGTAGCAGCATCACAGGCTCGGAGGTCAAGTGTACCGCATACCTCGTCCCTGCATATTGCATCGGGAGTGTATTAGGAACCTTCCGTTGGGGCCGATCCAATTATTCTTCACAGTTACTACTCAAATGTCGCTGCACCGTCAAATAGCGACACCTTGCCATGACAACGTGGCACCATGTTGCCATGACTATGCGACGCAGGAATGAGATGCCAGAGAGGAGGTAAGAAGCTCCGCTAAATTAGAAGTCGGCCCTGTTGATCACACACACACCGATTGTCAACACCTTTGGACATTCACCACTCGCTCTTCATCAAATCTGTACTTCATTTCCAGGCCATGTACATACAACCAGAATAAGTAACCTCCTGACTATCATTATTGCATGGGACGTTCAAATGTTCAAATGTATAGAACATTTTGTCTAACTAAACTCTCTGTAAAATGTGTATAATATGTAGGTAAATATTTGCTAATGAGGGAATTAGCTGGCAATTGTGTAATCAATATTAATAGGATTTTTGTTAGTGCTTGCCGAACATTGTAGGAAATGCATCCACATATTTCATTTTAAAGATGTAGGTAAAGATGCTCGTCCGCCCCACCAAAAATCTTTTGGGCAAGGCGGTCGCGCATCGCGGTTTGTGCACGCACACACGCCTACCCCATAGAGGGCTGTGCCTTGTGTGCGGCACGCACGCCGTCGGGGTTCTCAATTCCAGTCCTCAAGACCCCCCCAACAGGTCAGGTTTTCAAGATTTCCCTGCTTCAGCACAGGTGGCTCAATCAGTGACTCAGCTCTTTGACTGTGCCACCTGTGCTGAAGCAGGGATATTCTGAAAAACTGATCTGTTGGGGGGGGGGGTCTTGAGGACTGGAGTTGAGAGCCCCTGTGTTATAGGATTTCAAAGGTTCAGGTCAATTTCATTGACATTTTCCATGAAAAATAAGTTACGGCATTCTACATACCACATGGGATATTTCCAGACATACAGTAGGTGAGATAATCAAAGTGAAAGGAAAATGGTAATTAGAAATCTATGGCAATCTGCATATAAGACTAAAGGACACGAGGCAACTAAAGAGTATAAAACGACTGTTTAGGTAGGACCATGGTTTATGCCTGAGAGTTTGGTTGCAGCTCCAATGTATGTTGCACAATAAATGTAAAAAACTGGTTTAGAAAAGGAGTTCGTAAAAGTGCCCACAGCCCACTGTAATCTAGACATGCAGAGAGAGAGAGTGAGGAGCTAACAATAGTATGAGTGGTGATAAACACCGCTATTACTCCAGCGTATAACCTCTCCAGTGACTTCCTAAGGGCAGGCGTAATGCATGTTAGAAAGTACCAATCCTCACCCTGGCCACATATTTCTGTCAGGGCTGGAATTGGGGTCAGCAGCTGAACAAGTGTTCAGATTTCATGATGCATCGTGAGGAAGGTTCATGTGGGGGTTCTATGTTACAGCTAACGCTTATTGATGTAGTTATTTAGGGCCGATTCTCTGAAGTGCTGCACTCATTATTGATGTGGCTGTAGAATCGGCGTTGGTGATCAATGATGACTGTCGTACTCCTTAGGCCGGGTCCCCAGTGGCGCGACGGCGTGCGTGCCGCACACAAGGCACAGCCCTCAATGGGGTAGGTGTGTGTGCGTGCACAAACCGCGATGCGCGACCGCCTTGCCCGAAAGATTTTTGGTGGGGCGGTCGAGCATTGGCCACGTCACGGCGGCAGTTCACCAATGAGGGTCAATCAGCTGCGTGACAGCAGTGAAGGAGTTCCGCGTTCAGCAGCTCCCCTTATGCTGGGAAGCTGCTTCCCAGTGGTAGCGACGTTTTTGGTACTATCTATTTGAATGGATCTGATCTCTTCCCCAGCACAGGGAAAGCGGTTTTACAGCATATTGAATAGGTTTCTTAGTGCCGAATTCACTACGTTTCTATCATGGGTAATGCAGCACGATTAAACGTTGCTTGCCAACTATATCCTGATCTAACTAGTATATTAAAAACAGCAATGCCCCCTACCTAAACCCCCCTTTTTTGCAGGCCTCTTGGCTGGCGTGACACCGCAGATTTAAATTGCCATTTTGTTTCCCCAGGAGGGAACTGAAACACAGGTACGTTTACTGGTTGGTATATTAAGAACCTGGGGGTCCCCAGAGCTGAAATAGCTTTGGGGGAGGGGGCGCAGGGGGGAGACAGGAAGGGCAGGGGGGATAGAGGGACACTGCTCCAAATCAACATTTAAGGCAGAATAGTGCCACTTTCTCCAAAACCCACCGTGCCAGTCACTTTCTCTTGGACACGCCGTGCCACTTTCTCTTGGACACGCCGTGCCACTTTCTCTTGGACACGCCGTGCCACTTTCTCTTGATTTATCTTGATTTGTATTGATAAATCACTGCTTGATTTATAAATACATACTAAAGTGTATGAATGACACCAAAATATTGTTTCGGTGGCTAATTTTACCTTGATAACCCTCTGAGTCAAGAGTTACAAAGCTAAATGTTGAATTAATTAACCTTTTACTCCCATTTTAATTACCCCAGAGGTTTCTCCTGAGCTGAGTAAAAGACCTCTCAGTTGGATTCTGAACTTCCAAATGTACATTTTCTAAGTGAATTAGTCATTAGTCATACTGCAGTCATATTATAAATATTTCTTGAATGTCACTGACCTTGATAAAGCGCAGGGTACGCGAAACGCGTAGGTGTTTATCTGTTAAGCTGTCCATGTGAGCTGAGCAAATTCTATATTTTTTATGGCAGTTACAAGTGGTTGATCCTCCGTTTTTGTGCTGCTGTAGCTGTGCTTTTGTTTCAAACAGTTTCTACTTGAATGTCACTGACGTCTGATTGGGAAACTCATATTTTTGTCACCGTTTAAGGATTACCAATCTGATCAGGCCAGGACTGCGATGTAAAAAAATCCTTCTAAGATCGCACACCAGTACATTAAGCACATTTATTTTTTCTTGTAAAAAACCCTGCGTCACGACTTGGCCTTTCCCTTTGTGTCCCAGATCTGCCATAAATAAAATTCTGAAATTACCGTCAGAACATTCTGCAGTCAAAATGGAAATTCTGACTGATATCCAGTAAGTGGAGGTCAGCACACCGTAATAACAGCTCTGTGATACTTGTTCTAACAGAACTGACAAAATACATCTGAGGAGTAATGCAATTGCCGATATTAATGATGGTTCGTGTTTCTCTGAAGTCGGTAATGCTTCTCTTAGTTTTCAGGGGGGCTCAACTCCAGTCCTGAAGACCCCCCACCCAAGCAGGTCGGGTTTTAATGATATCTCTGCTTCAGCACAGGTGGCTCAATCAGCCCCTGCTTCAGCACAGATGGCTCAATCAGTCTCTGCTTCAGCACAAGTGGCTCCATGTTTGACTGAGCCACTGATTGAGCCACCTGTGCTGAAGCAGGGATATCCTAAAAACCTGGCCTGTTGGGGAGGGGGGGGGGGTCTTGAGGACTGGAGTGAACACCCCTGCTTTAGACAATGAATGGGTTGTGATGTTTCTTTATCTCCTGGTATGCACAGCATGTGTAAAGAATAGGAAACCTACAAGTGTCAAACATTGTCTGCAGCGCACCTCCCATAAGAGAATACTAACACGATGTGAAAATAGTAAGGAAGAAACAGATATGTATATCTACCAGCCTGAGGGTAACTATCACCTGCTGCTCTTCTTTTGAAATGCCAGCATACTTGACACTTTGACACTAGCCATACTGTATATATATATATAATATATTAAAAGGACATTGAAAACAATATCGCACCATATGGTTTCAGGACTGCTATTGCTGATTTAAAAAAAAAAAAATATATATATATTTTAAAAATCAGCAATAGCAGTCCTGAAACCATATGGTGCGATATTGTTTTCAATGTCCTTTTATTCACTGGTAGGAATGACAATTTCAACTATGTTTCCTGCGTGCTGAAATCAAGCACATGCTAATTACAACAGTGATACAAACACATTGTGATTATACAGTATGTGTTTAATGATTGCAAAACAAAGTCATACGATGCAAATACACGTCCAGTCACATTGGTACACGCAGAATCCTGCTCGGAGTCAATAAAAGTACCGATCTGTGCAGCTATTCCATTTGCTTCTTGAAGGAAAGAAAAAAAAAAGTGATGAGGAAGGGAAAAGCAATTTAACGTCCAGGAAGGCTGTATATAAAATAAACACATTCTCTCACAAATAAGTGGCACAGTGGGTAAGGCGAGACAGAGGTTACTCTGACTGTAATAGGCATCCACAGACAATGTCTCCTCTCATTCTCAGCTCTTCCAGTGTTTTATTAGTAAAAGCCATCCAAAATATTGCGGTGAAATATTTATTATTCTCACGATTAGATGCCAAGATGTTTCACAGCGCGGGAGAAACAACAATAAGAATAATAATCAGATTAACATAAATTTACGCTCAATAACACAATAGATCTTTGCTCCAAGGAGCTTGCAATCTAAGAGCCACATTCGCTAAACGGACCGAAGCTTCCGCATTAACTCGCACTCATTTGCATGGAGATTGTGACTGTTCTAATTGGAGGTCAGCACACTAATAACAGCTCTGGGACATTTGTTCCAACACAACTGACAAAATACATGTGAGGAGTAATGAAATTGCTGATATTAATGATGTTTAGTGTTTCTCTGAAGCCAGTAATGCTTCTCTTAGTTATCCTCGTGATCTCAATCCTAGTGATGTTATTGAGATGAACAATTTCTATAAAGTGCTAATGTTTTGCCTTGAAGACTCGTAAATTACATTGAGTGCAATCAAATAAATGCATTGTACAGTTATACAATTCATATGTGCTCTAATTTTTGAAAACTGCTGTAACTGACATACTACACATGTATAAATAGAATTGGTTTCTACTATACATGTATAAATAGAATTGGTTTCTACTATACTGTACATGTATAAATATAATTAACATTAGATCGTTCTTCTGCTGTATTACTGAGAGATCTAATGTCTGCCTAGACCTGCAATTGCTTGCTATTAATTGATGCCATTTCTGAAGCTATCCTGGAGAAACCGTTTGGCTTCTTTGGTGTTTCACAAATGTGCAAAGAAATGGGGACCAATCTCTACTTTTGTATGGGAAGAGACATTGGCATGTCCATTTTAAATTCCCTCTAACAAAGGATACGACGCTGTTTTACTTCCATGTATTTGAATGGGAGTTTAGGTGGGCTAAAGCTTAGCACCCTTTAGTGAACTTGGGTCTAAGAGGTGGGACTAGGAAGGTGGACACACGAGGATCAGTGAGTGGGGAGGTCGGCTTCAGTTCTGAGTGTGTGTGGGGTGGGTGTTGTGGGTGTGTGGTGCTGTGGGGTGTGTGTGTGTGTGTGTGTGTGTGTGTGTAACCAAACAAATTCCACTTACTACAACTGTCCTGATTATGTGAACCATGTGTTTATTTCCCAGGGTCAGCATTACGAAGAGGAGAAGCGAGCATTGGGGCATGAAGTGGTAGCACTCAATAACCATTTACTAGAAGCCAAGGTGACAATTGACAAATTATCAGAAGATAATGTAAGTATGGACCTGCTGCTCAATGGCATGGTAAAAATATATATTTCAAATAATTCAATTTCTCCTGAGATATTAGCTTCGTTTCTTTCTCTCTCTCTCTGAAACCAGGGCAGTTTCAATAGCCGAGTGAAGTCAGGGGTGCTCAACTCCAGTCCTCAAGACCCCCTCCCCCCCACCCTCAACAGGTCAGGTTTTTAGGATATCTCTGCTTTAGCACAGGTGGATCCGAGTGATTGAGCCACCTGTGCTGAAGCAGGGACTGATTGAGCCATCTGTGCTGAAGCAGGGATATCCTGAAAACCTGACCTGTTGGTGGCCCTTGAGGACTGTCCAGGTGCACGGTTGGTAGTCTGTGCATGAACAGAGTAGTGTATACATTATTAGCACGTTTTAAAGGTGCAATCCATGTTAGTTAAAACATATTAAAATTTCCTCTGTTTATGCCACCTTTAAACAAACCTGTGTCTGTTTGTATTTTGGGGCTATGCCACGTCTAAGATGCTTGAGTATAGATAACCCGCACCATGTCCTAGAACCAGGGTGCTGAACTCCAGTCCTCAAGCCCTCCCTCCAACAGGTCAGGTTTTGAGGATATCCCAGCTTCAGCACAGGTGGCTCAATTAGAGGCTCAGTCGAAGAGCAGGGATAACCTGAAAACCTTACCTGTTGGGGGGAGGGGGGGCCTTGAGGACTGGCGTTGAGCGCCCCTGCTGGAAGTACTGTAGCTATGCTTACCCAGCCAGCTGCTGGACCCGTAACCATTAGGGATCCATCTTTTTCGGGTGCTGCATATGTGTGGACACCGTGCAATGTAACTGCAGTATGTAACATTGTTTTATCTTGTAAGGTCTCCAGTAAATATGGCCCAGAAATCGAAAATGAAAAATCTAAACTCCTGATATACAATAGTTATTCCCCATAGTTCAGCAGCTTTGATTAATGTCATCAATATATATTTTGTTGCTATTTTAAATATACTGAGCACTTAACCGTACCTTTCTTTGCCCATAACTGCCAGTGTAACTGCAAATTAAAAAAAAAAATTTTTTTAAAGTCTAACATTTAGGGTGTTTCAGAAACCACAAAAGATTGTAAAGTTCAGACAGGAAAATGAAATGAGAAAAAACTAAGAGTGGGCACTTTCATGGGTGTTTCAGTTCTAAATAAATATTCGTTTTTTGTTTTTTTTTAATTATGATAAAAGCACCTATTTTTCAAAATCATTCCTTGCTTGGTCACTATATAAATAGGGGGTAGCTGAGAAGAAATGCAAATCTTCTTAATTGGTCACACCCTGGTTAATTGATTAATCACTTAATTCAGGGGTACACAAAATTCCGGTGCTGTACCCCCCTGCCTGCTCTCGCCCAGTTCTCACGCCCCCCTTAACTTAGTGCCATCATATGACATCACAACACCGCGTAGCCATGGTGACGCGTCGCCCGAAGCTGGTTGAATCACGCGAGGCCAGGTCCCCGCTGGCTACTGCAGCGCCCGCTGTGGCGGACGCTGCAGGGACAAGAGCCGCCCCACAATGGGGCCGGGCCCGCTGCGAGGGGTGGCCACTGCGCGCCAAGTTTTTCAGGGATACCTGAAAATTGAGCTGGCGACGGAGTGCTAGGCCACACCCCTGGCATTCAGCCAATGAGGGCAAACCTGCCGGGTGACGTCACGGCCCGCCCTTCCCCGTCATGCCCCCTCCTGTCTTTCCCCCTGCAGTTCAATGCAGACCGAGGGGCTCGGCTGCACGCGCCACCAGCCTCGCAGAACCTAAGGCTGCGGTCCCAGTAACTGCCACAGGCGTGCGCTGTGCATGTAAGCACCGCCCCTCAATGTGGCTGGGCCCAGTACTCACCTTCCCGCTGAAGGTGCAGTTGCGCCGTACTGCAAGGTTTTTTTAAACTCAATGAAATTGAGTTTAGACCTTGCGACGGAGCCGTGGCCACGCCCCCGCCGGCGGTTCACCCAATGAGGGCGAACCAGCCGCGTGACGTGATGGCCACGCCCCCTCAAATCCCCGACCATGCCCCCTCCTGTCGCAAGTTCCCTCTTTCCTGAAGACCATAGATCGCTGTTAGCGCAGTGCACGTGCCGCCCCCCCTCCCCGCCGGGCGCGCGTGTCCCATTGATGACAGGGACCGCAGCCTAAGGGGGCGGCCCCAGGCGTGCGCTGTGCGTTCAAGCTCCGCCCCCCCAGTCAGGCCGGTTCCAGTTAGTAACCTGTCGCGCACCGCTGGGGAAAGGTGCGCGACAGGTTTTCAGGCAGACAGGGAAATTTAAACTCATAGTTTGCGACGGAGGCGTGGCCATGCCCCCGCCGGCGGTTCAGCCAATGAGGGCGAACCAGCCACGTGAGGTCATGGCCACGCCCCTGCAAACCCATCGCCACACCCCCTCCCGTCGCAAACGCTCCCTCTCTCCCCCAGACCGCAGTGCAGCACTGTGCACACGCCGCCCCCTTGCCGGGCGCGCGTGCCACAGTGCTGACTGGGGACTCACCCTTAATGAGTTACAAAGGCCTCGCGCTGTCCCCCAGCATTTAATTTAAATGCCTTGGGGAAGAGCGCGGGGCCTCTGTAACTGCCGCGCCCCCCCAACCCCCAAAACAAATCTTGCGTCCTCTAGTTTGCGCACCCCTGACTTCATTGATCATGTGTAGATCATTTGGAGCTGAGTAAAATTTACCTTTTTATTAAGTCAACTAAAATGATTCAGCTTCTTAGAACAGACACCGTTGTGAGGAATTTAGGTGAGAAAGTGCTGCATCTGTTGTAACCAAATTCTTGGTGTGGTGATAAAGGTGTTGTCTATTACCTGTAATTTCTCAAATTAGCTAATAAAATACACATGCACAGCAATGATAGTGTTATTAGTAAAAATTGTGTACCACCACCTGACGGATACATACACGGTGGGACCTTATCGTGTACGTTAGTGTATGTTAAAATAGCAAACTGCAGTTGCTAGGAATTGTAAATTAAAAAATACGCCTTGAGGGCGGCGGAATCTGTGTATAATCACAATCTATAAGCAATTCCTGAGTGCCCAAGGTCAGATGTTATATGACATGCTTGGTTTTAGCTTAATGTTGCTTCAGCGTGCATCAAATGAGCATAAATCTGATCTTGTTTCCTGAGATATATACGGGCTACTTTGATTACTTAGAAATGCAGAAGCTCTATCCTTCCTCAAAGCCTGTCTAGTTTTGTGTCTAATAAAGTGGGTCAATTAGTGTTACTCAAGCTGGATACTGACAAGGTACAAGGTCAGGTGAGCTGAATGATGTAATGTAGCCTTAGTGTAGTAAAAGGAAACTACTGGGTGTCCAGGGTCAGAGAGTATGAGTGGTGCTTAAATATTGAATCAGTGTGTTGCACCTATACATATCGCTGGTTTGATTGGCTGAGGAATATAGCTTCTGTGTATAGCTGGGAATCCAGTTACTAGCTACCTCCTTAGGAGCCTGTATAGTGTGTCTTCAATCTAAGGCTTTGTCCCCGCTGGCGCTGAGTGCGCTCATGATTGGAGAGCTCTCCAAGCATGAGCACCGGGTTTCCTTAATTTTCGCAAGCGCTCGCGGGGGGGGGGGGGGGTTGGAGTGGTTGCGGGGGGAATGCTAGAGGGGAAGTGAGCGCACTAGAGAAGTTTAAAAAAATGTGTTTACCCGACCGCCGGTGAGCGTGTGTGCCTGCGCATACGCACGCATCCGTATGCGGGGACTTGCATATATATAAGATATATATATATATATATATTATGCAAGTCACCTCGCCATGCGCCGCCCGCTCAGCGAGCTCAGCGCTAGCAGGGACGCAGCCTAAGGGTTAATGAATATTACCCAAGTATGACACTGATCAGGACTCTGCAGGATTAGGTTAGCAGGTGACCCTGATAACATTTGGTGCGGTCCTGGTACGGCACTGCTACATCAGGGACACCGGTGAGTGCTGTATAAACAATCTTTCAGAGGTAACAGCTGAGCAGCCCTCCGGCACACACTGCTGGTGTGTTGTGAGACTCGGCGTACGTTTCGCCACCGTGTGTGTGTGTGTGTCATCAGCCCTTGTTAATCCACTGCTGGATTAAGGCCTCCCAAATGATCTTCCAGGTGCTGCGGTTGCTGCCGGTCTTCTCCACGTTGCTCCAACAAATGTTCTGATTTCATCCTCCCATCTTACTTTTGGTCGTCGTCTTGTTCTTTTAATGTCTCTTGGAATCCAGTCGAGTATCATCTTTTTCCAACGAAGGACATTTCTTCTTGCGATATGTCCGGCCCACTGCCATTTTTATCTCTTCACCTTTGTGATGATGTCACAGACTTGTTTGTTTTCACACAAATTCATTCTATTTTTCTGTCTCTTCGGGTAATACCCAGCATACATCTCTCCATGCGTCTTTGAGTTGTCTGAAGCTTCTGAATTATCTTTGCATTTAGGGTCCAAGTTCCACATCTAAACGTGAGCACGGGCAGATTACACTGATCAAAAACTTTCTCCTTGAGACAGTGGAAGATTTTAAATAAATAATATATCATATCCATATGAATCTCCACAAGACTAAAGTGATGTTCAACAAATATTTAAACTCTGCAAAGATCAAAATAAATGGATTAGAACAGGTCACAATGGATGGGAACCTTTTTAATTATATCAATAGGAGAACGAAGATGGGATGGAGTGCATTGTGGAAGAAACAAGACAATCTTTCAAGGAAACCTTCCACTATACCTCGAAAGGAAAGTTTTCGACCATTGTATTCTGCATATACTCACTGTATTGAATGGATGTGAAACTTGGACCCTAAATGTGAAGATAATTCAGAAGAGTCATACAACTCGAAGTATGGAGAGATGTCTAAATATGATGATGAGTGATATGAGGGGAGAGGATAGTAACATGGAGGGAAAAAGAGTGGCGTGGGGGGGGGGAAAGAGAGTGACATGGGATAAAGAGTGATAGGAGGGGAAAAGATTGTAACATGGAGGGGAAAAGAGTGATGTGTGGGGAGAAGAGACTGGCATGAGGGACAAGACAGTGGCATGGGGAGGGAAAGAGCAACACTTGGGGAAGAGCGACGTGGGGAGAGAGCAACATGTGGACAGGTGGGACATTAGGAGGAAGAGGGACATGGTCAAGAAGTACCCCTACCTTCTCTGGTGCAGCTGTAAGGTCTGCAGGGCTAACTGCATCTCCAAGGCTACCTGTGTTTCCTGCCAGCACTACCTTCTCTGATGGTTCCCTGGTGTCAGAGGAGAGAGGGCCAGCAGGAGACACAAGATGGCTCGGATGGAGCTGCAGTTAACCGTTGCAGTCCCTACCTCCTCTAGTGCAGTTGTAGGGGCCGCTTGGGGTTAAGCACCACTGGGAAATGTTTACAAATGTACCTGTTTTTAGCAATCTTACCAAAATGTCATAATATTTACCAATTTTGACAAAATGAAGTCAACTGTGCAAAAATGGCTGTATATAAACATCCAAGGTACGTTGACTTTTAATGCTTGGTAAAGCTTGCCAATTTATGCAGATGTTTATGCAACAAAAAGGGCAAATGTTGACTGGTTCTTAAAAGGTGCTGACATTTTCGCACATCTCTGAATGTTAAAATGCTGTTTAACCCATTTATCATCTTCAGCAAGTTTCTGTTTGTAACAGAGTTATATTTTTGCAGTTGTCATCCTTGCTGAACATTATCCTGTGGATATAGTGTAACAGCAGCGTTAATAGAATATAGAAATGAACTATTCTGCACATTGTGGCAAATGTCTACACTGGGATTGGTAAAAGTTCCTTGATCCGACATCCTGGTTCCCGATTGCTGAGCCAGTTTGGCCACTGAGCAGGGATAACCGTATTTGTCTTTTTTTGGCGTTAAAACTTGCACAAGAACTACAAATATCTCGGGAACTGGGGGATTCCCTGAGGTTGGGGGAACTCTGGATCGGATCTGGGGTGCCAACCAGTTTGGGTAGGCTTAAAAAAGATGATTGGGGGAGAAGGTTGCTGTTTTAACACGCAATTCAACAAAGCACTTAGGCCTGTATTTACTAAGCAGTCTTCTTGCAATTAAATACTTTCCAGCATCGGAAGATGTCTTATAGTAGAAGACGGCTTTATAAATAATAATAATAATAAATCAAATCAGTGCATTTCCTGTTCTTGTGCTATTCGGCGTTGATAACTTTGAAGAAATAACTTTGAAGAAATAATAGTGATTCTTTACCTACACTGCAGGAAAGTTGTTGGTAGTGTGACAGAATCATAGACTCTGTATATATTAGTAGGAGCTTGCATTATGCCTGCTTTCCAGTATGCAATGAGTTAACTCCACTGGTTAGGCAGTTCACAGGTGATCCTATTTAAGTGAGCTCACCTGCTTTAAAATGGGGAAGAGGAAATGCCTCTGGGGCAGCAGTCTCTCTCAGACACTGAGAGAGGACAGAGGAGAGCTGACAGACACAGGCTGCTCAGACTTAGGCCGCGCTTATAGTGCTGGCGATGGCGACGCGAGCGGACATCGCCATTTGCAAAAGTTGTGCTTAGGTTTGACGTCATAAAAGGGGAGGGTAGAGGGACGGAGAAGCTCCCGATTGGCCGCAAGGGGAGACCGTCGCTGAAAAAAATCAAATAACAGTGACTACCAGATTTCTGGTAGCACTGTCACTGTCGCGTGCACTATAAGCGCACGCGACGGCGACAATGCATTTGTTTTGCCGCGACGGCGCATCGCCGGCACTATAAGCGCAGCCTTATGCTGTCCCGAATGGAATAAAGCTCCCAGTAAAGGAGGCAAGTGGTATTACCAAATATTGTTGGTCTGGTCTAATTTAGCTAGCCAGCCTGGTAGATAGGCTTAACCTTGTTTAGTTAGCTTCCCTAATGGGGATAGGCTTTTTGTTTATCTTTTTGTTTTACTTAAAGGGACAGAGTTTGCTATGTTTATGGACAAATAAAACCACCAGCATATTATTTCACTAGAAGAACTGTGTTGCCTCCTCACTAACCACAGTCATCCTGCCACAGTAGCTAAACAAACATGTTTTTTGAGTAAGTAAAACTAAAGGTTTTATAGAAGAGTACAAAGTAACAGAGTAGTTTTCAAGTGCAGCAAAATAGTGAAAGAAAAAGAAGCGTTTCTCCGCCTGTAAAACCCCAGCTTAGTTTCACCACCGAATACTTTGTAATAGTACATTAACATAAAACTATTGTAAAAGTGCATACATATATTTTTTAAATATAAACTACTGTATTATGGATTGTAAGTCATACTACAATATATTACACTTTATAATACAATATATTTCCCCATTATTTTATACGAGGCTAAAACATACAATTATATAAAAGTAAAATTTCGGAAGAGGAGTCCCTGCTCCGAAGAGCTTACAATCTAATTGGTAGGTAGGAAGAACGTACAGAGACAGTGGGAGTGCGTTCTGGTAAGTGCTTCTGGAGGGGGCCAAGCTTTATGTAACATGTGTATAGTATTAGCCACGGTGCTACTCATATGCTTCTTTAAGCAAGTGTGTCTTAAGGTGGGTCTTAAAGGTCGGGTATTGAGGGGAAGGGCATTACAGAGGTGTGGGGCAGTCAGTGAGAAAGGTTTATGGCGGGAGGATTGGCTCAGTGAGTAAAGACACTGACTGGCACTGAGTTTGAAGCAGGGAAACCTGGTTCAATTGCCGGTATCGTGACCTTGGGCAAGTCACTTTATTTCTCTGTGCCTTAGGCACCAAAAACATAGATTGTAAGCTCTACGGGGCAGGGACGGTTTTTGCAAAATGTCTCTGTAAAGCGCCACGTAAATAGCTAGCAGCGCTATACAAGAACACGCTATTATTACCGTATTATATTTCACATACATGATTTAACATTCCACTTCCAACCAATACAAACGGTGTATGTAGAATGTGTTAAAAACGGGGAATGAATTACAAGCACTAATGTGTTTTGTGTTTGCTTTTAGGAGCTGTATAGAAAGGACTGCAACTTAGCCTCTCAGCTGCTACAGTGCAGTAAGAGTTACTACAGGGCACATAAATTATCAGAGGTAAGGTCACTATGTTATTACTCCAAAGACAGCAATTGATGTACTGTAACCCTGGACAAGGATTAATATCTACCTCCTACAGTGCATGATGTATTATAAATTATCAATGGTCAGAGTGCTATTAATGATACTTTGTCCAATTGTGTTAAATGAGGAAGAACGCTTTTGTGACCCCACATTTAGAAGGTAAACACTATGTTAATGCTTTATAAGCAGAGAGACATTATTAAAAAAAAAAACATTTTTTCTTGAAAACAAATAAGCAATTGAAAGTATTCTTTAATTTTGATTTTGATGCAACAAAATATTTTTTAGTGTTCAGTGTTTTCAAGGTTGCAGTGATTTCTCCACGTGCAATAAGTAAAACAAACTCGCACAACTGTGACTTGTTTGACACTGAATGATGTACTTGTTTGACATTGAATCATTGCCAATTAAAATAAACCAACGATATGCATCATCACATTCAATGTTGTATTCAGATGAGGAATGGTTTTGGTCCACTGTGAATTAGTGAGAATGATGGGGACAATGCATGGTTTAGCTTTAGAATGTAGATATTCCACATATACAGAGTTTGCATGCACATGTTCCTGGTTTCTGTTGAAGTCTGGCATCTGAAGCAATTTCTTTTCCTATTTTGTCTGCAGCTGCCAACCGACTTCCAGGAAAGAGTAAGTCAACATATGGAAAAGCATGGATGTAGTAGCCTTTGTGTGTCTCTTTGTAACACGTCATATGCTGATAGCTTTCCTACTTATGTTATTGCTAAGGTGTTGGAAAAACCTGACCCAGGCAGCCTATCTTCACATCTGTCAAGTGCATCCATGCGAGACCTCAGTTATGAACACGGCACTCAAGAAACCGATGAAAAACTTTGCCAAAGGCAGCAGTTCAAGTCAGAAATCTACTGCAGTGACACCGCTCTGTATTGCCCTGAAGAAAGGAGGAGAGACAGGCGGCAAAGTTTTGATGTACAAGTTAAAGATGAGGTATTTTTAAGATCTCAGAACTCTACAGAAAGCACAGTAGAAGATGGGTTCCATTCAAGCTTCTCACATGAAGCCTTCAATGAATATGTAGCATCCTTACCAACGTCCAGTTCATACTCAAGCTTCAGTGCTACTTCAGAAGAGAAAGAGAACAACCAGGCCAACACTTTGACAGCCTCACAGCAGGCTATATATATGGATAACAGGGAAGACCTTTTTGACAGAAAGTCCACTGCAAGTTATGAGCATACAGCAAGTCCTAAGTTCGTCAAATCAAAGTCTGTCCAGCATATGGAACACAGCCCTGAAAATACATCACCCAACTTCACTAGGTCTTCTTCCTATGTAGAGGAACCTTTTCATTTCTCCAGAATCCGTACACAACAAGCATTAGGTGCACACAAATCACACAGTGAGTGTAGGAGCCCACAGCTGTCAGAGGAGGACCTGCCAACACGCTGGAGGCAACTGAGTGTGGAAGATATCGGTGCATATTCATACAGCACTGCTGGAAGAATATCACCATGTAGTTTTACAGAAAAGTATTTTGCACATAGTCCTGTTAAGCAACTGGAAAGCAGGATGAGTCCATTGTATGCCAGCTACAAACAGGATAGCTTTTCAGAGGGAGAAGAGGTTTGTCAAAGCCGGATGGGCGATTCCTGCTTTCTGAGAACAGACTCTGGCTTAAAAATTGACATCAGCGCCAGTTGCAAACAAGAAATGCTGTCTACATTTAAATCGAAAGAAGCAAGAGAACAAAAAAGTGAAAGGATGTCAGCCCAGATGGGGAATAAAAGTATGGACACAAGTGCTGTTGCCAAAAGGGAATATGTTGATGTTAGCCCAAATAGCTCAGCAGAATCCCTCAGTCAAAGTCCTATGGAGGCATCAGACATACACCAGTCTTCCACTGAGCAAGGACATTCGAGTTTCCACAGCAAGCCCCAGCAATTTCAAAGAACTGGGAGCATTGGCTTAACTAGAAAAGATAGTCTCACAAAAGCACAATTATATGGGACCCTTATGAATTAAAGATCTTCCAAACTGCAATAAGCAAGAATATGAGCAACTCATAGTGACACAAAAAGTGGGGGCTTTGGAAAGTTTACCATTATTAAAGGGCCTACAGTATCAGTGTTAAAATGTTTACCCTTTCTCATTAAGTGTTTGTGCACTTTGCACTTTCCTGCAAAACTTCCTTTGAAAGAATACCACCATGACCTAGTACGTAGGCAAATGAGCTTGTTACATATGTGCATACGGTCGGTTGTGGTATGGCTAGTTACTAATGTCAAAAACACACTGCCACCGCAGACTAGTGTTTATAACATGTGCAGAATCACATTTATAAATCGAGGTCGACATGCAGTAGGGAAGGGGCTCTCAACCCCAGTCCTCAAGACCCCCCTCTCCCACCTCCCCAACAGGTTTCCAGGATATCCCTGCTTCAGCCCAGGTGGCTCAATCAGGGGTTCAGTCGAAGACTTAAAACCTGACCTGATGGGGCGGTCTTGAGAACCCCTGCAGTATGGTATAAAAAAAAATATGATCATTTATATGTTAACCAAAGTATAAAACTAACACACACACACACACACACACACACATCATGGAATTTATTATTGAGGTACTAAATACGTGGAAACCTCAGCAAGTGTTTACTAATGATGTGAAAATATAATGAGTGCAATTTTACCGTCCTAGAGCAGATAAACAAACATTAATCCAGGTTTCCACTGCAGCAGTGTGAAAGGTACCCAATCGCTCATGATAATACAGGGTTTTGTACATTATTCGAACAGATTTGTCCAAGTTTTGTTCCAATTTGTCCCCAGGGAAAGCAGAATTGATCTGCTCATTACGTTCATTAAAAACAGGATAAATCTGCTGCTGCTTTGAACCAAAGCAAAACTGTAGTATATATTTGACTAAACAAGCCAAGCTGATATTTTTCATTCAGTATTACTGAGGTTAACTCTACCCGTCTTGACATTAGTCAAATACATTGGGGTCCTTTTTATAAATAGAAAAAAGGTTGTTTTTTTCTAAATGGTATACACTTGACGAATACAATTTGCATTGTAACTGTGTAAACCCCACTATTTGTAATTTGACGGACTTAAAAAGGTATGTTTGCTTGGGTCCATTCTTTATCCCTGGCCGACGATTGAATGATTACTGCAGAAACAGGCAAATGACGATAACACAAATACAAGGGTAGGTGACTTCACAAGACACAGGATATAGTTCATTCTATTTTCAAGTTACAACAAATGCATTGACGTTTACAGAAGGTGTTTTTGTCACCGGAAGATGACAGGCGAGGAATTTGGGATCTGGAACTGTAGATTCTGTTTTCCTTATTACCCCTCATGCGCTACCTCATAAGTAATTGAGGGGTTCTTTGTTAATATGTTTTCTATAGGCTTGCATTTATATTCGTAAAAAACGCATGAAGTGTCCTCAATAGTGTTGTATTTTGCATTAACTTAATAAAAGCAACAACTTGAAATATTTCACTTTTTTTTTAATTCAAGATGTGTTTAGAGGAATGTGTTTTATGATGATGTTTAATGATTAATAGTAACCTTATTCCAGTATAGGGGTAACCAACTCTGGTCCTCAAGGGCTACCAAGAGGTCAAGTTTTTCGGATATCCCAGCTTCAGCACAGGTGGCTCAACCAGTGGCTCAGTCAAAGATTGAGCCACTGGTTGAGCCACCTGTGCTATAGCTGGGATATCCAGAAAACCTGACCTCTTGGTAGCCCTTGAGGACTAGAGTTGGCCACCCCTGCTCCAGTATCTGTGAGGGAAACGACTTCTCACACCGCAGATAAAAGCAACATTTAATGACTGCTCTGATACCTGTATTATCACACCGGTTGCACTGGACATCTTCATTATTGAGTACTCTAAAGTTTGTTTTCTCAGGAATCCGTTCTCCTTTCAATGACTGAAATGAAATGAAAGCTCAACTGGATGTGCATTAGAAGCTTGGACAAAGTCTCATTCTAACTATGTGTTGTATAGTACAAGGCATCTTCCGCAGCCTCCAGAGGAAGACCAGAAGAAGCAGTTGACTGATACAACCTCTTCACAGCTAGTGACACCTTCAAACATGAAGGCTTATATTAAAAAAAAATAACAATGGGGCTTCTTTTATAAAGGGTGAGATATATGCTGTTGCATTACGTCATGTTTTACATCCTTACTGTGTAAACTGCATCGCTTCAGGCTTTTTGTCACCCTTTTGTTTATTAGTCAATGCCCCCAAATGGTCCATTCTTCTAGTCTTCTAACTGTGAACTTTCAACTTTTTGGACAAACACGAGGAATGCATTTTGAAATATTTTGTAATTTTCAATGATGAAAGCTTCTAAAAAAATAAAAAGATGAATACATTCTTCGGTGTTGTGTGTGCTGCTGGAATGGGGGAGGTGTGAAGGTTGAAATGTAATAATAGTATTATGGCTGTAGCCATACCATATATACAATTGCATGTACAGTATTGAACAATCCCCTAACCCAGAGGTGCTGGGTGCTCAATAATTTACACAAAAGTAGAGGAATGCCATCAGCAAACTGTTCTGACAAACACAAACAACATTTCAAACAAATTGGCCAACTGTTGCTATTAGTCTTTATTTTTTGCCCACTTATCCAGATTAATTTACTTTACTCTCATACCGTTTTAACTGGAATAGGAGACGCAAAACAGAAGTTCTGATCTGATTGCACATTAGTTTTATCAAATAAATTGGTACATTATTGATATTTTTTGCACTTTTTTTCTATTATAGTTTTTGTATTGGTTTATTACCAAAAATCATGCTCAGTGGCGACACAGTTGTTCTTTCATTCCAATAAAACCTTGTGTTATATAATCAAAATCCACAATTTTGTTCAGGTGAACACCTATCTATGAAATAATGCTTGGAACTCGGGGAATTAGTGATGTGTTTGACTCGCCGTGTCCCTCTTCTTTCATAGCAAATGGCAGGATATAAAATATGGCTTCTCTGAAGACAAACGCATCAATATTCAGCGATGGTCAACAAAAAGACAAAACAATGTGATCCATGGGAATTATCTGTCTCTTGGCATACATCATACAAGTCACTTACACAATGCCTGTAAATGTCACCAGTGTTTCAGGCAGCTTAATCCCAAACCTTGGTTTCCCAGAGCAACCACTGTCATTGCTTTTTTGTCCAAATCTAAATCCTGTTCCAGAGCTTCATTTAAATGATTTATTTTTGCAGAAGCCTAATATTTAAAGCAGTAATCTGTCCTATTTTTCTATCTTAAGGGACCCCTTGTTCCTGAAATATGTATCCTTTTATGTGCCAGTGTTCCTGGACCATTTTGGGAAATCAATATGGCTGCCGTCCCATGAGGCAATATGACGACACAATCTCATTAAAGTATGACATCACAGCCTACTATTGGACAACCCTGGCAGCCATCTTTGTGTTGACGTTAATTTTACCAACACATAAAAAGTGTATCTTGGGAACCAGGGGCTAGGATCAGAGCAGTAAATCTCTGGGGGATTCCCGGTTAAGATTTTGTAAGGAAAAAATTAATAATTCCAATAATGGAGGGATTGCTGTTTTCATTCTTTGATTTAACTTTGCCTCCCTTCTGTAGATTCATCCCACTGCGTTTGGTATATTTGCTATAGGCAGATGTTATTGGGAAAAAGCATGCCTGTTGAGATCAAATCTCATTAGTACTTATTTTCTCCAAACAATGTAATATTTCTTGCCTGTTGCTTCTAATAATCTCCATGAGTGCACTGCATGGGCAGCCATTAAAGCTGCAGTTCAGGCTCCCGTTTTTTTTTTTTAACTTTAATAGTTTAATGTGGGCAATCTCTACTTACCTAAAAAAACTGCATAGCTGCCGGTCAATTCGTTCTCCGTCTATTGATCGCAAAGTTTGGCGACATCTTTAAATATGGGGAATGTAAATCGTTGCTATAGGAACAAGCATGCTTGTTATTTATTTATTTATAAAATATTTTACCAGGAAGTAATACATTGAGTTACCTCTCGTTTTCAAGTATGTCCTGGGCACAGAGTAAAACAAATAATACATGGTTACAAGTACAGTTACATAAATGAACAGGGTATACATTATATACAAGACATTGCGTGCACAGTTAAAGAAAATATATATTATGAGCGTATGAAACAGTTACAGACCAGGTTAAAATGTGAGACAGCCTTAGATTTGAAAGAACTTAAACTGGTGGTGGATGTGAGAGTCTCTGTTAGGTTGTTCCAGTTTTGGGGTGCACGGTAGGAGAAGGAGGAACGTTTTAAACGCCTGTGACGGGAGACGCGCTTAATAACACATTTATATTTCGTGTGTCCTGATTGAGCAGAACAGGTTGAGCAAAATAAACTGAGATTTATTCCCTTGATAGGCAAACACACGACAACTGCAGAATAAACTTAATAATTACACTCACGGGTAGAGAAACAGAGGATAATGTCCAGAAATGTGCAAAGCACCAGAAGATTGTCCTTTAAAATGTAGTCCATTTGCAAATTGCCAAATAAATAGCCAGTTCAATCCTTCTGTGAATGTGCAAAGTCCTTTCTGGTTCTCTGGGATTGGTCTGGATACCCAGGGCTAACGAAATCCTGAAGCAGGGCAAGTTTCCTTGTTGTGATGTTTTTTAAAATAGAATACAAGAAAATTGGTCGTTCAAAGTTGTTTTTTTTTAAAACAGAAAATGCTAAAAGTATTTTTTCTTACTACAGAACTGATTTATTAAAAAAAAACACATGCAGGATATTGACTGAACTGCAGCTTTAAGTAGTGTGTTAAGAAAAAGGCATGACACATATTGGTGTTTTTTTGTAAACAATATTAACACTACATTAGGTAAAAGCTTTTTTTTTTTTTTTTTTTTTTTAAATCTAGCCAAGTGAAATGATTTTCTCTTATAGAAAGTGATGTCAAGGATAAATATATATAAAAATATATACCTATATATATATATATATATATATATCCATTGTTTAGTCATGGGTATCTGCGACTAAAGCACGGAACTGCTCTAAAAGCACAGTAACGGACTATTGCCCTTCTCTGCCACTTCCAACTTCCCACTCTCTGCACGATCTAAGTAGTGACAATAGATGGCTCTTTCTGGCAACTAAAATGGTTGCACATGCCCTGCTGGCCCTGCACACTTAATACTCGCTAATGTGTCTATAAAACGCCTACGGCTTTCAGCGTTTGCTGCAACACTGCAGGGGGTACAAGCAGAGATGTAGACACCTTTGCCGTTGTTAACGGGGAATGCAGTATTTGTTGATTAAAGGAGCCACTGTGAATACGTTAATGGAAACATCTGGATTCTATGACTGTCTGTGCCCCTTTCCCCACAAAGTCTGAATATTTTAAACTGAATACAATATATACATGGGGCATGTAACACATGGCTCGCCAATGCACTGCAGGCTCCTTTGACTGTGGAAGGTTTTGAACGGATACAACACCACAGTTACATTTAAACGTTTTTAAACGAAGGTGCGGGATTTTGGTCAACAACATTTCTGTTCTGTTGGAAAAGATCTTAAACCAATAAGAATATCTGCACAGAAAATCTAGAATGCGTGGCTGGCAACTCCACATGGAAAACCATTCATTTTATTATCTCACGCTAAGTGCTCCAGACAATCATTAAATGTTCAATTCTGGTGAGCTGTAAAACACTTTTAATGCCCGACGACGGTTTGAGGAAAAGAGCACTTCTACGTGATGTGCGAGAACATATATTTCCCTTGGGTCTAATTAGACATGTTGGTACAGCTGCAGATGATACATTTGACCTTCCTGTTCATAAACTTGAACCAGCAATATTACATCTTCACCTGTTACATTTGTTTCTACAGTGAACATTTCCTTTACTGTATATTGCATTTCTCCCCCCGAGGCTTACAGGCTTAAAGTTTGTGCATCCTTATGTCTTTGTCGTAATGTGAGTGCTAACATTCATCACAATATACCACGATATAAGGAACCTACTGTAAATATGTACCGAGCATAAACTGTAAAACGTAGACCCAATCCTGTACATCCTGTTCTAGATCCGTGAAGAATATGGTGCGGAAAGTACTGTCATAAGAACAATCTTTATTACAATGATTAACATGAAACCTTTAGTAGTGTAGCACCTTTCCACCCCCCCCCCCCCCCCCCCCCCCCCCCCTCTCCCTAAGGGAGATCATGTAGCTACCGGGTGTATTATGGTGCTGGTGCATGCCTGTTGGTGTTACAGAAGGCCTGAGGGCTCCGCGATGTTGTGGGGAGACATCAGGTCAGGCTTTCAGCTGGTTGTTCGTAGTCAGCACAGCGCCTCCATCCCATGAGGATCCTGGAGTGACCAGGCTGGTCCACACAGGCAACTCTTTTCAAAGACCACACCAAGGATGGTATAACTGGAACTTTATTTGGTACAGCAAGCCTTATCAGTCTTTATTCCCCTGAAGGCAGTACCGAGGGCTTGAGGCCCTAAGCGCCCCTCCCCAGCTACCTTACCCCCTAACAGGGTAAGGCCTCAGTCCACTCCTATCCAGGAGAGGCGTTACAGGTGCCCCCTCCACGCATGGAGGTCAGCACAGAACTAACTGCTCCACTCTAACCTTAGAGGAAAAAAACCCTCCTTCCCAGGGGAGTGGCTTGTAAGCCGGCCTCCTATCAGGCATAGGCCCTTATAGTACCAGGCTAATGCTGAACTGTATTACTTAACAACCTATACAATAAAATAACCAGGCCCTGAAGGATTTACTCCCAACACTGCCCTCTCTTTACCGGGACTTACAGTGCTGGAGAAATTAGTAGTCAGAGGTTAGTTGGCTACAGTAGTATTTGGAGAAGTACCGTATTTGCCAGATTATAGGGCGACCCTGAATAAAAGGTCACCCCCTAATTTCAGTAGTAGCTGGAAAGAAAAGTACATAAGCACGCACGCACAAACTGTCTGCCTCTCTTGGTTTGAGCTTCCTGCCACAAGCAACATGGCTGCTTCAAGCCCCCAAGGTGGAACTTCCTCGGTTTTACCTGCCTACCTCATACATCCGTCTGCTGATTGGCTCGTAAAGTGGGCGGGAACGGATTATAAGGCAAGTATGTACATTTCAATTTCATTTTATTGGAAAAAAAAAAACGTTACTACTATAAAGGGGATGAGACCGCTCGTCCAATAATGCAATCTATTTTCTGTTTAAAGTGAGCAGGTGCTCGGAAGGGATAGAGAAGTCAATGTGTAACAGTGTTTATCCAAGAGGGATCAAAAAAGTATCCCCATAGCACCCGGCACTCAATGCTGGATTATTTATTCTGGACGACAATATTCCAATAGGGAAAAATTACCTATGTTTAACAAATGTATAGGGAATTAGTAACCCTTTGTACAAAAAAGTCCCAAGAAAATAATAAAGTTTTATTAGTCTAAATACTTATTAAAAACACACATATATACAACATTCAAAACTGTTTAAAAAACCCCAATCAGAGGTGGCTATAGAGGTGAATAGCACTACAATGAACTATCTCTCATAGATAGGAGATCCAATGATTCTCATTCATGTTTGTCAGTGACTCATGCCGCTGGGTGTATCATAGAGAGTTAGTTGGTAGTGACACCCAATATCAATTGATTAGGGCTGGTAGATATAACATATATAGCACAAATGCAGCACAAATGTATTCAGAATATTATCCTTCTACACGCTGACCCTATATGTGTACTGGGTCCGCTCTATGAGCTAAAGATATACACTAGGTGTTAGAGGTCTAGCAGTGTTATGACCTACTAATGCAGCATATATATATATAGCTTGAATAAATTCAAAGAGCGCATGTGAGTGGTGTAGCACTTAGTTGGTGATGACACCTTCTATCAATTGATTTAGGTTTATAAACATAACATATGTAACATAAATGCATCCAAAGTCTAGTCCCTCTGCACGCTGACCTTATGCGTGTTCTGGGTCTGCTTCGTGAGCATATGGTATATACTCAGTACTAAAGGTCTAGCAGTGTAGAGACCTATTACAGCAGCATATATGGCTTGTGTAAAATCGGGGGGCGCATGTGGGTATCCAAACGCTAAGTAACAACCCCACCAAGCTCCGTGACCACGGCGGGTCACACAGTGAGTCTGTATCAGGACTCGATGCGGTATACAAGCCTGTCTTCCCTCTACGTGCGGCTGATCACTGGGAAATCGCCACCTCTGATGACGTCAATGCGTGACGTCTATTCCCGATGACCGTTTCGCGTAACACACACGCATACATACATAACAGCGGCGGTAGCGGCGCGAAAACTTACTTTTTGCAATCTTCCTCCCTGTCGGCCGGTTCCACGCTCACTGCCGTGCGCGCACGGCCCTAGTATAGGACGGCTGGCTATCCACAGCCAACGCTTATGCCTGCTACATTACACAGCTTTTCCGCTCAGCCTGAGTTAAAGAAGTGCATGGCCAGTAACCCTACTCACAGACAGCTGTTTCGACCTTTGGGGTCTCATCAGTGTGAGGCTGGTTACTGTGAGGAAGGGCAATCTAGCAATTCCAAAATCTCTGCAAGTTCTGGGTTATTCTTTAAACTGTGATAGTGCCAATCAAGGCACATAAATGCTTTTTGAGTTGCATGGCAGTTTCAGTGTGATAGTGGCCCGATCAGCACTAGCACAGTTTAAAGCAACAGCCCCCCAAAAAGACTTCCTCTTCTTTTTAAAGGTATGGGAACCAAGGGCTGAACTGTGCTTTTTTTTCAGCTCAGGAGACGCCCTGGTTTTCAAGATATGTACCGGTGAAGATACTGGCATCCGGTGAAGTTACTGGCATCCGGTGAAGTTACTGGCATCCGGTGAAGTTACTGGCATCCGGTGAAGTTACTGGCATCCGGTGAAGTTACTGGCATCCGGTGAAGTTACTGCCATCCGGTGAAGTTTCCTCTGCAGGGAGATTTCAGAACAAAAAACGAATAGAAGCTCGGAGAGTGCATTATTTGGCAGCACCTTGATCTATTCCCCTCTTCATTTCACAGGGGGATTTAAACCTAATAACTTCACCAGTAAGTATCGTGGGAGCCCTCGGAGCGGACTATAACCTGGTTTAAGAGTTGTAAATAACAAGGACTGATGAGTTCTGACATTAACATTTAATATTTCGCCACCGTGAGAAAAATTCTTGTTGGTTCCCTAAAATGTATCGCAACACACAGCGAATCTACACTGCGCCAGGATCAATATCACTACTACGAAACATACTCTGCCGATGAAAGAAATAGGTATAGCATATAAAGCAAGTACTGTATTTTTGTCATCCTGCTTAGAATGCAATCTTCGTCCCAACATAATGTTCTACATACGCCAAACTCTTCAACTTAACTAATACTTGCTATATAAAGAGGGTATACGTGCTATATAAATAATTCATATTTAACTCCCAGTAATGGAAGGACAAACACCAAGCACAACTTTATAAGTATTAATGAGTTTTAAAAAAATCCTGCAGCTGCACAGTGGAAATCTAAAGAACAGACTATATCACTACCTTTACTTTTATTTTTTAACTCTCCCTACATTTAATTGCTTCTTTCTGTCAAATCAAGTGAAAAGGGGAAAGGGACCATTGTATTTGAGTAAAAAAGATGTCTTGCAAAATCAGCTGCTGTGTTCCCCGCTGGGCTTGTGAGATCCATTTTCTGCACACACAGAGACCTATTATGGATGAAATTGGAAAGGTCCTTCTAGGTAACACCTGTTACAGACTTCGTTTCATGCAATGGAAGTGATAGTTTCGGCTCTAAATCACCATTAAGGTGCAGTGTCATCTAGTCAGATCAGCAGCAGAGCAAAGTAACTCTAGAGTAGAGATGTGAGGGGACCTTTGCCACTTTGCTATTTAATTTGCTCACAAACTAAGCGCGAGTGATTTTCTGAGGATTGGGGACTTTTCCATAATTTGGGAAATTATAACCAGTGGACATGAAGTCAAAGGTGACACGGTGTGCTCATTTGCATGTCATTTCCCAGAATCCCTAGCTACAGTGGAAGTACTGTATGCTGAGAGATAATGGGGAAAGGCAGGGTTGCAGACCTGTTTGAGACATGTGCATGTGCTCACAAGTTGTATTTGTATTTGCTGTACACTGTACGGTGGAGGGTTTATGTCCCTTTTTTTACCCACCATAACTTATATGATGTGTGGTTGTAACTAGTGTTAAGAAAATATACCAGCAAAGTTCAGAAAATGACATGATTGGATGGATTTAAACCTTTTCAAAGCTGCAAATCCAGCAATGACCAAAAAAACAACATCTGCGGTTCTAGTTTTATTTACTGCATTAATTACACGTCTCCATTGTATATGTCTGTGTGAACTACTTCACTCTGACTTGTGCATTGTTTGGGTTCAGTGACACCACTTTTGATCATTGAGGTGCATTAGACACCCGTGTGGCACTGAAGCAGTTTAATACTCTGGTTTAAAAACTATTATTTTTCAAGCAATTGGCCTGTGGCAAGTCAAATTCCTTCCTCAATGCTGTGAAAACATTTCTTGAGAGGCAAAATAGTTGTTTCTTTGACACTCCTATAATTAGTCTTCGCACTTCTCTTTCTATTTTTCCATCAGACAAAACAAGCGTTTTTTTGCAAATGCGCCATCATTTTAACACATGCCCTGCACGCTGCAGATCACAGATCAACTGGTTGTGAAACGGAATATGTAGAAGAAAACCAGGCCCTTCCTGTGAAAGTAATTGGATTGATGTGCTCAATACTGTATCAATGTCACTGGGTCAATTCCCAGTGTCAGCTCCTTGTGTCCTTGGGCAAGTCACTTTATCTCATGGCCATAGATTGTAAGCTCACCTGTAATTGTGAAGTACTTTGATCCCATTGGGAGAAAAGCGCTATATGAAATAAAGTTATTATTATTAAGTAGTCTATGGTCCGGTCATATCAAGTCCTGAAGAAGATAGCGTTATAGATGTTCATGTGTTGGTCTTAAATGTGCACTTTAAGTTATATTCTTAACTGGGCCAGTTAAATGTAGTATTATTTCAGGACATGTCATTGAAAACAGTTACAATTAGATGTATGATGTATAAAGCAGTGTACACTAATTTGACTACAAGTAAAATCGAGTGCTAGAAAAATGTAAACTAAAAAACAAATATTTATTCCAATCGCGAAGCAGAAATAGCACAGTGTTGAATGAATACTTCTATCCAACACCATTAAAGCACCAGTCAGCAGTAGGGTATAATTGTGTGGTTATTGCCAAACTCTGATTTGTCCATCCCAGTAAGATGACGCGAGAAGCGATGGAAGAACTGGATGAAAGGCAACACTGACGCACGCGCTGCCGTCTCCAGGAATAGAGCGGACAATTCTGGAGGTATAGTAGTTGTAGAAGACAATTTTGCCCTCTGAGCTTCCTGTTACTATTAGGGATCCATCTGGAGAAAATTCACATCCCACTGCGAATCCTTCCACCTGAGTTTTAAAAGAAGGAAAAAAATATGAACAGAGTTTAAGAATAAATTAACACAGGGGTGGCGTTAATTTATTCTTAAATTAACTGGCCAACTCCGGTCCTCAAAAACCACTAACAGGTTGGATTTATAGGCTATCCCTGCTTCAGCACAGAAGTAGTCTTCTACTGAGCCAATGATTGAGCCACCTGTGCTGAAGCAGGGATATCCTTAATACCTGGCCTGCTAGTGGCCCTTGAGGATTGCAGTTGGCCACCCCTGATTTAATGTGTTCATGTTTCAATGTAATTCCTTATTTAACATTTCACTGGGGACCATTACAAGTTGATTTTTTACCTTGTACACAAGGGGGGAAAGTATTGTCTCCCTGAGCAATAATATAGTGGCAGAAAAAGGTTGGGCACAGTGAAAAATGCAAAGGGCTGGAGGCAGGTAAAAATGAATTATTTAATGGGCATAACAGCCACAAAAATTGAACAAACAAGGTAGGTCCTCTGACGCGTTTCTCATTGTAGATGCGCTTTATCAACTGTGCTCAACCTTTTTCTACCACTATATTCCTGCTCTTCTGCTGGGACTGAAGCACGCATACCAGAACCACCAGGTTGTATCACTTACATCGCTGCTATAACTGCATCGTGAGTATTATTACTTGCTTTGGCTTGCAGCTGAATTATCCAATCCTTAGCCAGTGTGGTCACGCAATCCACTCGCCAACCATGGACTAGCAGGAGCTGACCCACGCGGCCGACGGGGTAGGTGCTCCGTCATGGCGGGGCCCGCTCTCGGGCGACTGGGTCATCTGAGATCCCCCTTCTTGTCATCCTCCGCACAGGACATCAGGTGAGGCGGCTGCCGCATTATTCCACATACAACTAGGCTTAGTGGATGGACTATAGTTCTATTTCATTTATTTGTGGTGCTAAGAACCAACGCACAGCATGTGTAATGTATAATAAAAATCCCATATGATGACCCTTGCTTACAGTAATAATATGATAAATAGATAGGTAGGTGGTGAATAGCAGTTGCTTGGAAACCTCACCTTAGCAGAGGTGTACGTACACCTTGATAAAGCACTGGGGCGTGAAACGCGTTGGTGGGGCAATACCTTTGCTTTTTTTTCTCTACATGACCAATAAAATATACGTTTTTATGGAATACACACTTCTCTATCAATTTTTTTGTTCTATTTTTCAATCAATAGTGCTTTGTTTTTTTTCTCCTTGCTGCTATTTCATTTATTGCCTATTTTTGACTGCTCCGGGTACATCTTTTATGTATAAATCACACTTTCTCTTCATCTATATACATATGCTAACAGATTTATTTCTTCCACTCCGTTTTTGCAGCAGTCTCCCAATTTTTTTTTATTCCTGAGCAATTTAGACATATATTTTTGTTTAGTATCAGTGTTGATCAAAAGAATTGATCAGAAAGAAACCCTTTATATATAGCACTCAAATGTCACACATTATAATGATGGACACAGTGGTCCCGCAGTGATATACTGCAAGTCTGTCAGGTATATCCAGAATCACCGAGGATATCAAAAATAATAAAATTTTATTAATTCTACATAGAGAGTTAAAAACACAGATACATTATTAAAAATCCCCATACTCATGTGGCTGATATGTGCAGGTCAAATAGGGTAAGTATAATTGACTATTCCATACACAGACATATCATGACTTCCAAATATCGCAGCTGGTTAGGATTTCTCTTGTAATCAGTGAAAATTAGCAGACTTGATAGGATATTGCTACTTCCCTTCAGGTAGCTGTAGTTAAACTTAGATATGTATCCAGGAGCTAGGTAGTGTAGTGTAGTAATTATATCCTATGCAGGATCACTACATGGACAAGTCAGAGGTGGGCAGCTGATAATGTTAGTCTCTGCATGTCGTTAGTACATTCGCCGCTTATACCAAAGATTGCCCGTACAGATGCTAAACAATGCAGTGAGTCACAATGTATATCGTATGGTATATACAGCAAAACCCCGTTATAGCGCGACCCATTATAACGCGAATCGGTTATAACGCGGTCTGAGCATGGCTCCCGAATTGAAAGCCTAATTTTGCCAGCTTACCTGCATCTCAAATCCTCCATTTTGCCGCCTTTCGCTCTCCTCTTCCAGCTGTCCTGTCCACGTGCTCATCTCTCTCTCCTCTTCCTGCTGTAACTCTGCACTCTGAACATCTAGAAACATCCTTATACAGACTTCACCACTTTGGTCTTAAATGAATTAATAACAATAACGACATGACACCAATAAATAGAAACAGGACAGATTTAATCAGTTTATTATGAAAGGTTACCTCAATAACAATTACATTTGGTTAAACCAACACATTTAGGTCATACTTACCTGATTCTAATTATGTATCCTGCCTTGGATCTAGCCGCAACGGCATGTACATTAACACCGACAGGACAAGAGGGCATGTACACCTTTAAGTTCGTTCTACTTCCTGGTTTGACACGAACCTAATGATTCAGATTCCACCTATTGCAGTATAGGGATGCAATTAACTTACTCGGTCTGTGACTATAAAACCATCACCGGGGACATCATTCTCTTATCCCTCCTCCCCCTGATGAAGCGTGGTAGACACGTGAAACGTACGTCGGGACGTAGGACGTCACGTTAGTGACGTCATTCGAGTGGCGACATCCTACAGCTGGAGACACGAGCAGGCTTGTATCGAGCTAACAATATATATGATTGCTTAAATATCGTGCCTGTACCTAGAGTATGTGCATATCAACTGTTATAATACGTTTCATTCTAGCACTAAACGAGCTCTAGATACACTCTCTTCGGCATATATATACCACAAGGGTTGAACTATGATATACTAGGTTTTACTACTGAGCTGGTAGTGACTATTTCGGTGCATATATATACCATACGATATACATTGTGACTCACTGCATTGTTTAGCATCTGTACGGGCAATCTTTGGTATAAGCGGCGAATGTACTAACGACATGCAGAGACTAACATTATCAGCTGCCCACCTCTGACTTGTCCATATAGTGATCCTGCATAGGATATAATTACTACACTACACTACCAAGCTCCTGGATACATATCTAAGTTTAACTACAGCTACCTGAAGGGAAGTAGCAATATCCTATCAAGTCTGCTATATTTCACTGATTACAAGAGAAATCCTAACCAGCTGCGATATTTGGAAGTCATGATATGTCTGTGTACGGAATAGTCAATTATACTTACCCTATTTGACCTGCACATATCAGCCACATGAGTATGGGGATTTTTAATAATGTATCTTTGTTCTTAACTCTCTATGTAGAATTAATAAAATTTTATTATTTTTGAATAATTTTGGATATACCTGACAGACTTGCAGTATATCACTGCGGGACCACTGTGTCCATCATTATAATGTGTGACATTTGAGTGCTATATATAAAGGGTTTCTTTCTGATCAATTCTTTTGATCAACACTGATACTACTGTAATCATACCCTTTACAGCACCTGTCATTTACCATTGAACATACAAATAACATATGGTGATTGCGGTCTCACTCACATATCTAATATATTTTTGTTTATAATATAAGGGCTATGAACACCCTCGTTTTCTCTTCGCACCAATCTGGGATACATTTCCAGCCATCCCAAAAAAATGCTATCATTGCACAGCATTATTAAACATCCCGTCAACCTATGCAATCGCTCCCGATTTCTGTTTGTTTGTGATTAGGTAATGCATTAGTGATGTATATCCGACTAAAATACCCAACGGGTCCACTAAATCTAAACGTTCAAATAGCAACAAAAAAATAATAATACCTTGTGTCCTTCAAACCTCTTTTTCTTATTTATTTTGTACGGACGCTGGGTGGAAAATAAAGCCATGTAGTTTCCATTTGTTTGTGCAACAAAGACGCCTTCCGTTGGGTGCAGGGCAAAGCTTGGGCATGTGTATCGCTCCTATAAAAATAAATTGGGGTATATGACATGTTTTTACACATCTTGAAAAGTTTTCTGCAGTGATCATTTTCAGCTTGTGTATACATCACATATCACTTAAGTGTAGATCTTACTGTAAGTAGATCTAGCCGCCAGGGACTCAAACTTAATACAAAGTGTATTAGTGAAAATAGTGGTACATCAAGATACCCAACGTTTCGGTCCTCCAAAATGGGACCTTCCTCAGGGGGATACACTTTTCACTAATACACTTTGTGAAGTTTTCTTCAATTGAGTGCTGTCTCTTGTATTACTCGGAACGGTAACGTATGTCTATATTATCCATATGGGACAAGCACCTACAGCCTATTAGCACCTATGGAGTGCCAACTGTTCTATTTGACTAATATATATATATATATATATATATATATGCAATATAATACCGTTTGGAAACGAAATCAGCAGGCAGCACTCCAGAATTGAACAAACAAGTGTATTGAAAAAATAAACACAAAACCAACGTTTCGGTCCACGAATGGGACCTTTGTCAAGGTGGTGCAGTTACAGGACAGAAGTGAACACATATATATATACCCCTAGAATACTCACAAATAACAGGTGCTGCAAATCAAGTTGATTGCACAGCGTGATGTCAGAAGCAGTGCTGACCTTGGGTAACCTCAATGTGAGCACTAAGTACAAGGTGTACTTAGTAGCTCAATAGGAAATATGCATTTCCAATTTGTGGTTGGGGCTTTTTTTCTGTTTGCCACATAAGTGACACTGCAGCAATGTGAATAGGGACCACAGTTCAGCTCTATGGCTTCTGCCACACACATACATGTGGAGCCTACACACACCACTTTTGGCTTGGGAGCCACTGTGTGAACTTTAATCCCCATGCAGTGGCTTCCACTATATTTCCTATTGAGCTACTAAGTACACCTTGTACTGAGTGCTCACATTGAGGTTACCCAAGGTCAGCACTGCATCTGACATCACGCTGTGCAATCAACTTGATTTGCAGCACCTGTTATTTGTGAGTATTCTAGGGGTATATATATGTGTTCACTTCTGTCCTGTAACTGCACCACCTTGACAAAGGTCCCATTCGTGAACCGAAACGTTGGTTTTGTGTTTATTTTTTCAATACACTTGTTTGTTCAATTCTGGAGTGCTGCCTGCTGATTTCGTTTCCAAACGGTATCGTATTGCTTATTCTTCATTATAGGATCTGCACCCACACCAGTGACTATTATTACGGAGTGCTTTTTGTTCTTTTTCTATGTTATATATATATATATATATATATATATATATATATATATATGAATTTGCAATATAGTGAAATCTAGGAGTGAACAGTACATTAAACATGATGGAATATAAAATAAATACGGTTTCTGTCACACGCTACTGTAGTTAGGGCATATATGGACTAAAGAAACGCCTTTACGGATTGCAAGAGTATTTCCACACTAATGCTCCTCAATAACATAACATTTCAAGACCGCTGCACAATGAATCATACGATTACGATGGAAAATAAAGAGTAAAGGTACCTAGTCTGAAAAGCAGGTAGCAATCATGTGAGTGGGACTGCATGTTTTGCTTCACTTTCTGACAGACGAGCCTTTAACGATTTCTCTTGTGAGCTAAGTCAATATGATGGAAGTCAAGTCTAAGCCTATTCTCCGTGCCTAATTTACTACAAAGGACCAAGACGTACACGGACTATACACATTTAATGAAAACGTATGCATTACGATCAATAAAAGATGCTCAGGACAGACACACGCGCGGTCTTTGAACTGGAGAATCTTTATAGGTTTTATTGCCCAGTAAATACTATTTTCCACATGGCAGCTTTTTTATGGCAGCTCGTTAGAAAGAGTACTGTGGGGCTGTAATGTAGGAAGCACTCATCTCTGCTTGAAGCTACATTTTTCATTACCTTATAACAGTTTACTGAAAATCAAATGCTCTTCAAAACATATCACTGTAATAAAGCAGAAAGTTATTCTTATAGGGAAAAAAAACAAACACAAACAAAATAGTGTTGAACTCACATGGTATATTTGATTGGAGATTTTTGCCGCTGTGTTGAAATCCCAGGCAATGATGGTGCGGTCGGCGGAATCCCGACTCACCGAGTCAGTGCTGCTCAGAAACTCGTTTCCCTCAGGAAGGAAGAGAAGTTCTAAGTGCTGTTGCACTGCAGCTTTGTACACTCGTATCACCTGCAAGACAAGCCGTTATCACTTAGCTTTCAATACGTCAGCCATACATAAGTATATACTGTAAGCAGCCTTGGAACAGGGCTGGCCAACTCCAGTCCTCCGATGCCACCAACAGGTCAGGTTTTAAGGATATCCCTGCTTCATCACAGGTGGCTGAATCAGTGGCTCATTCAACGACTGAGCCACTGATTGTACCATCTGCGCGGAAGCAGGGATATCCTTAAAACCTGACCTATTGGTGGCTTTTGAAGACTGGAGTTAGCCACTCCTGCCATAGAAGAAATTGGGTAAGTAGAGGCACTCCCCACTTACAGTGCGTTGCAATCAGCGTGCAAGAGGAAAGATCGCTCACCACCAAACGGTCCAAAAAACTGTAGCACCGAAAGGTTTCAAGTTGACGTTTCGAGCGTCACACGCCCTTTATTGTGGTTTTGATAAAAGGCCTATGGTACATGAAAGGTCAACCTGGTTTTTAGCATGAAAACATTTATACCAGGCCTGCACAACATACGGCCCGCGGGCCGCATGCGGCCCGTCTGGCCTCTCTGTGCGGCCCGCGATGACTCCGGCCGGGCGCCAGTTAATTAAATAAATTAAAAAAAAAGTTTAAAAAAATGGCGGCGATTCATCCCTCCTCCCAAACCTCTCCCTCCCACTTCCCTCCCCGCCCCCGGGTTTTGCGGTGCGCGGGGGCAGCAGCAGCATGAGGAGGATGCGGCAGCCGTGTGTTTTTTTTCTTCAATAGCTGGCTGCCGGGGAGGTCAGAGCATGCCGGGGGCGGGGCTTAGTACCGGGGAGAGAGGATGTGCTGAGCTGATCTAAGAGTGGTGTGTGGTGTGGTGTGGTGTGTGTGTGTGTGTGTGTGTGTGAGAAAAACGGGCTGGTGGGGGGGTGGGTGTGAAAAACGGGCTGGGTGGGGGGGGGGCTGCTGACATTTGAGGGGTGGGTAGGCTGCTGACATGTGAGGGGGGGTGGCGTGTGCTGACATGTGAGGGGGGGTGGGCTGCTGACATGTGAGGGGGGTGCTGGGCTGCTGACAGTGAGGGGCAGGGGGGGGAAGTGATGTGAGGTGCAAGAGGGGGGAGAGAATGATGTGAGGTGCAGGGGGGGGAGAGAGTGATGTGAGGTGCAGGGGGGGAAAGAGTGATGTGAGGTGCAGGGGGAGAGGAATCTGATGTGAGTTGCAGGGGGGGGAAGAGTGATGTGAGTTGCAGGGGGTTGGTGAGAGTGATGTGAGTTCGGGTAGGGTTGAGAGTGTGTGATGTGTCGGGGGATGGGTGTGATGTGAGTTGCGGGGGGGGAGAGGTTCTAGTGAGGAGGGTTAAAGAGTGTCATTTTAGGGAGGGGGAAAGATGTTATATTGAGGGGAGGGGGAGAGTGTGTCATATTGAGGGGCGGGGGAGAGTGTCATATTGAGGGGAGGGGGAGAGAGGGTCATATTGAGGGAAGAGAGACATGGGGGGGATGCTGACTTGTGGGGGGGGGATGCTGACATGGAATGGGCTGAGGGGATGTGGAGGGGGGTATTGTATGTTTGATGTGGAGGGGAGTATTGTGTGTTTGATGTGGAGGGGGGTATTGTGTGTTTGATGTGGAGGGGGGTATTGTGTGGGTGAGGGGGAGAGATTGGGGTATGAGAGATAGATGGGGAGTATCGTAAAGATTGATAGTGAGGGGTTCTGGGGGAGATATGATGATGAGAGGTGCTGGAGGAGATATGATGATGATGATGATGATGATTTAACCCGTGCGGCCCAAATTTTTTTTCCTTGGAGCAGTTCGGCCCTTCTCACTTTACGAGTTGGGCAGGCCTGATTTATACTATAAAGTATCCTGTTTTCTTTTTATGGAAGAAGTGCTGAGGAACCTTTTTTGTGCTACTAAAAGTGGCCATGTTTTATTGGCATTGCTATTAGTAATAAATAACTGATATGTGTTCGTACTGCAAACTGTCCCTAGGGTGAGTGGACTAACTGGCACGGTCAGGAATTTAGAGCTTCCAACAGGGATTCCAGGTAATGAGCAGGACAAAGAGAAGGTGAACCATTCTTATCTCAAGGAATCCAATGAGAAACCCTCCAGGGTACAAAAACTCTCATCATGACCGTGTCATGTTCATATTAATTACAATGACCTATCATTTGCCCCTTTGGTTACAATAACAGACGCCTCTGGTAAAAAACATTTGCCCCAGTAGATTTCAAATGGGACAGTCCTTTTATATAACATACCTATATACCGCTGTCCATCCACTTAGTCCACACCCCGGTGAGAGTGTCCCCCAACATACAGAGGAGCCCTGGGTACCTACACAACCTGGTGTCCACAGTAGCCAACTCACCCGGAAGTGTGTGACAGCGCTGCACACAGTGTTATAGTTGGTGCACTTTGTAGACGGTGATATACCTGCCGGGTGCTCCAACACCCGTTAGCGCCAACTGAAGACAAGGGTCCATCCGGTCCCAAGCCGTCGCCGTCAGTGATAAGTCTGCCTCCACGTGGGGTGTTATCCAGCTGGAGGGTCCCACCATGAAGATAGTCTCTAGGCCTTGCGGTGGTGGTCTGGTCTCAGACCACAGGCCGCAACTGCTGCACGGCATCCTCTGCTGTGTCCCTGACACCAATCAGATAATAGGGCAGTGTCCCTGTCTAAGGGCCTGTCCCTGTAGCAGCCACAACCTTCAGGAGAGTCGGGGCCTAGCTGGTGCCTAATAGGGGGTCTCTGGCCTAGTGCAGGGGCCACAGACACCGTGCACATACACCTTTACCCTTCTGTGTCTCAGCTCTGACTGGCGTGGCTGTCTAAGCACGCCAAATGTATCTTGTTGCAAGCAGGGGAATCCAGGAGTCCTATTGGCTGTAGTGCAGCAGGTGATCCAAAGGCTCGGGGGCTGCTGGGAACTGTAGTTCCCCTGCAGGGCTTATTTGGTAATGGCCGCCGCCGTTCCTGCTCTTTGCGTATTCGCTTCTCCTAATGGCCTCCGCAACCAGGAAGCCTCTGCGCATGCGCATGCGCGTGCACATTAAAGATGGTGGCGCCTTGTAACACTCCCCCCAGCCTCAGCCGACAGTCGCAGCCACAGCGGGAGGTAAGGGGGCGATGGGGGACCCGGCCACATATATGTTTGGAGTTAATTTTACATATTTATGTTAAAGTGCTGTTTTTCTTCCTGGTTGAGTTATGCTGTTCAATACTGTAGGGTATCTAATTATGTACAATCACCCATTTAAAGCATTCCCCGTATAATGAAAAGAAAACAGAAGCACTGCTCGAAATCTTACATCTATTAAAGTAAATAAGAGCAAGTTGTTTATCTAAAAACAACCAGCAAATAGAAGAAGATAAATAGAAAGGTAGAATCAGAGGAGGAATTACTAAATTGTTTCTTCAACAAAAAATGGTGAAGTCGTGTGTGTGGGAGAGGGCCAATGTTTGCTCCTTCAATGCAGAAGCAGTTAAAGCTGCAGTTCAGTCAATATCCTGCATGTGTGTTTTTTAATAAATCAGTTCTATAGTAAGAAAAAAATACTTTTAGCATTTTCTGTTTTAAAAAAAAAAACAACTTTGAAAGACCAATTTTCTTGTATTCTATTTTAACAAGCGTGCTTGTTCCTATAGCAACGATTTACATTCCCCATATTTAAAGATGTCGCCAAACTTTGCCGATCAATAGACGGAGAACGAATTGACCGGCACCTATGCAGTTCTTTAGGTAATTTGAGATTGCCCACATGAAACTATTGACGTAAAAAAAAAAAAAAAAAAAAAACTGAACTGCAGCTTTCCTTTAAAGATCAACTTTACACAATATTTCTGGAAATCAGAGCTGGATATTTGCCAAGTGTAACGGTGGCGATCAGAGCACAGCAACATAAACAAAAAGAAAATTGTGACAGCTTCCAGAACGTTAAATATCTCCACCGGCTCTGAATTCAAACGAAGGCGGCGTCCATGTTGCCGAAGACCGCGCGGAGGCGTCCGCACGCAGCGCGATCCCATTGCCTTAATGCATTGATCGTGCCCATAGACCGCAAAGGCGCGACAGCAGGAGGGGGCGCGTGAGGAATCAGTTGAAACTGATTTCTTGGTGCGACGGGCCGGTCACGTGAGCGGTTCAGCCAATGAGAGTGAAACAGCTCCGTGACGTCACAGAGACGCCCGCTGACGGCACATCTACCATGTAGTGAAAACGCACCTGCTTCACGAGGGTGAAGTCACGCACGCCTCCGCGCAGACGAAGGCAGTATGGACGCAGCTAAATACCAGAGTTCAGGATAGCAACGACATTGCCAAATAGCTGCAAATCATTTTATACACTATTATTCCCTCTCAGCAATGGGATACTGTTACTATGTTGTATACTGTATAGCTGAAGCCAAAACAGTTTATAACAGTGGTCGCCAACTCCAGTCCTCAAGAGCTACCAACAGGTCAGATTTTCAGGATATCCCTGCTTCAGCACAGGTTGCTCAATCAGTGGTTCAGTCGAAGACTGCACCATCTGTGCTGATGCAGGGATAGCCTGAAAACCTGACCTGTTGGTAGCTCTTAAATAAAATTAAATGGTTAAATCAAGCAGACTCTACATGCCAACGCTCTGGGAAATATGCAACATGCAAATACTGCAAGACAATAAGTGGGCAAATAGGGGTTTGTGGCTACCTCCATATATAATATTTATATTATATTATTTATTATATATTATTATTTATTATATATTTATATTATTATATATACTGTATATGGTTTATATATTATTTATACAGCTTTTATAAGGTCAACACATGTCTAATTAGACACCAGTGATGGTAGCCTCAAAATATTTTGTGTTAGGAATCCATTAATCGTTAAACTAGCCACAAGGCTACAGTTTATTTCTTTACACATTTTTCACCGGTTTCAGGAGAAATTTCAGCTTTTTTGCTAAACATTCCCATAATAGGTTTGCCACGTTTTGTTTTTAGTTTTCCACAAAGAAGCGTGATCTTTAACCACTCCACACAGCAAATTATATATTGAATACAAAAACATCAGCTTTGCCTTTTTCCATTTTGTTCCTGCTGAGCAGCTTCTGTGAAGACCTGTTTTTTTGCCAGAGAAGCCTTCAGTGGGCAGCACAGCTGATTAAGGTAAGTAAATGCCTTTTCTCGATTGTTTACACTAATTGCTGTCACGCCTAAAATAATGCTGTGCATTCTTGGTCCATTTATCACAATGTGTTTACTCTGTTGATGACTCTATAAAGGATATTGGTTTGATGGATCCAGACAAGCTATGCTGTATCAAAGACAGCATTTAGTGCTACGCACCAATAGTTTAAAATAGCCTTTATAAATAGTGCAGCCCTACTTACATAATATACAGTATGAACTAATGGCATTGACCAGCTTTATAGGTGAAATATTTTTTTTTTATTTAGGAAATTGAAACAGGGGGTTTCTGGAGCTGAACCCCATTAAATTCCAGAGATACTTTCCTCCGAAGAAGGTGCCGGTAGCTGCTCCGGCTGAGCAAGCAGGGCTTTAAAGTTTAAAGCTCCCGCGTCACATGGGCCAATAAGATGCCGCACCGATGATGGCACTGCTTCCTATTGGTCCGCAGGGCACGAAATCTGTGAACAGCGGACATATTGTGAACCCTGGTAGACGAGGAGAGCAGCTGCTGGCACCTGCTTCGGAAGTATCTTCGGAAGCAGGGGGTCCCCGGAGCGGAAATTAATGGGGTTCATCTCCGGAGACACCCTGCTTGAATTATATATATATATATATATAAACAAAAAACAAACAGAAGCGCGAGCTCCATAGCTCCGAGCACTGCAGCTCAGACCGTGTTATTTATTTCCCCTGCACATCCCGCAGCAGGACAACAACTCCCAGAAGCGCCTGCGTCGGAGATAGCGTCAAGTGGCTCATTACAGCCACTCAGCCCTCAGGAATGCAGGAGCAGAGGACGCGGAGGCACTGAGAGTCATAGCGTTCTGGCGCCAGCTTGCGACAGGAGTTGGTTGTAGCTACGAGCTGACCAGGTGCCCCCTGCTTATCCTGCCCTCCCCCACCCCTGTTGATGCCTTCACACAGAGATTTCTCTCCCACGTCTGGTTGCTTTTTTTTATAATCCTGTAAGTGCATTTCCTTTTTGGCTGCAGATTTGAATAAATGTACAGTTACATGCTATGGAGCTCGCGCTTCTGTTTGTTTTTTGTCTTAGATTCCTAGTGGTTGGCTATACCACTTATATCTGAAGCTGCATTACACCTCCCTGGATCTTCTTTGGGACTCTCACCTCTCTGGATTTTTTCAACAAGTGGAACATTCTTTTGAACTTATCCTTTATCACTGATCACATTATGGTTTGTTGTAATATATAGTTTAGTTTAATATTCACTATTTAATTAAGTAATTATATTAGTTAATTATATTTTATTATCACTAATTTCCACCTAAGCGCTACATAATTTTGTGTTGTTCTTTTTGTCAAATATATATATTTATATTAAAAAGAAAAACAATTTCCCCCAAAATATGCTTTTTTTTAAAGATTGTCCTTTGTTTTCAGTTACATTATAGACTCTGTGCAGGGCAGTAAGGGGAAGGGTGAATAATCAATCTTGATTGCCCTAGGCAAGTGATAACGTAATCATATTAATGAGCACCCTCTACACGCACTGTATGGGAAGAGCAGACAAGGATGAGTGAGAGATAATGATTACTAACCATGTCAGGATAAACATTCTAAGAAGAATTATAATGGTTGTTTCTGATCTGATTTTGGGTTTAGCTCAGGGGCTCTCAACGCCAGACCTCAAGACCCCCCAACAGGTCAGGCTTTCAGCATATCCCTGCTTCAGCACAGGTGGCCCAATCAGTGGATCAGTCAAAGTCTGAGCCACTGATAGGGCCATCTGTGCTGAAGCAGGCTCTTCGACTGTGATGAAGCTGGGATATCCTGAAAGCCTGACCTGTTGGGAGGGTCTTGAGGACTGGAGTTGATAACCCCTGGTTTAGCCTATTAAACATAGCACTCCCACTAGTTCAGCATGGCGCTGCGTGGAACTGGCCCTTTTATTCTTCAAAACTACAGCACCAACTATTTGACGAACATCTGTGTAAAAATCTCAGCAGTGACAACAAAAATCTACATTTTTAGCTTTACGCCACTTGCTTTCTCAAAATGATGCAGATCTTAGATCCTTTTGGCCTCTGTAGCAAACACAATGCTTACAAAGACCACGCTCGATGTTTTTAGGAGTCTACGGGGCTTATATATCAGCCAAAGGGGCCGATCTGCCAATATGGCGAAATGTAGAATAAGCCCATATATTGTAACCCAAATATGGGATGGGTGACGATGACACTTTTTCAGAAGTTGGCTCTTGTCCCATCATTATTTATTTTTTTACCTCGACTGCTCTCAAGTTTCAAATGTTCCCCTTTTTGAACAGTTTTAACAGCTATCTACTCCTCTCAAAAGGTTGAAGCTTTGAACTCAGCCAATAGACAGACATGAGGTAGAACAGCGGTGCGCAAACTGGAGGGCACCCCCCCCAAGGGGGGGGCGGTGACTTTATTGGGGGGGGTTGGGTTAAGTTGCATCCATAGAAGGGCAGACCGTGCTGACGCGTCCGCAGGCTGCGGTATCAGACTGCCTGAAGGCAGTGATCGCGTCTATACAGCGTGCGAGCGAAAGCGGGAGGGGGCGCGCGGTGCGCGTGAAATCATTGAAAACTGATTTTTCGCGCAATCAGGCGGTCACGTGAGCGGTTCGCCCAACGAGGGCGAACCAGCTCCGTGACGTCACTGGCCCGCCAATAGACACGCCCCCGAACGGCACGTGAACGAAGGCCAGGGAAAGAACCCGCTTTCCCTTAGCCTCTGAGCGCCTCCGCACGGCTGCTGTATCTATGGACGCAGCCTTAGAGGCCCCGCGCTAAGAGCGCGAGGCCTCTGTAAATGTACTCACCAGCTTCTTTGTCCACGCGTCTCCATGGCAACGCGGCGTCAAATGACGCCCGTTACCATGGAGACGTGACGTCAAATGACGCCACGGGTCACGTGAATTGATGGCACATGACCCTGCAGCGTCATTTGACGCTTCGTTGAAGGTAAGGGGGGGCGCGATCGAGCACAAGAGCAGGCGGGGGGGGGGGGGCGCAGCGCAAGAAGTTTGCGTATACCTGAGGTAGACAAAAGATAGTTGGGATATGCAGGCATAAATAGGATAGAGTCAAATATTTGTTGAATTAGAAACTGGTTTACCTTTACCTTTTTAAAGTATAAGTTACTCATTTGTTATCTCTCATAATATGCACACAACAATCACAAACGATTTTGGACTTGAATGCAAAGATCTCCCTTTAATGTCACTTATTTTCTACTTCGGTTAGTACATTTGAAATTTGAAAAGACCTTTATGACTAACGTTAACCTTGTGAATGCCCCCTAAATTTGTATTTTGTTGGTGAAGTCGAAGAAATATTTAGGCTTTCATAACAACATCAGAGTGACTTGGAATTTAACAAACTGTAGCTGGGATTGTAATTATATTGACAGTGTTACCATTCAATCCAGCCAAACATTATATAAGTTATGGTGGGTAAAAAAGTGACAAAAACCCTCCACCGTACAAATATCACTTGTGAGCACATTCACATATCCCAGACAGTCTGCAACCCTGCCAGTCACCATTATCTCTTAGCATAAAATGCTTCCACTGCAGCAAGGGATTGTGGGTAATGATATGCAAATGAGCACACAGTGTCACTTTACCTTACTACATTAACACTCTCAGCTCTACCTAGCCCTTTGCTGGGGGTTGGTGATGGGGTTAATGTCCCATGAATCTAAAAGGAAGTAAGAAGCAATGCCATTGTTATCTTGTTAGGTTTTCCTGCATTGAGGATGTGTGTGCCATAAACTATTGCTTTTATCTCCAGAAACAAGAAGTTAAGGCAACAACAACCAAATCGATTAGAAAAAAACTACAGTGGGAGCCAACTTAGGCCAAGAAAGAACTCCTATAAATAGATGTAACAATTGCTTCTAGCCACTCCCTTGGCAGCAAAGAATTAAATGGACACATACTGTATTGATTCTTTTGTATTTTCAGGTCAATGCTTTGCCTTCCAGCTAACTACCAGATGTAGCATTAAAAGAGAAATATTCACTTCAAGGTCAAAAGTCTGCTACTATAGTATTGATTCCCATCTGAAATGTCATGGGTTCACGTGTATAGATATGGTTTACACTTTACTCAAACGTATTTCTATTTACTGCATTCATATGGAATAAGGTTATTTCCAAGCACGTGGCCGAGATAGATTTTCCAACAATGAAGACAAAGTACTGTATGTTGAGGAGCAATTTTCAAAGTGAAGGACTTGTACATCTGCAAAGGAATGTCCTAGTTTATTTTTGTCCTAGAACTTGCCGTACGACTAGGAATGTTTACCTGATTTCAGGTGAATAAGTAAATAAAGCCATTCAGGGGTTTCTTACATTCATGTCCTAAATGAGAATATAAAGTAATAGGAAACATATGGGTGCATGTATACATGAGAATTTATTTTTGGTGTAGTTTTCCTTTGAAAAACACATCAATTCAACATTCAGTGAAAAAGTAGCTTCAGACTTACTAAATGTTTATATCTGTGTGTTTTTTAAACTTTTTTTGGTTAAGGAATCCTGTAATTACATTATAAAATTCTGCGGAACTCCAACCCTCTCTAATAGCGCGTCTGAGATTAGATGCATTGTAAGGAACCCCAACCCTCTCTAATAGCGCGTCTGAGATCAGACGCATTGTAAGGAACCCCGACCCTCTCTAATAGCGCGTCTGAGATCAGATGCATTGTAAGGAACCCCAACCCTCTCTAATAACTGCTTTAACTCTGCTCTTTTTCTTATCAAAATGGGAGCCACTCTTATAAACAGGCATAAATGCAACCCACACCACCTCTTCCCTGTCTTTGACACACTTCTTCAACCTCCCACCATGCCATGCCACCCAAGATTTTGCTGATTATTTCACGTGCACGGTGAAAGTTATCCACAAATAAATCCCCTCTGTCCATTCCACACCTATCCTTCCCAATCCTCTATCTACCTTTGACTCCTCTCCAGTTACAGTGGAAGAAGTATCCCTCCTGCTGCTCTTCTCCTCAACCTCCACTACAAACAGCCTCAACCCCATTCCCTCCCATCTCCCGAACCCCCCCCCCCCCTCACTTCTACCATGGACCCCCTCTTCACTAACATCTTTAACCCATCTCTGTGCTCTGGTACTTTGCCACCTCTTTAAACACGCAATTGTTGGACTTATGCTTAAAAATAACACCCTAGACCTTTACGTCCCCCTTCTAACTATCATCCTGTCTCCCTCTTGCCTTTTGCTTCTAAAATTCTAGAACAAATAGTTTCCTTACGTATACTTCAATTTCTCAAATCCCATAACCTATTTGACCTGCTCTAATCAGGCTTATGTACAGCATACTCTACAGGAATCGCACACACCAAAGTAGGTAATGATCTCCATATTGCCAAATCTCAAGGAAACAACTCCCTTCTGATTCTTCTTGATCTTGACCTCTCCTCAGCTTTCAATACTGTTGACCACCCTCTTCTCCTACACATTCTTCACTATCTTGGCATCCATGGCACAGCCCCCTTCTGGTTTTCCTTCTACTTCTCACACCATTCCTTCACTGTCTCTTATGCCAACTCCTTCTCAATCTCTATGGGACTCTATGTAGGTGTACATCAAGGTTCTGTTTAAGGCCCCTTACTCTTCTCTCTATATACCCTCTCGCGGGTTGACTTTCTTGACTCCTTTGGATTGACCTATCATCTGTATGTGGATGATATACAACTATGGGCCTCATGCAGAGAGCATAGAATTTTAAAATTGGCGAATTTCATAAAAAGTAGCTTTTTTGGAGAGTTTTATTCTCCATATGCAGAAAAGTGCGAATTCTGCTATGTTTAACATGGATGCGTGTGGCGAGTTTAAAGTGGCGAGATGCGCGCTTCAGAAACGTGTAAAAACAAATTCGCGCCTTTTTTTTCCCCTTTACTATAGGCGGCGAGCGCCATCTTTTCCTGGCGCGGCAAAAATGCGAGAATCGCGCCATTTTCTTGGCGCGAACAGCCGCTACATGCCGTTCGCACCTCTCTGCATTCGGAGAGTTTTAAAAATGGCGAGATGGAGGTTCTCGCCAGCCGCGAGGCGAGTTTTAGCAATAGAAAAAACAAAATGGCGCGTTTTTCGAAACTCGCCATTTTATGCCGGTTTCTGCGCGAAATTGAACAAAAAATGGCGAATTTCGAAATAACGATGCTCTCTGCATGAGGCCCTATATTTATCTACACCTGACCTTACATCTGCAGTCTAGTCAAAAATGACAGAGTACCTATCAGAAATCTTGGCCCTTCGTCACCTCAAGCTTAACAAGGCTAAGACTGAACTTCTCATATTCCCTCCCAAACCAGGTCCCATTGTCCCCACCTTATTACAGTCAATAACACTACTGTCCTCCAGTCTCGCAAGCACGCTGCCCAGGGTTTAGAATTGACTTGTCCACTTCCTTTGCCTCACATATAAACGCTGTTACAAAATCCTGCCGCTTCTTCCTTCGCAACATTGCTAAGATACGCCCCTTCCTATATCCCACTAAAACACCAATGCATGCCCTTATTCTCACCCGTATTGATTACTGTAACATAATTTTTTCTAACCTCCCTGCCTCACACCTCTCTCCTTTACAGTCCATTGAAAATGCTGCTGCCCGAATCATCTCCTGCTGCTCTAGCTATGTATCTGCTTCCGACTTCCTGAACTCTCTCTGCTGGCTTCCTATAAATTTCTGAATAAACTACAAAATGATCCTACTTTCCTTTAAGACTCTACACCTCCATAAATCACAACTCTGATTTCCCCTTACACCCAACCCAAGGTGAGGGAGCCAACAGAAATCGTGCCGGTTCCTGGCAGCCACTAACTTATGTCCCCCCCCCCCTCGGCGCCCGCGCAGGGGGCCAGGGCGGCCGCGCCCACGGGGCCCGGGGCGCCAACCCCAGCAGACCCCCCTGTTAGTGGCCTGCCCAAGGTTACATAGTTACATAGTAGATGAGGTTGAAAAAAGACGTAGGTCCATCAAGTTCAACCTATGCTAAATTTTGACAACAGATACTTTAACCTATATCTATACTTACTTATTGATCCAAAGGAAGGCAAACAAAAAACCCCAGTGACATATCATCCAATGATATCTCATAAGGGAAAAATAAATTCCTTCCTGACTCCAAGAATTGGCAATCGGATTACTCCCTGGATCAACATCCTTCCCCTGTATACTTATTTGGTATATCCCTGTATACCTTTCCCATCTAAAAAGATGTCCAACCTTTTTTTGAACAAATCTATTGTATCTGCCATCACAGTCTCCATGGGTAATTAATTCCACATTTTAACTGCCCTTACTGTAAAGAACCCTTTCCTTTGTTGCTGGTGAAATCTCCTTTCCTCCAACCTTAAGGGATGGCCCAAAGTCCTTTGTACTGCCCGTGGGATGAATAGTTCTTTTGAAAGCTCCTTGTATGGTCCCCGAATATATTTGTACATAGTTATCATATCCCCTCTTAGACGCCTCTTTTCTAATGTAAATACATCTAATTTAGCTAGTCTCTCCTCATAAGTTAGATTGTCCATCCCCTTTATTAATTTTGTGGCTCTTCTCTGCACTTTCTCTAGTTCAGGGTTTCCCAAACTTTTTTTTTCCGTGACCCGGTTATTTTTTAACTTCTTTTTCGTGACCCACTAAAAATGTTATCGCCTATACTGGCCTATAGGGCCTGCACAGACACACACAGCCACTGATACACATACAGCCGCTGATACACACAACACAGCCACTGATACAGACACATACACAGCCACTGATACACACACACACACAGCCACTGGCACACGCAGCCACTGACACACACACAGATACACACACAGAGCCACTGATACACACACACCCAGCCACTGACACACACGCAGCCACACAGACACTGCTACACACACACACACACTGATACACACACACACACACACTGATACACACACACACACACTGCTACACACAGAGACACTGCTACACACACACAAACACTGATACACACACACACACTGATACACACTGCTACACACACAGAGACACTGCTACACACACAGAGACACTGCTACACACACAGAGACACTGCTACACACACACACACACACTGATACACACACACACACACACACACACACACACACACTGATACACACACAGAGACACTGATACACACACACAGACACTGATACTGATACACACAGACACTGATTTACACAGACACACACACACACTGATACAGATACACACACACACACAGACACTGATACACACACACACACACACACACACACTCGCTCTCCCCTATACGCACACAGACACAAACAGTGAATTACAGGCAATGACGGATGTGAGTGACTGGAGGGGGGCCAGGGACACTTGGGTGGGTGGGAGGCTAGGGGGCCAGGGACACTTTAGGGGGCCAGGGACACTTGGGTGGGTGGGAGGCTAGGGGGCAGGGACACTTGGGGGGTGGGGGGCTAGGGGGCCAGGGACACTTGGGTGGGTGGGAGGTAGGGGCCAGGGACACTTGGGTGGGTGGAGGCTAGGGGGCCAGGGACATTGGGTGGGTGGGACACTTTAGGGGGCCAGGGACACTTGGGTGGGTGAGAGGCTAGGGGGCCAGGGACACTTGGGTGGGTGAGAGGCTAGGGGGCCAGGGACACTTGGGTGGGTGAGAGGCTAGGGGGCCAGAGACACTTGGGTGGGTGGGAGGCAGGGGGCCAGGGACACTTGGGTGGGTGAGAGGCTCGGGGGCCAGGGACACTTGGGTGGGTGGGAGGCTAGGGGGCCAGGGACACTTGGGTGGGTGGCTAGGGGGCCAGGGACACTTGGATGGGAGGCAGTGACTGGGTGGGGTGACTTACCTTGCCGCCGGACGCTTTCCCCTGCTGCCCCCGATATCCCATGCTGCCCGGGACGGGAGGTGGGCTTGGGGGGGGTTGCCACGGGAGGGGAGCTCGGGAAGCTGGCCGCGGGGGGAAGCGGGCCGCAGTAGGAGCTTGTACTTCCACCCTCCCCCATGTAACGTGCGGGCCGCAGATGAGCTGGTACTTCTTCCTCCGCCCCACGTTGGGAGCGGGGGGGGGGAGGAAGGGAGCGGGCCCTGCGCAAGCGCGCGGGACCGCGGGGGGAATCGCCGCCATTTTTTTAAACTTGAGCGGGGGGGACGGGAGACACCGCGCGGCCAGCCTCGCTGCGACCCGGCAATTTTGGTGCCGTGGCCCGGTGCCGGGTCGCGACCCACCATTTGGGAAACGCTGCTCTAGTTCCATAATGTCTTTTCTTAGGATTGGTGCCCAAAATTGTACTCCATATTCAAGGTGTGGTCTTACTAATGCTTTGTAAAGGGGCATAATTATGTTTACTTCCCTTCCATCCATTGCCCGTTTGATGCAAGATAAGATCTTGTTTGCCTTTGCAGCTACTGCATGACTTTGGGCACTATTGCTAAGCCTGCTGTCTACAAGCACTCCTAAATCCTTCTCCATCCATTGAATTCCCCCAATATATCTCCATTTAATTTGTAAGTCGCCTTTTTATTCTTGCATCCCAAATGCATAACCTTACATTTATCTGTATTAAACCTCATCTGCCATTTACCTGCCCACGTTTCCAGTCTCTCCAAGTCCTTCTGAAGAGAAATTACATCCTGCTCTGATTCTATTACTTTACACAATTTAGTATCATCAGCAAAGATGGAGACTTTGCTCTCGATCCCAACCTCAAGGTCATTAATAAACAAGTTAAAAAGCAGGGGTCCCAGTACCGATCCCTGAGGTACTCCAATCACGACTTTAGCCCAACCTGAAAAAGTTCCATTTATGACAACCCTCTGTTGTCTGTCCTTTAACCAGTTTTCAATCCAGGTGCATATATTATTACTGAGTCCAATTTTCTTTATTTTGTACACCAACCTCTTGTGTGAAACCGTATCAAAAGCCTTTGCAAAATCTAAGTAGACCACATCACAACATTACCCTGGTCTAAATTCCTACTTACCTCCTCAAAGAAACAAATAAGGTTAGTTTGGCAAGATCTATCCTTCATAAATCCATGCTGACTATTAGTAATAATTTTGTTTTCCATTAGGTATTCCTGAATATTATCCCGTATTAAACCTTCAAGTAGTTTCCCCACTATTGAAGTCAGGCTTACAGGTCTGTAATTTCCCGGTTGTGATCTAGCTCCCTTTTTAAATATAGGCACAACATCTGCTTTACGCCAATCTTGTGGTACTGGGCCTGTGGAAATGGAGTCCTTGAATATAAAATATAATAGTTTGGCTATTACTGAGCTTAACTCCTTGAGAACTCTTGGATGTATGCCATCGGGGACAGGTGCCTTATTTACTTACATTTTTTCAAGTCGCTTATGAACTTCTTCCTCAGTTAACCAATTGATCGTTAATATGGATGTTGTGGCTTCCTGCTGCGGCACTACTATTGAACTTGATTCTTCCCTGGTAAACACAGAGGCAAATAATTTGTTTAATACCTCTGCTTTTTCTTATCTCCAATAATCTGCCTACCCATCCCACACTGAAAGGGTCCCATAGTTTCTTTTCTCAAGGCTGTTACATCTTTACGCCTTCTACCTCTACAACCCTCTCCCATCTTAAACCTTTTCCACTAATCTCTCCCTACCCATGGAACGCTCTTCCACTCAAAATATTCGTCAAGCAGCTTCACTAACCACATTCAAAGCCCAGCTGAAAATCCACCTCTTAAAAGAAGCATCTCATCAAACGCTCTACTCCTCTGCTATGAACTCCAGATGCACTTGACCTCCCCCGTCTGCACTTCTAACAATGCAATTTTACTCCTAATGCGCCTGCAAGCCTCCCAACACTTACATTGTATGCTCTTTGGGGGCAAGGTCTCCTTTTGCCTGTTGCACTTATTCCCATTGTTTGTCATTTATTTACCTCCTGTTGTAATGTTGTAAGGCGCTGCGTACATTCTGGCGCTATATAAATTAAATTATACATACATACCCATCTGTAGCTGCAAGTCACTGGCACAGAGAATGAACGCTACGTACCTTATTTGGTACATTTTTATGGAAAATGTAATTATGGTCACAGATGGAATTGCTATGGATAATAAGGTCAGACACTAATGGTTTACCGTAGGCTCATAGCTAAAAACAATTACTTCACATGATTTAACTGAAGCAGATTATTACTTTCCATCTGACCCTCATATGCACAAACTGTTACCATAGGAACTAAAGATTTGGTACACACTGTAGTATAATGGTATCTAGTTATTGCAGACTAAATTCACTGCATTGCATTATCAACTGTTGATGAATATATCAAAAGTTAGGACTAAATTGCCCTCCCACAACCTGTCAGCAACGCCTTCCAATAGTACAACGGGGACTACGGAGCTGCAGTGGAAAGAGATTTCCAAGGAAACCAATTGAAGACAATTGCAATTTATATATTCATTAGCATTTCACAACCTAATAGTGAGGCTCTAAACACAGTGAGCGGTAATAACAATACGCTCTAAATGGTATCCTAAGGTTTGTGTGTGAATGAAGTTCCAGAACAATAACTACAGATAATTCCTTCCAGGCTCCAGAGGGGAAAGAAAGTCACTGCTTCCCACGCGGGCGCTCGGAACGTTCTTCCCCAGAAGAAACCGGTGCCCCAGCAAGACGGACAGTATAGGATCATCTTGGAATTCAATATGATGCTGTACAAAAAGGAATATAGCCCCCCCCCTCTACACCCACAAACACACTGCAGAGACACACTAAAACACACTGCAGCTCTCCTCGACCATCTACACCCACTGACACACACACACTGCAGCCCCCCTCTACACACACAAAACACACTGCAGACACACGCCAACAAAACAGACTGCTGCCCCCTCTACGTCCACAAAACACACACCAGCAGCCCCGCCTCTACACCCACTGCAGCCCCCATGTAAACCCACACACTGCAGACACACACACACACACCAGCAAAACACTCTGAACCTTCCTCCACCCACAAAACACACACTGCTGCCCCCCCCCCCACCCCAGTGCACCTACAAAAACACACTGCAGAGACACACACAAACCAACAAAACAGACTCTGCCACCTCTACATCCACAAAAACACACACCAGCAGCCCCCTCCCTACACCCACTACAGCCCCCCCTGTAATCCCACACACTGCAGACACACACACACACTCACCAACAAAACTCTGCACCCCTCCTCCACCCACAAAACACACACTGAAGACACACTGCAGCCCCCCCTCTGTACCCACAAAACACACACACAGCAGAAACACACCAACAAGACTGCTACCCCCTCTAAACCCACAAAACACACACCAACAGAAGATACACACCAATAAAACACTCTACTGCCCCTTTACACCCACACCTTTCCCCTCACTCTCCTGTGTGAAGCTCTCTGCAGGCAGGGTGGGGGAGGAGTCAGTGCCTGGCTGCAGGGAGGGGGAGGAGTCAGTGCCTAGCTGCAGCAGGGTGGGGGAGGAGTCAGTGCCTAGCTGCAGCAGGGTGGGGGAGGAGTCAGTGCCTGGCTGCAGGCAGGGGGAGGAGTCAGTGCCTGGCTGCAGGCAGGGGGAGGAGTCAGTGCCTGGCTGCAGGCAGGGAGGGTGAGGAGTCAGTGCCTGGCTGCAGGCAGGGACGGGGAGGAGTTAGTGCCTGGCTGCAGGCAGGGACGGGGAGGAGTTAGTGCCTGGTTGCAGGCAGGGAGGGGGAGGAGTCGGTGCTGGCTGCAGGCAGGGGTGGGGGAGGATGCGTGCCTATCTGCAGCAGTGTGGGGGAGGAGTCAGTGTCTGGCTGCAGGCAGGGGAGGTGTCAGTGCCTGGCTGCCTGAGGGGGAGGAGTCATGCCCTGGGCGCAGCAGGAGGAGTTAGTGCCTGGTTGCAGGCATGGAGGAGGAGTCGTGTCCTGCTGCAGGCAGCGGTGGGGAGGGAGTCAGGGCCTAGCTGCAGCAGGGTGGGGGAGAGAGTCAGTGTCGGCTGTAGGTAGGGGAGGAGTCAGTTGCCGGGCTGCAGGGAGTGGAGGATTAGTGGCCTGGCTGCAGCAGGGAGGGGGAGGAGTTAGTGCCTGGTTGCAGCAGGTGGGGGAGGAGTCAGTGCCTGGCTGCAGCGGAGGGTGGTGGAGGAGTCAGTGCCTGGCTCAGGCGTGGGAGGGAGGAGAGTTAGTGCCTGGCTGCAGGCAGGGAGGGGGAGGAGTTAGTGCCTGGCTGCAGGCAGGTGGGGGAGGATCATTAGTGCCTGTTGCAGGTAGGGTGTGGGAGGATTCAGTGCCTGGCTGCAGGCGGGGGGTGAGGAGTCAGTGCCTGGCTGCAGGCAGGGTGGGGGAGGAGTCAGTGCCTGCCTGCAGGGAGGGGGAGGAGTTGGTGCCTGGCTGCAGGCAGGGAGGGGGAGGTGTTAGTGCCTGGTTTCAGGCAGGGTGGGGGAGGAGTCAGTGCCTGGCTGCAGGCAGGGTGGGGGAGGAGTCAGTGCCTTGCTGCTGCCTCCTGTCCAATCCACTCCCCTGTCTGAGAGCAAATTTCACTCTTTGTGAATGAGAATTGAAAGCTGATTGGCTGAAAAACTTGGCAGGGTGCCAAAAATCCCGGGCCATTACTGATTGGATAATGCCTGGAATTTTAACCAATCAGAGAGCAGGGATTTCAATAAAGTGGCACTAAGAAAGTGAAAAACAAAAACAAAACATGTTCTGCGCATTCAGAAAAACGAAACGAGCGAGCAATGTGTATGTGTTGCGGAAATGGCATCAAAAGAAACAGGTAAACGGTTACTCACTGCCGTTTTCCTTCCACCGTCCTTTAGTTACTGATGCTCTAGTACGGTGTTGCCACCTTCTAGGTCCACTGGCAAATACTGCAATTATATCTATGAATCCCTCATTCGGGCAAAAACAAATTATAACACCTTATGTGCGTTTCAGACGCAGTCTCTGCGTTTATTCATCCTCACCAATGACATAAAGTAGGTAGTCTCAACTCCAGTTCTCAAGACTCCCCAACGGGTCAGATTTTAAGGATATTCCTGCTTCAGCACAGGTGGCTCAATCAAAGATTGAGCCCCTGATTGAGTCACCTGTGCTGAAAGCAGGAATATCCTGAAAACCTGACCGGTTGGGGCGTCTTGAGGACTGGAGTTGAGTACCCCTGACATACGGATTGATACTGTTTTATCAGTGACGTTTAAAGGCTTCCTGCCCCTTCGTCAGGCTTCCGGTACACTAGCCACCAACCACCTTTTTATAATCCCCTTGCTAATGATGTCAGTACGTCATCAGACTCAGGTGGTCCCGTCATTATGTTGTATGTGGAACAACGCCGTTGTGTGCTTGGAGCCATGGTAGTGTGTACAGGTATGTAAGAATTCCAGTTCAGTGACATTATTATATTGCAATTAGGTTTGAATCCGATATATAAAGACAAAATGGCAAGCATACAGTATGATATTGTCTGAGTTGCAATGATTCTTTCTTTCATACATACATATTATATTCAATATGATACTCTAATGGTGGTTAATTAGTATTTTTTGATAGATTCAGTTACTTTGGGATAGTATTTGGAATTATTATGAAATTGTAGCTGTGCTGAGTTGTCTGAACAAGTGGGGCCCTGTTGATGATATTTGAGTGACCACAGGCAACTGTGGGTGGGGCTGTCTGGGAGTGTATGACATATTGGACTTATAAACTTGTATGAATGGTGAGCATTTCCTCGTCAGATATGACATCAGTTTTAAGTGGTAGGACCTTATCTGGTAATAGAGTTAATGGTAACAAGGTCTGACTAAGGCAGGGGTGCGCCCCCCTGCTGGCTCTTCCCCCTTCTCGCACCCCCCCCTCCTTACCTTGTCTCCGGCGCCACGTGACCCCGTGGCATCATTTGACGCTGCGTTGTCATAAGGCGCCAGAGTAAAGGTGAGGGAAGTTACAGAGGCCTTCACTGCTCCCCCGGCATTTAATTTAAATGCCTTTGGTAAGAGCACGGGGCCTCTGTAACTGCCACGCATGTACCCACACAAGGTGTATTCTTCTTTACTGTATGGTAGAGGGTTTTTGTCACTTTTGTTTTTACCTACCATGGCTTTTTCTAATGTCAGAATATATACTGACATTTTTAAAGATAAACGTGGCTCAGGTCCCTCCAGCACACAGCTGGCAGATTTACTGTCGCTTCCTTTCCCACCAGGTCTGTGTCTTGCAACTGGATTGTCGAGGGGACTGAGATTTACCGACATATGACTGTCAACCCTCTAAAGAAACTGGGCGGCATCTGCTTCTTTTGTTCTTAGGAGATTAAACGCACAGACCAATATTATAAAAATTCACAGTGAGTATCAGAATGGCGGAGGATTTTTCTTAACACAGATGTCCCCGAGCTCCCTTATTATGCATCCATTTCACATAAGTAAAAGGTCACCGTGGTATTTTTAGATCCTATTCCGGTAATATATTGGACAGAAAGACCAACCTAATCAATAACAAGGTTTCTACATGTCAAGATTTGTTGACAATTTGCAATCAGACTCCATATTGGCAGAGAATATATTTGCTGAAAACTCAATCCGCTATATTCCAATTTATAAAACGCCTTCAGTGACGAAACAGAATTTCCAGAAGCTTGGCAGGGTATATGGGTTAGATCTGATTGAGCCACCTGTGCTGAAGCAGGGACTGATTGAGCCACCTGTGCTGAAGCAGGGATACCCTGTAAACCTCCTAACCTGTTGGGGGGTCAGGGAGGGGCTTGGGGACTGGAGCTGAGCACCCCTGGCTTAGATACGTAGCCCCAAAGTTACGTCAAGAAAGGGCATCTGTGTAACCCGTCTCATGCCAAGACTGCTTCCTGGGAGGCTCATGTCAACAAACACACCTCTTCATTGTACACACTAAGGTCCCGGTGGTGATTACCACATCTATTCATGTCAAAACAGTGATGAGCAAGAAGTTTCTTTGTAGCAAGCAATATTCGCTTGAACTGCAGACGGTATAAAAAAGAAAGAATGGCAAAGAATACGGCGTCAGTCGTAAAACCCACAACCAATATCCATTTTGTTTTTCTACCAGCATATTTTAAATGGGAATATTTTATTTTTCAATTGCCAACCCCCTTCTCATTTTCTTTTTTTTGGCCCCCCTACTTTTACGTAGATTGGAACCAGGGGGGAGGGATCCACGACGGTAGCCCTAGTTCCCAAGATACCAGAGTATGTTCCACCGGTAGCGCTCTGTCCTAGAGAAACAAAATGGCGGTTTCAATCTTTCATGTTACACGAGCCAATAAGAGGCGCTTGTCACTGGCCCATGTGACGCGGGATATTGAAATTGTCAAGTACCACCAGGGGCGCCTTTCCCGGCGATGAAATTTACGCCATTCAGCTGTGAGGAAGCCTGCAGTTGGGCGGCTGGGGAGGGGAGCTTCTCCGTTTAAAATGAGTTTAAGTTGTGGAAGCTGTTGCCCAGCATACAGCATTCCTGCAGCAACAGAAACGAGAGATGGAAATATTCCAATATATTTTCAGCAAATAATGACTACCTCATTGTCAGTCTAATAAGGCTTTGTAATTCTGCCCGAAATGCATATCTATGGGCCAGCACGAGACCTAATCTGGCTGACATCTGTCTTATACACACACTGCGATACAGTAGAATATAGTAACGATTGCATTAATTAAAGTGTACGAATGCCAGACCAACAAATAGACATTAGAACATTAGCAAAAGGGTCAATGCCACTGTGCTCTGCCATCTGTTTGCACTAAAAGACCATTACGAACATAATATGCACTTCTGTGGTAATTAATCAGAATAATTCCCTCCCAACGCATTATGTAGATGTAAAATCTTAATCAGCACTGTATGCAATACGATGTCGGCAACACAAAACTGTTATTCATCATTTAAACAAACCTCCATGGGAAGAACGAGCCCAGCACACAGACCATTGTGCTGCCAGCTTTATTGTTTATTTGCAGCACAAATAGGTACGGAAGATTGGCTCATAATTAATCATGGACCTAAGCACAGAAAGGAAACTCAGATGTTAAAGGAGATTTAATTTTTAGAAATGGGGATAAAGCCTGTTTACTGTATCCCTTACTTATGCATTTTTGTGCAGAAATACATTAGGGAAGAAGGGTTGACTGAGTGCTTCAGTTCCAGGTATGATATACAACATTATACAGGACTCAAACAAATTGTGCTCTGTTTTGAAGTATTTTCCCCAAAGGTAAACGCCCTTTAGCTTACTCTGTTACTACCATTACAGAGAACCATTCCTTGCACTGAAGAGCGGGACACATTGCCTGCTTAAGTCCACCGAAAGGACATCGCTTCATCGGCTGAGAGCACTGGTTTATCCGATGCTGTTCTGTTCTCTGCAGTACACACTGGTTTTCAATTTAATTGGGGAGGTTGTTCTCGAGATGAAGGACGTGACCACCAGTGAGGTGCCAACAGTGTCTGACATTAACACAGAGCTTGTACGTTAGTCCTTGAGGTATGGGAGCATTTAAGACACCTCCATCAAAATGAGTAACTAGGGATCCAACTGATCAGTGCACCCACAGGGTTCCTGCGCGATGAGACGTTACTGTACATCCACTGGGCAAATTCTTGCCCGGTGAACACAAAATTACCATGGGGTCAGCGGTCACTCCCACGCCTAAATGGAATGTCAACCTCCGACTTTTGATCAGTGACCCTGGTAGCCACGTCTGTGTGTTTCTCGAAGAAACCACAACAAATATAAAACTTGTCACTCGGAAACAAGGGTTGGAGCACCACTGATGATCTCAGAGGCTCCCCCCTGGTTCAGGTAAGCTAAGAAAAATATATATTTTGGGGGGCTGGGAGTTGCCATGTAACAGGGTCCAGCTTGTAAACTAATTAGTGTACTTATTTATTGGAGAAAAAAAAAAACAGAATCTTTATACCAAAACAGCGCTATTGAATTACATGTGGATACATATGTATAATTCCATATGCCTTTGTATTGTCCTTGTTACAAGTGATGATAATGATATGCAAATGATATGGAAACGAGGCATTATCATATCATCCCCTATTCACTAAACTTCATTAAGCTTAACGCAGGGAAGTAACATTACGATAGTTAAGTAAGAACTAAACCTGCCATTACATCCAGACCCTGAAATAGGGCTTTTGCTGTGTCTGGATGGGGGTAACCCCAGAGTTGGCTATTATTTAACTAACTGAGTTATTTCCTTTTCCTCTCTCGACTCTAGACAAAGCCCTATTTCAGGGTCTGAATAGGAGTAATGCCAAGACTTGCACAACGGCACGTTAACTCATGTTAACGTCAAATGAACACATCGATAACGTGACGTGAAGCCTATGCCAACAAGCTCAATTACAGCCGTCATAACGTCTGTTCCTGTTTTAGGTTACATCATGTTATGTGCCCGGATTCAACGGGTTTAGTGAATCCTCCCCTTGGACCAAAAATCTGCTACTGTAACTAAATACATGTAATTGTTGTTAACAGAGCAGTCCCGCTATCGTTACGCTGTTCTGAATATAAAGGCGTAATTGCAAAACAGAGGGATGTACCATAGTAATTGTGAGCAATATTTATTGTGTGCAATACAGAATTGGATCTATGTGACACATTTCTGCAATCATCACTAGTGGCAACTTTGCGTTCCTGACATTTTCTGCTGCTTCACTGGAAAGGAAAGGAGAAGTCACGCTACAGGATTCTTCAAGATAAGCGGGAGAGGCCCAGAATGTACTATGTGCCTTTCAAAGATAAAAATAAATCGGTAGCTACATGCATTGTCCAGTCAGTATCAAACAAGTACCTCCTACTGATCTTCATTGATCTTTTCAGCATAACAGAAGAATAATGAAGTTCTATATCACTGACATGGCGTGGGAGCTGCTTACCAAACATCGACCGGATTGGCTGGGACTGTTTTTAGGGTGTGGTTGTGGAGTGATAGGGAAAGTATAATCACTATACCCTTCCGTCAGCACTGCAGAATATATTCTGTGAAGCCTTGAGGCAGTGCTTTCAACCTTTTCTTTTGGATAAGGAATCCTAGAATTTGATTGTGAAATTCTGGGGAACTCCAACCCTCTCCCCCGTCCGTGTCTCTCTCTCCCTCGTCTGTCTCTTGCTCTCCTCCGTCCGTCTCTCTTCTCTCTGTTCCCCCCCTAACCCTCCCTCTGTGTTCCCCCTTACACTCTCTCCCCCCCCCTCTCCCCCACCCCCTCTTACACTGGTGCCTCATACCATGAGGCGGTCCGCATCTCCCTCCTCCTGTCGCTCAGAAGTTAGACGCCGACAAGAGGGAGAGGAAGGACAGCAGACCGGGCGGCCGCTGCTGCTGAGCTAGGGAACCGCTGGGTCACTGCTGCGTGGGGTGCTGCCACGCCGCAGGGCTTGGGGCAGTTGCCCCAGCTCTCCCACCATGGTGGCTGTGGAACCCTGGTTGAAAATCACTGCCTTAAGGAGAAGGAGCGGCTCAGTGAGTCTGTAAACAATGGCACTGAGTTTGCAACAGGGGAACCTGGTTCAATTCCTAGTTCCAGCTCCTTGTGACCGTGGGAAAGTCACTTTATCTCCCTGTGCCTCAGGCACCAAAAATAGATTGTAAGCTCATCTGGGCAGGGACTGTCTCTGTAACAATTCCCATGTGCTGCGTACCGCGCACTATACTGTAATTGTGAAGCGCTTTTTGTCTCATTGGTAGAAAAGCGCTATATGAAATAAAGGTATTATCATTATTATTAGCTGAATAAATCATCACTTATAAGACTATCTGATCAAGTATTTTGGATCCGGTTATTTCAGTAATGATCGAAAAGCAAGATGTACCTGTTCACTTCTTATATCCCAGGCTTTCAATGCAGGGGAGAATCCAGCACATAGAAAAACATTAGGATCCTTAGGGTGGAACCGGACAGCGCTGATCCGAAATTCATTTTTCGCACTAAACACATGCTTCCCTGAAAAAGAAATATTAATTTCATTACCAGTAAAAAAAAACAATGGGCTTATCAACGAAAAACAGGAAATCCCATGTTTTACTGAAGCAGGACATGAGTGAGTCCGTGCTACTGCTTCTCACACCATCACATAATTAACAGTAAATTGCATTCATTTTTCCATGTGATGTAAAGCACTAAGTGTGTAAACGTATTCACTTAATTTCCCCCCGGGAAAATAAAAAACCCGCATATTAGAGAAAAACTGGTTGCTATGGCGACACCGTTTGAGATGCAATTATGTATGGAATTATTAACACGATTCAGTAGTTATGCACAAAAAGTTTATTAGCAAAACCTTTGGCAAACTGCATTTGACAGCTGAAGGGAATTGAACGTACTGTAAGACTCCGTTTGTGATTTGGCGTCCACTGTAATTTAAACGTTTTCTATTCTAATTACTGTACAACGTGCATGCACAATGGCATACAGCACTCTGCTGTCACAATCTCCTCCTCCCCTCCATCGAGTCTCAGATAAGACTGTTTGTGGCATTATTTTTTATTAACTGCTTCTCAAATACCCAGTTACTGTTTCTAAGTACACAGGTGCAGTACCTGCTGCCAACTTCAACATCATATTGAAGGAGCAATCCAAGCATGCTTTCTTCTTCTTATTTTTTTCTACCTAGGATTGAAGCAGGGGGTCTCCGGACGTAAATGTCATTCATTTCAGCTGCGGGGACCCCCTGCTTCCGGAGATACTTACCTCCATGGCAGGTGCCGGTAGTCGCTCTGCTCAGCTACCCGGGCTTTAAAGTTTAAAGCTCCGGCGTCACGTGGGCCAATAGGATGCCGAACCTGATGACGTCACAGCTTCCTATTGGTCCGCAGGGCGCAGGAGCTTTGAAACGCCGCCATAGCATAAAACCTTGCAGCCGAGTAAAGCGGTATCTCCGGGTGCAGGGGTGCCCAGAGCTGGAATTAATGGGGTTCAGCTCTGGAGACACCCTGCTTCAATCCAAGGTTAAAAAAAAAAAAAAGAGCATGGACTGCCACTTGAAATCCTACAAAACGCAGCCTGCTGCTAAAGGGTTCATAATACAGCAGATAGAAAATAGAGAAAGGAAGTCATCTATATACATATATACAGTATATAAACAACGCTGGCCATAATAAAAACAGTGCATTGTCAATGGTCCCCACCTGGGCTACAACTGGATTTAAATCATCAGGGATGGGTGACGATGACATTTTCTCAGATGTTGGCTCACGTCCCATCTTTATTTATTTATTGATCTCGACTGCTCTTGAGTTGTTTTAAGTTTAAAAAGTTCCCCTTTTCGAACAGTTGTAACATCTGTCTCCTCCTCCAAAAGGTTGAAGCTTGGAACTCAGCCAATAGATATAAGCAGCCATGGGGTAGAACACAGATAGTTTTTTTTTTTTTTTTTTTTTTGTAGCCCGGGTGGTGAAAAAGTGATTTCACCTCTAAAAACCGTGCTCATGGTCAAGTGTGACCAGGTGCGCAAAACTTGTAACTGTAGGCTCCGGAGAGCTGCAAGTCCATGACATAGTCAGTCCTCTTCAGCCACGAGGGCCAGGAAAAGTCCTGATGTTACACCGACGTCGTCATCCGAAGAATCCGACGTCCATCCTATCCCCTCCCCGTGCAGTAGGCGCAGCAGGAGGTTCCAGGTCTTTAGGGCTTTCGGCTCACACCTACTCGCCCACCGCAGTCTTCTCCTGAGGGATGGCGACCACCGACCAGCACACAGTCTTGCATTCTCCGAAGAAAATTAGGTGACTGATAACCCAAAAATAACAAAACAAATCCATGGTGCGAGTGCTCCAGTGCGCTGGGTGATGCAGTGCAGGAAGTGCAGGAGGTGCTCAAACGAAACAACAAAGAAAATGTGCACAAGTGCACGCCAGACCCGGAAGCCTGGCGGGTAAAAAAATAGTGGCGAACCCCTCAGCGGAAGGCGATAAGGGGTGCCAGTGCAGAAAATGTAGGGGTGTGCAAATTTATCCGTGCAAAAGTCAAAGTGCGTGTGGGAACACTTGACTCCACCAGGTTAACCACTCCTGGGGTGCCGTGATAAAATAGCCCGGTCTACATATCCGCCCTTCCCGGCCATGACCGGAGGACCAAGTGCAGTCACGACGGGACCATCCTTCACAGGACAGACCCTACACTTGATCTTAGCCAAAAGGCCGAGAAGCGATAGTTGGGATATGCAGGCATAAATGGGATGGAGTCAAATATTTGTTGAATTAGAAACTGGTTTACCTTTACCATTCAATAAAGCCACACATTATATAAGTTATGGTGGGTAAAAAAAAGTGACAACAACCCTCCACTGTACAGTGTGCAGTAAGTAAAAATACCCCCTGTGAGCACATTCAGATCTTAGACAGGTCTGCAACCCTGCGTTTCACCATTATCACTTAGCATACAGTGCTTCCACTGCAGCAAGGGATTCTGGGAAATGACATGCATGTGTCTATGAAACAAAATGCTGAAATAGAAAAGGTAATTGTGTGTATAACATTAGATGTAATCCAATATCACCAAAGCAAGCTTTATTTAATTATGGAACAGCAACAAATCCAAGCGCAAACTTGACTCAAGCTTGAATTTTCCTTTTTTTTCCCCCCACTTCACACAGTTTAGATCAGGGGTCTCAAACTCGGTCCTCAAGGGCCACCAAAAGCTTTTATGGATACCCCTGCTTTAGCACAGGTGGCTCAATCAGTGCCTTAATCAAAGACTGAGCCCCCTGTGCTGAAGCAGGGATATCCATAAAACCTGGCCTGTTGGTGGCCCTTGAGGACTGAGATTGAGACCCCTGCTTTAGAAAGTATTTAATCATTCACTTGTCCCATCGTGGACCTCATTTATTAGCCCACCAGTAATTCTTTTACCCCTGGTAACCACAGTAAGAATTTTAATTTACATCACTGGTTAACACCGATATAAATATTTTTGTCACCACTGGTGATTATTTGCGCTCGTCTTTTTTTGCTTGATTTAATTATAGAAAGAATAAAACCAGCACGGACACAAATGTTTTAACTTTTACATCATCATACAGATATAGTAAGACCATCATACAGATATAGTAAGACCATCATACAGATATAGTAAGACCATCATACAGATATAGTAAGACCAAAAAAGAAAACGGCGCTTGGGACAACGACTGCCACGATCGCTGAATCCGGATCGGATCCCCCCGTAGAGTTAATCCGACCTGACCTTGCCCGCCCGCAAGGGCAGCACCCCCAAAACAAACAGTAAGTCTTGCTACTTCTGTACAGTAGCACGTATTTTAAAGCAGCAGGCGACAAATATTGTATTGCGCTCTTATATTAAAGCCCCAAATCTGATGTGCCAGTGTCTGGTCCTGATGATGCTTTAGGCCTGTAATAGTGTGCATGCACATGCGCTACCGTGCGCACGCTCGTCAATTATAATTGCCTGTGTAAGCCTGACGTTGCTATAGTTGCGGCAGATCTGAGGAAATACAAGAAATGTGTTTGTTCGTGCTGTTGCCGTGCCACTTGACGCTATGAGACAATCACAGTGCGGCCTAACGCAGTGATGTCATAGCCACACCTCCTAGCCGCGCACATCACCGCTTGCTCTATAGACACTAAACGCGCACGCCACATGCACACGCAAAGTCGTGCGCGCTAGCTAGCGAGTACTATATCACAAGCCTTAGTACAAAAACTCTCTGCTCTTTATTTAGGGTTGTATTTATCCCGGAAACCTCTTTCCTAGTCCTGGTCACTAGGATAGTGCTATTAACAATCACATGATATTTAATGTGTTCACTCGTAACAATAAGATGACGCTATTGTTACTGTGTGTATGGGAGAAAATTTCAGGTTTAATTCACACAAAGGGTACGCGAGCTGTACCATTAAAGCAGGAATACTACATTCCCCCCCCCCTTTTTTTTGCCTTCTTATTTTTAAATGTAAAGCATGTGACAATGTATAATTCTACAGTTTTACCTAAACTGGCAAACGTTTGGAAGCTCTTGTCATTAATCTGTAAAAATCCTGATTGTGTGCCTAACATAATGGCCGCCTTCTATCTTTGTGCTGTAGTCTGTGAAATGCTGCAGCTGATATGTAACATTATACAGGCATACCCCGCTTTAAGGACACTCACTTTAAGTACACTCGCGAGTAAGTACATTTCGCTCAATAGGCAAACAGCAGCTCACGCATGCGCCTGTCAGCACGTCCTGAACAGCAGTACCGGCTCCCTACCTGTACCGAAGCTGTGCACAAGCGGGGAGGCTATAGAGCCTGTTACACATTATTATTTATATCAGTTCTGCACGTATATGACAATTGCAGTACAGTACGTGCATCAAAAGTGGGAAAAAGGTAGTGTTTTACTTTAAGTACATTTTCACTTTACATACATGCTCCGGTCCCATTGCGTACGTTAATGCGGGGTTTGCCTGTATTACTAAGTGTAACACATTATTGTTACAGCTTCCAGAGTAATGGACAGTCTGCTGTTTGGAACACAGCAACAGATCTGTTTGTGATACTTTGTTGCCAAAGTGCAGAGCTCAAAAAGGCATGTGTGAGAGCCTGTTTCAAAAGAGGAAGGGGATATGACTTTCCAAAAGGTTGTTATAGTAACCAAAGGATGATAAAAATGTCATTAGGAGTTTAAAAAAAATGCAGACAGTATTATCTAATACTACAGAACAGACATATTAAAAAAAAAAACACAGGTTTTTTTCACGTTTTGCTGCTTTAGACATTTTCCTCATCAAAGCTAATTAAATCCATCAAAAACTTACAGCAATACACTTTCTTGTCACAAAGGTAAAATGACAGAACATTCCCTGCTCCAATCTGTGAAAACGACTTGTCTCATTATGCAGCCGTCTACACGGAGAGAACAGGGTTTTTAAACGGCATTTGTCTATTTCAATTTGATCAACTTGAATATTCATGGAGTACAAGTGTTAAAAGAAAAGAAAAGTGACTTCAAGACTAGCTTAATGCAGATGTGTCACTTTGTATCTGCAAACTCTCCATGCTGCATCTTCCTGAGAAGGAAACATGATGACCAGGAAGAAATGTCCAGTTGGACCTGGAGGCCAGCTTGTGAACAAGATGCATGTGCTAATTTAGGAACTTCAAAAAGAATTCTCACTATTTGTGCCAATCAGCAGCGGATTTCTAAATTTGCCGCCCCAAGACACTTGCCTGTGTCTGCCGCCTCCTTTCTGCCGCCCTCCTGCTCCTTTGGAATCCCAGCGTCACACGACGCCGCACACTTCACCAACGTGACGTTGCACGGCGGCGCGTTACCATGGTTACGCGACGTCATGCCATCGCCATGGCAACAAGATGCCGTGTGACATCCCGTTGGGGACGTCCGCAGCGTCATTTGATGCTTGGGTTCCAAAGGAGCAGGAGCACGGTAGAAAGGAGGCGGCAGACACAGGCAAGTACCTTCCAATTAGGTCCGATAGGCCAGAGAGTGCAGCAAAGTTATATGGGGGCGGTAATTTTTGCCACCCCCAAAATTTTGCCACCCTATGCCCAGGGCCGAACGGGCCTAAATGGGAAATATGACCCTGGTGCCAATAATGGAAAGCTACCCTTGGAACAACCCATCGTCAACATAAAGAACAATACACTAGCAATCGTACCCAGCAGACGTGGCTCCGTAAACTAGCTGAGATAAAGATACTAAAGGGCTACATGCCGATGCTCGCACTAGGAGAATAAGAGATATGGAAACAATGAAGGATGTAGGGCTGACCGTTTTTTCTTTTACAATTCATGATCAATATTAAAAAAAAAATCAGTTACATTTTGTCCTGTAATCTGTCACCATCCATAAAGGGTATAACTTCTTCTGCAATTCCCCATTTTTAGATGATTTTCATGTTGCCTGAGTCCTATTTAATAATGGTCTAGTCATCTACATCTGTTTTTTCTTTAGCTGTAACCATCAGAAGCTGATGCACCAGATAATGAAAAGTAGTACTTCCCTTAACTTCCCATGGCACCTCTCCTACCCCTCTCCCCCCCAAAAGTCTCAAAACGGTGCTGATTTATCTACAATGCCGTTTAAAGGATGGCCACTGTATCAGAAAGATCCTTTATTTGCCAAAACCAAGTCTCTGCCTGCGTCTGGCTGCAGAGGGACCCTTTGCCACAGCCGCTCTGCAGCGGGGTGCTCAGCCGCCGCTTCTTCATTAAGGTAAGTTAATTTAAGGGGTTTTAGCGATTAGGGTAGTGGGTTTTATGATACTGGGAAGTTTTTAGGGTAGGGAATTAGGGCAAGGGGTTATAGATTTTAGGGTCTAGGGGAAGCATTTTTAGGGTGAGGGCTTTTAACGAAAGGGGTTTAGGTTTTTAGGGTAGGGGTATCGTTGGTATTAGGGGTTAAGATTATGGGGTTTTAGGGTAAGATTCGGGGCTTAAATTGGTAGCAAAGCGGCCGGCGGAGAGATGTCCCGCCGGCGAGGTAAGTGACAGCTAAACACTGGCAGAGATTTGGTAGCCGAAAAAGGGATGCAACCAAATGTCCTAGACTGGCCAACTGAGCCCCAGTCCATAATATTGAGTATGCAGTCCCTAAAAGTAATTTCAGTGTTGATACAGGTCAACTTTACAAAAGTAGAGGAGGCACGTAGCAAGCGTCCTTCTGCTGGTCAGGCCACAGCATGGGCACTGCTCCTCATATCTGCACGGACTGGGAGAAATGCAAAGAACATTTAATGCTAACATTCAGGAAACCCACCTGCTGGGCTGCTGGATTGTTAGTTACTATTAAATATACAATACAATGGTAATAATAATTATGTATTACTATATAGTGCTAAACTGTACATAATACCGCGCTCCTCCCTATAGAAGTTTGCTGCAGGTAAAAAGATAGGCCTTACAAATAGAAAAACAAAAAGAACGATTCCTGCGCTCCTACCAATTAGGCTAAGATAAAATAGTATTCTCATGAAAAAGGGTATTTGGTTAAACCCTTTGGCCAAAGCATGACACTATACCTGGTCACATATATACAGACACTATACCTGGTCACATTCCAGGAATTGTTGATGTCTTCGGCACAGAGGAAATGAGTTAATTAATCCACTGATGCACAAAGCTCTGTTATTGACGTAACAAGATGATAACACGTTAAAGTCTCGTTAGGCGCCAACGAGGATCTTCGAAGCTCAGTAACGATGCGATAAGCGCTGATTTCAGCCGTAACCAGAGATGTGCGAATACGCCTAAACCCGTTTCCCGGATTTTCTCTCGTTTTACCCCCGAAATCCGTTTCCCGGTGTAAAATCAGCAGACAGATTTGGTTGGTTGGAATCAAATTCCGCCATTGGATACAACCCGCGGATTCAGACATCCGTTGGCGGGTTCTTAAGAACGGATCGCTGAATCCGTGGATTGGATGCCACAAATAGTGCGCGGCTTGCGGCATCCACGCAGAGCGTTGGCAATAATAATAATAATAATAATAATAAAAAATGAGCAAAACGCGAATCGCCCTTTTTGAGATTGATCTGCGGACAAAAGGAACCAGACGATCCGCTGCGGATCCCTATCCGAGGGAGCTTTTTAAAAGTAATTTTTTTCTTTAGCCATGAAAATATCATCAAAGAGATTGATAAGAGGGCGTTAATGATACGCCAAGAAAGATGGGCTTATGCTGTTTTCCATGAATTAAGTTTTAGGATAAAAAGAATGTATTTAGAAGATCAATTCAGAATTCAGCAGAGGAATGTCTGATGTCAACAAGATGCAGTACGTGAATTCTCATCTTCCGTGCTCCAATGACCTCTTTGGAAAAGATTTGATACATGTTTTAAAATGTCCTTATTGCTCTTTCATAAAAAGAAACGTTCATTTTGAAGATACTCACATACAAAAATAGTACAAAATGGCCGTGGCGTTCAAATAATAATAATAATAATATCTTCAAAGATGGTAGAATAATATTCTGTTTCTGAGAGGAATCCTTATATTTGATCTTAATATCATGATGTTAAACCTTCTCTCCATCTCGGTATTATCCCTCTCACATCCTCCTGGTGTAATTCCTCTCTTCTCCTCCTGGTTTAATCCTTCTCTGCTTCTTCACTAGCTACCCCCTGCTATATATGTACCCAGATAATATCCTTTAGGGCCGTTCTATACTGGTTGCGGGCGTGTGCATGTGTGAACGCGCGTGCTGCATGCTTTTTGTGTGTATACTGTGAGCTGTGAAGGTACGGTGTTTGCTACATTCAAGCCACGTAGACACACAAAAAGCATGATGCACGCGCGTTCACATGACACGCCCGCAACCAGTATAGACGGCCCTCTAAAGGATATATCTGGGTACATATATAGCAGGGGGTCGTAGTGAACGAAGACGAGAAGGAGTTAAACCAGGAGGAGAGAGAGGAATTACAAGGAGGATCATGTTGAGAGGGAAATACCGAGATGGACGAGAAGTTTAACATATGAATTAAGATCAAATATAAGGCTCCTACAGAAACAGAATAGTTATTCTACCATCTTTTAGAAGATATATTATATTATTATTGAAGCCAGGCCATTTTGTATATTTTTGTATGTGAGTTCTTCAAAATGAACGTTCTTTTTATGAAAGAGCAATAAGGACATTTTAAAACATGTATCAAATCTTTTCAAAGAGGTCATTGGAGCACGGAAAGACTGAGAATTCACGTGCAATGATCTTGTTGACATCAGACATTCCTCTGCTGAATTCATGAATATGGTCTTCTAAATACATTCTTGTTATCCTAAAACTTAAATCATGGAAAAATAGCAGAAGCCCATCTTTTTGGCGTCTCTTAACAGCCTCTTAGCAATTCTTTGATGATATGTTCATGGACTAAGAAAAAAATTACTTTTAAAAAGCTCACCTGATACAAGAAAAAAATCCAATTTCTTATTCCCATAGTACTTAGAAGAACGTAATTCATATCAAAATGTTCGGGCGAATTGGTGCATATAATGACCGGCTATCCTCAGTTGACGAGAAAATGGTATCTGTATTGCACACCTCTAACATGAAATGTTGCATTTATTGTTGTATATCGTAAATGTTACAAAGATCTATTTGTTATTTTGTGAATCTCTGTTAGATCCTGATATCATCATATTGAGTAAGCCTACACAATTTGTAGTGTCTTCTTTGGCCAACACCACCATGAATGTCAAGTTCACAAAGGCACTCTTTCAGTTATACTACAAGGGTTATGTTGATTTCTACTGTCAGAGAAGGATTATTTTTGTTTGCCTTTAAACATATGGGGTGGAATGTGCTATCGAATAAAACAACCTACCAGTAAGTCAAAAGTTATGCATCAAGTAGAGCATTCTGGTTTTGGTTGAATTGAATGCCTTGGTAATATACAGAGCACGTGTTCGTAGGGATGGGATTCATTAAAGCTCCCCTGGTTATAACAATAACATACTGATAGTCAAAGAAAAAACTAAGAATAGGACTTAATCCGTAGCATTATTTTATTATATAACCCCTCTTAACAATCCTCAGACTATTACTGCTGCTGATGTGGGGGCCCCTGAGTCCTCCTTTTCATGTAACAACACACGTGCTTAGGTTCAGACAAACGGGGAGACAAACTACAGGAGTGCTTATTATGGCTATACAGTATTTATAAAGAAGAGTAGCAATGGACACTCTGGAACCTTATGTTCCTTACCAGAAAGGATCATAATAATTCATCTAACAATGGTAAACAGAACCCTTTTTTCGCGGGCCTATGCTCATGAGACATCATAAAAGAAATCGCAGGGCCATTTGAAATCGCCACTTTTTGGGTGTGCTTTACGGTATCAGAAAACCCTCGATAACCGTGATAGCAAATTCCTAAAAAGGGCGAGGTAGCCCGTGATGATGAGCGGATGATTGCCTCTCTGGAAAAAGGCCTTATCCAGCGCATTTCTTCAGCTGAAGAGAGAGTGTCTCTCCCTGCGCAAAATCTCGCCCGAAACGGGATGTTTTTTGATATAAATTTTAGTACTAGTGTAGATGAAAAGGGGGTCTCCGGAGCGCGAACGCGTTGATTGAGGTACGCCGGGGACACTGCTCTGAGGATTACAGGCCCCGTTATGGGTTGTGCCGGTGGGGTGGGGGAGGGGATAACACCTTCATTGGCCTTAGCGGGGGGATTAGCCGCCTAAGGTGAATGAAGTTGCCTGTAAAGCATTTTTATTGCATGGGATTTCATCCGGGCGTCTCCGGTGCTGGATAATGGTGGGTAATCAGGCTCCGGCCGAGGACTCCGGCATCATCCATAAAGAAAAAATGTACCCCAGCCTGTAACCCCCATATTTGTCAGTCTGTTCATTGCTTGTGCATCTCGGAGGTTCTCACCACCTTAAGCCAAGTTTTCTGGCCTGAGGATTGGGCGAGAAAATCTCCATTCTAGAAGCCGCGAGAGGCTTCGATAATAGCATCAATAACGGCTACTAGATTGCACGTGTTTCCGAACCTGCTGATAACTGGATAATCCACTCTGCGATTTGTTTTGAAGTCGCAAATGTTGGGATTAAGTCTTTATCGCCCACTTTTCGACACTTACAGAATCGTAGTAGGCATTTTTTTTTGCTTCTGAATAAGTGGTTATGAACGCGTATGAGCATAGGGCCCCTTAGTGGCAGTGTCTTGCTGAGGCCAACCCATCATGGGTATCAAGGCCTGTGTTGTAATGGTTGCCAGAACACAGTTGGAGCTCTTGGCTGTATGTAACTGTAGCAGCATAACTTCAACAAAAACGCTTTGGTTCCCACTTTATCTGCTTCCGTGAGGATTCCTCTGACCGGTGCGAGTCCTGATGATGTTCTGACTTGATTGCTCCGTGGCCTTCCTCGACGATGAGAACTGGCTCTCCATCCAACCAGCCTGGCGGCTAAAGCTTCCTTGCAGACTTGCTCAGCAGGGCGTGTCCTTCCAGGGATCATAGAGAGCTCCTCTTAGTCCGCCTCTCCAGAGTCTCCAATCTCAGTGGCTGGAGTCCTGTCCATTCACAAAGTCACATCCGGGGTTACCGGACGTGGCCTACTGCGGAACAGCAATGCTGGGAGTTGTAGTTTCCTATTGCAGCCAAGGGGGGATGGAGGGGGAAAGGATGGGGGTGGGGGGGAGAGGTTGTGTGTGTGTGTTACCTGCACTTACAAGAGGGTTACATTCTTACTTATAAAATGATATATTTGAAAGCGCAACATAAGTGATCCCAAAGGCATGTTGCTGCTGCCTTAAAACATGTAGTTTCATAAAGAAAAACAAAATTCCCCCAGAAGCCTGTAGGAATTAGCGCATACAAATGTTGTATTTCTGGTCACATGAGCACTGTCTGCTTTTCTGCGTACACAAAACACGATTTTCGTACTCTGAGGTTACCACGGTAACCTTTACACGGCACGGGCTTGAGAAGAACGGTATTTTAATGCCAGGAAAATAATATTTCAAGTTACAAATAAAACAGACATTGGAAAGGTACGAGGAGACAGTTAAATGAAACAATAACATGCCAAAAAAAAAAAACAAAGGCAGTTACAGTGTTAAAGTAAGTATTCTATTTAGTAAGGATTGAGGATGTCAGTTGGTTATCATGTACAGTGTTAGCTACAGTACGTGTTCTCATTGATACAATAGTTTTGAGCGCTGGACATTCATGTAGATTTCAAAAACCTCGTCGGGTTGATAATGTGGAAAATCACCTCAACGTTTTAGTATGATTGAGATAATTTCTTCAAACTTTAAAATCTTGCTGAGTGCTTTTTGTAAAATATATTGTTTTCTTCATATCTAAGGTCTGGCATGCACGTGGATTCTGGGAAGTTGTTTGCAATTAACACTTTACTTCCTGGTCACAACGGAGCGGGGTACGAGATGACGTGGTCTCATATGTGGACGAAATATTCTCAGTGGAGGTTTTGAGTCATGGCTTCTTTTAACGGACATTGAAACAGTGATTGGAGGGAAACGTCAGATGTGGAGCGTGTTACTTTCATATCCCTGTTATTATGTAATCACAGGGTTCTCAAACTCCAGTCTCTCAGATCCCCCAACAGGTCAGGTTTTCGGATATCCCTGCTTCAAGCACAGTGTGGCTCAATCAGGGTTCAGTCTTGACTGAGCCATTGATTGGGCCACCTGTACGAAGCAGGGAATCTAGGAAAAACTAAGCCTGTTGGGGGTTCTGAGGAAGGTGTTGAAACCCCTGATGTAATACTGTTACTTGTGACTGTCGATGTTGTCTTAAAGGTGTGGAATTGGATTGCTATTACTCTGCTCATGAAGCAATACACTGATTGTTCAAACTAGAATGCCACAGAGATTATACCCAAAATAGCAATTGTGGCCCTCAGTGAAGCATTGGCTTCCACTCTGTGTAAAGAAGGATGCCTTTTCGGTTAACTGGGTTTGGGACCAAGTATATACATATAGTATACTAGATATGATATATATAAAAGCCTACAACTTGTGCAAACAAGGGACCTATGGTCAGAGTGGTAAATATTATATTTATTGCGCCAACCGTATTCCGCCAGAGCGGTGACAATAGGGGCTCTAGTGGTAAAAATAACGGGCGTCGAAGTGGGAAAGCTTGGTGGAAACGTGGCCAAATCACTGTTGTAGACCTAAACAGAATGTTTTCTCTTGTGTACGTGCTATACACCTCTGCACAGCACTTATAGAAACAAAAAGAATGGATTCTGCGCTCCTACCAATTAGCTAAGATAAAATATTCATGAACAAAGGGTATTTGGTTAAACCTTTGCCAAAGCATTTGTAAGCCTGCATGCCACGTCAAGGCAACCGTTTAATGCAGGTACCTACACATACGGTTATTATGTAATAATTGTCAAGGATAGTTGAAAAAAGTGTTAAGCCCTGAAGGGTTAAATAAAGCATAGCTTATGTGAGTAGTGCAATTAAAATCTGGATAATGCCAAGTATCAATACTTTTTGCTATAAAGGTACTCAGGGTGCCACAAATTCCACTGGTTGAATATAATACAACTTACACGATATATATATCTCTGTCAGGCCTTACACATTCACCCAACCATTCAAAATGGAGGTGATGTCCAGACTGGACACTGGTGGTATAATCATACCCACTAATGAGAAAATTGGTAAGGGGTAGTTTAAATGCCTCATCTGCTTTATATAGCAGTTACTGAGCCCCTACCAATTTTCCAATAGTGCAGGTATATGACCCCCAGGTGTCAGCTGGACATTCACTCCTTGAATGGTGGTGCAATGGTAAGGCTGACAGAGAGATGGTACAGTATGTGTAAGTTGTAATATATTCACACCAGGGGAATTGTGCACCCTGATTACCTATAGCAAGGTAGTATTGACTACTGGCTTTAGCCAGTTTTAATTGCACTACTCAATAAGGCTTGATGCTTTATTAACCCCGTTCAGGCTTTTAACAATTTTTTCACTAGGTCCATGGGACAATTATAACATATATATACCATTAGTGTAGGTACTCTTAACGGGTTGCCGTTGACGTGGCATGCAGGGCACAAATGCTTTTGGCCAAAGGGTTTAACCAAAACCCGTTTTCACTGAGAATACTATTGTATCTTAGCCTAATGGTTACGGAGAGCAGGAATTCAGTTCTTTTGTTTTTCTATTTTGTAAGGGCCTATCTTTACCTGCAGCAAACTTCTATAGGGAGGAGAGCGCGGGTATTATGTACAGTTTAGCACTATATAGTAACAGCTAATTATTTTACCATTGTATTGGTATATGTACTAGTAATAACAATCCAGCAGCCAAGCAGGTGGGTTTCATGAATGTTAGCATTAAGTTCTTTGCATTTCTCAGTCCGTGCACGATCTAGGAGCAGTTGCCCTGCTTGTGGCCTGACCAGCAGAAAGGACGGTGCTACGGCCTCGTTACTTTTGTGTAAAGTTGACCTCGTATCAACACTGAATCTGACTTTTAGGGACTGCTACTCATATTAGGGACTGGGGGCTCAGTGGCCAAGTCTAGGGACATTGGTGTGCATCCACCTTTTCGGCTACCAAATATCTGCCAGTGTTTAGCGGCTCCTTCACCTCGAGGCGGGACATCTCTACAGCCGGCGCTTTGCTCCAATAAGCACCGAATCTTACCTAACACCCATAATCTTAACCACTAATACAACGATACCCACTAAACCCTAAAAACCTAAACCCCTTTCGTTAAAAGCCCTCCTCACCCTAAAAGCGTTCCCTAGAACCTAACATCTGACCCCTTGCTGCTAATGCCCTACCTAAAAACTTCCTCAGTACATAAACCCATACCTAATCGCTAAAACCCTTAAAGTATTACTTACCTTAATGAAGAAGCGGCGGCTGAGCACCCCGAGCAGAGCGGTGTGGCAAAAGGGTCCATCTCACAGACGCAGCAGAGACTGTCTTGTGGCAATAAAGGAATTCTTCTGACCAGTGGCCATCCTTTAAACGGCATTGTGATAAATCAGCACCGTTTTGACGATTTGGGGGGGAGAGGGGTAGGAGAGGTGCCATGGGAAGTTAAGGGAAGTACTATTTTCATTATCCTGTGTGCATCAGCTTTGCATGGTTACAGCTAAAGAAAAAAACAGAAGATTTTGTAGATGACTAGCCCATATAAATAGGCTCAGGCAAACATGGAAAATCATCTAAAATGGGGAATTGCAGAAGAACGTTATCCCCTGTATGGATGGTGACATGATTTACAGGGACAAAAGTAATGATTTTTTTAATATTGATCATGAATTAGTAAAAGAAAAAACGGTAGCCCTACACATCCTTCCTTGTTTCCATATCTCTTATTTCATAGTGCGAGCATCGGCATATGTAGCCTTTAGATCTTGTATCTCAGCATAGTTTACGGACCAGAGCGTGCTGCTGGGTAGATTGCTAGGTATTGTCTTTGTATGTTGACGATGGGGTGTTCAAGGTGCTTTCCATATTGGACCAGGGTCAATTTCCCATTAGGGCCCGTTCGGCCTGGGATAGGGTGGCCAAATTTTGGGGGGGTGGCACAAATTTATTACCGCCCCCATTAAACTGCTGCAACCTATTGGCCTATCGGACCATAATGGAAGGTACTTGCCTGTGTACTCGACTCCTTTCTACCGTGACTCTGCTCCTGTGGACCAAGATCAAAGGACGCTGGGACGTCCCAAGCGGGATGTCCCACGGCATTTGTTGCCATGGCGATTGGCATGACGTTCGCGTAACCATCGGTAACGCGCCGCGTGCTGCAAACGTCACGTTGGTGAAGTGCTCGGCGTCGTGTGACGTGGGATGCCAAACGGAGCAGGGAGGCGAGACAGAAGGAGGCGGGCAAAGCGCAAGGGTATGTGGGGCGTGAAAATTGGAAATCCGGATGATTGGCACAAAATAGTGTAGACTATATTCCTCTTTCTTGAAGTGTCCTAAATTAGCACATGCATCATGTTTGTTTATCAAGCTGGCCTCCAGGTCCATGAAGCTTCCTGGTACTTTTTCATGGTCATCATGTTCCTCTAAGGAAGATGCAGCATGCGAGAGTTTGTAGAACAAAAAGTGGGACACATCTGCATTAAGTAGTCTGAGTCAATTTTCTTCTTTAATCATGTACTCCATCGAAATTCAAGTTGATCAAAATTGAAAAGACAAAGGCCGTTTTAAAACCCTTGTTATCTCCGTGTAGACGGATGCATAATGAGACAATCTTATTTCACAGATGGAGCAGGGAAATTCTGTATGTTACCTTTGGACAAGAAAAGTGTATGCGGTAATTTTTGATGGATTTGATTAGAGTGATGAGGAAAAGGTCTCTAAAGCAGCAAAAACGTGAAAAAAACCTGGTTTTTTTTAAATATGTCTTGTTCTGTAGTATTAGATAATACGGTCTGCATTTTTGTTAAAACTCCTTATGGATTTTTATCTTCCTTTGGTTCTATAACAACCTGTGGAAATTCATATCCCCTTCCTCTTTTGAAACAGGCTCTAACACATGCCTTTTTGAGCTTTGCACTTGGCAAAAAGTATCACAAACAGATCGGTGCTTGTGTTCAAACAGCAGATGTCCAGTACTCTGGAAAGCTGTAAAATAATGTGTTACACTTAGTAATACAGGCAAACCCACCATCAAGTACGCAATGGGGACCGGAGCATGTATGTAAAGTGAAAATGTACTAAAGTAAAAAACTACCTGTTTCCCACTTTGATGCACGTACTTATGCCCAATTGTCATATACGTGCAGAATGCTATAAATAGAATGTGTAACAGGCGCTATAGCTCCCGCGTGTGCACAGTCGGTCCAGGTAGGAAGCGGTACTTGCTGTTCAGGAGTGCTGACAGGCGCATGCGTGAGCTGCTGTTTGCATATTGAGCGAAATGTACTTACTGCGATGAGTGCATATAAGTGAGTGTCCTTAAAGCGGGGTACTATGACTGTATTACTGTGACCATACAGCTGCAGCATTTTCACGGACACAGCACAAAGATAGAAGGCGGCCATATGTTAGCACACAATCAGGATTTTTTACAGATTAATGACAAAAGGGAGGCTGCCAGGTACGTTTGCCAGTACTTTAGGTAAAAATGTTAGAATTATAAATTGTGCACATGCTTTACATTTAAACATAGAAGGCAAAAAAAAGGGGGGGGGGATGTAGTATTCAGATTTAATGGCTACAGCTCGACGGACCCTTGTGAATTTAAACCTGAAATTTTATCCATACACCACAGTAACAATCGGTATACAGTATGTTACGGTTGATGTGAACACATTAAATATCATGTGATTGTTAATAGCACTCACGAGGGACAGATAGGAAGAGGTGTTTCCGGGATTAAATACAACATCTAAATAAAGAGCAGAGAGTTTTTGTACTAGGGCTTGTATATATATCGCTAGCTAGCGAGCCGAACTTGGTGTGCATGTGGAGTGCGCGTTAGTGTCTATAGAGCAAGTGGTGAAGTGATGTGCTCGGCTAGGAGGTGTGGCTATGAATCAATGAGTTAGGCCGCACTGTGATGTCTCATAGGTTTAAGTTGGCACGGCAACAGCACGAAAAACAATTATGTATGTCCTCAGATCTGACCGCAACATAGCAACGTCAGGCTTACACAGGAATGTAATTGACGAAGCATGTTGACGCAACGGTAGCGCAGGTGCATGCACACTATTACAGGCCATAAAGATCATCAGGACCAGGACACTGGCACATCAGATTGGGGGCGGTAATATAAGAGCGGGCCAATAAAATATTTGGCCTGCTGCTTTAAATACTGCTACTGTACAGAAGTAGCAAGACTACTGTGTGGTTGGGGGTGCTGACTTGCGGGGCGGGCTGCTCTCAGTGACTCCACACATTCATGCTCCCCCCCAATTGTGAGCTGTGAAGGTACGGTGTTTGTGTGTGTATGTATATGTGTGTGTATGTATGTATGTATGTGTAATTTATTATTTATAAAAAAAAAAACAATTGGTAAAAATAAAATATTTATTACATTTGTACAGACACAAATACATACACACATGCATACATATATACACACACACACACACACACACACACACATTCAGCGCCGGTAGCGGTGCGAAAAGATGATTTTCCTTCTCTTCCCCGCTGTCTGTCGGCTCCCCGCTCCCTGCCGTGTGCGCGCGCGGCCCTTGTATAGAAGGACTGACTAACCTCAGCCATCTATAACTGCCGTGCGCGCGCACAGCGTAGCACGCCCTCGCAGTATAGAACCAGCCTAAGCCTGATCTTGCTTCTACTAATTCTATTACCAGATAAGGTCCTATAGATTCAAACTGATGTCATATCTGATAAGGAACTGCACACACTTCCATACAGAGAATAACATAATATGGTTATTGGTATATAACGAAATACTGTATTAATGTAACTGAATCTCTCAAAAGATACCAATTAACCAATATTATATGCAATATAATATGAACTGAAAAAAAAAAAATCGTTCCAAATATACTACATATTTTGCATTTTGTCTTCATACTGACATCTATCTATATCTATATCTATCTATCTATCTATCTATATCTATATCTATATATATTTCTCAAACTGTTGTATGCGTGTCTGTTTGTCCTGTGTCTCTCTGTGTCCAGGGGCAATCACATTGGACCTTTGGCCCGTCACTCAGCCTCAGGCAAATGAGATGGCTCCCTTGGCCCACCCGCCCCCGCACACCTCTCATTGGCCGGTGTGGTCTAACAGTATATACACACACATATGTCTCACCCCTCCGGATTGCTCGCCCCCCCACGGCTCTCATTGGCCGGTGCGCTCTAACCCCTGGCCACACTGCTGCTGCTGCTGCCTGAGGTGAGGAATTGCTACTGCTGGAGGGGGGGGGGGGGTTTGACCCCCCCCAAAGAAAGGCCGGAGAGGGGGGGGGATCTCGCCATCAGTGCCTTTCTGCTGGGAAGGGCACACAGAAAGGAAACGGCGCAGGCAGGAATTGCCATCACAGAAGAAAACGAAACCCGTGCTGAAAGAAGGGGGGCGCCACAAGCATCACAAGCCGGAAAAAGGGGAGAAAGAAGGGAAAAAGCCGGCTCGGGGGAGGGCAGAGTCAAGAGCAGGATGGACTAAGGGAGGGAAACCTGCGCTAATCCTCTCCACGCCACCGACGGTATAGAGGGACCCAAACAAAGGGTGGAAGGGAAGATAGGGGGGAGGGGAAGGGGTCATAAGCGCGGAGAAAAATGAAATGGGGGGGGGGGGGGAAAAAAGGAGGGAATGGAGGAAAAAAAAAGGGGAAGGGGGGCAGAAAAAAACAAAAAAAAACACACTCCGCCTCCCCCCCCTACGCACGACATCACTTGACTCTAACCCGCCGCACACCCCTCACCACCCCCCCCAGCGCCTCCCTCCTCACCCCCACCCCACCGCCCACACCTCACACCCTAACCACCAATCACTGACCAAACCGCCGGCACGCTCTCACCAGACCACCTGCCCGCCTCACACCCCTCTCAACACCCTAGCTGGACTACACACCCACATGCCATCACTCCACTACCCACCCTCCACCCATACTTGACCACCCCACCCGATCCTCACATCAGCCTCACACTACCCTCACACCCTAGCGGACACACACCTCCACATTTTTACATCACTTATGTCACCAAATTATACATTGTACTGTGGTGTGTTTACAATAAACCATTTTAAACAACAATATTGTATTACATTTTCTTCCATGTTTCTTTTCAACTATTTATAAATAATAATACCTATTACGGATTTACATCCCGGGCAACGCCGGGTATATCAGCTAGTATTACAATATAATAATATAACTGAACTGGATTTCATACACATGTTGTGTGGTAACATATAGGATTCTTGCTTTTACCTTTCTATTGTAAGAAACTGTCTGCATTTATTGTATGTTCTTGTAATGTCTTTCTGTATCCTAAGCATCTTACTATTTTTTTTATATTATATTTAAAATTAAATAAGTATGTCTTTGTCTCTAATTGAACTGTTGCATGCTTTGTAGAGAGTAAACTAAAATTTCTGACACATTCCGCTAAAATCAGAATTTGGGGTGTTAAGTGCATATATTCTTTAGTAAACAGGGACCAAAGACCCTGCAAATTAATATTTGATAACTCTTTGGCGGTGGCTGCAAAGTAAAGATATACATTGTGACGTATTGAGGGTAGAAATTATGCATTTGAGGAGCGCTGCAGGGAGATACATTTGTCACCTGGATAGCTGTGTGTATTAACCCTTGTGACATACACAAGTTCGTGACAGTCGGTATTGAAGAATTAGATTTTGATTATTATACTTTCGGATGACATACATTTTTCATATATGATATTAATGAAAGAATTGAAAGCAAGCTCATGAAGCAATACATAGATATGCAGTACAGCACATCTATTTTCAGATGATGAAGGTAAACTGAATATACAATTCTGCTTTATATGTATTTATTCTTCATTTTGTTAAAAAAAAAAAAAAAAAAGAATGAAACCCAACTTGCTGTCACTTTTGCACGCGAAGCACAAAATAAAAATGTTCTCCCATGAAACAAACAACGTGAAACAAACAACGTGAACACTCATTTTATTTCTTCAGCTGGGTGCAGAACAAAATGTATTGGAGACGATAATAATTCTCTACAAACAAATGAAATTATAAGACACTGTTTTCATGAAATTCAAGAAGAATATCAATGTAGTCTTTATGAACTAGAGCACTTTCTTGACATGAATGCATGATGGTTTATATAAACCTCTGCAATACAGAGCCATCCTTGTTGAATATCGCTGGCTAGTATCAATAGGCAGAGAAGCTATTTACAACTTAACGTCCTTATGTAAAGATACTGTTATTTAATTGCTACTAAACGTATACGGTATCTACTGTAATTAACTTAAAGGGAAAAAAATCTGCTGTTATATGGATGTTGTAGTATCGGTGGTGATCAAAGAGTTTGATCAAAAAAGAATCCCTTATAAGTAGCAATCTCATGTCATATAGTAGTGCCTATTTATTTGACATAAGTGGTCCAGCAGTTAGATACTGTATGTCTGAGTAGTGCCCAGATTCACAGAGGAAGTCAAAATAATAAAATTTTATTAAATCTACATAGATATTAAAAACACATATACATTATTAAAAATCCCTATTGTTTTGAGTGTGGATATGTTTTTAATCATAAATCACGGTACAATACCATATATAACATATCTAATACTTTCAGAATCGCAGCTGTAAGTAGGGTCTCTAAACCAAAACCAAAGGTGACGTAAGGCGTCACAGTCGTGACGTCATTTGAGTGGCGACTTTCTGAAATCGGCATCAGAAGCAGGCTTGTATCGATCTATATAGCACTTATGGCAGCCAGCTTTCCCTCTGACTAGGAGAATACTGGTTAAACATAGACCATTTGTGCAGGAGTACCTACTCTTTGGCGCTATATAGGAGCTTATTTTTTGGTGCCATATAGGAGCTTATATTTTGGTTAATAGAGGACTCTTTGATGTGATTCATATTACAATAATTTGTGACCATAGAGACTCTTTTACGTGCTTGTATTTACCTCTGTGATACTGGTTCAGTTTAATTGTAACTGAATATTATACATAGCACTGTAGTGTTGGGAGAGCCAAAGGGCTCATTATACAAACAGAGTCAACTATACAGTATACTGCGATGTAGCAGTGGCATATATACAATTTTGCTTTGGTATATCAGTACCATCTGTACACTGCGACACCAGCATTGACATATATTTATATGTTTTCTCTGTTTTGCACACTACCTATCCCACAGCACACCTCCAATATGCTCCTAGATTTAACCCTATAGTACACACAGAGATACTGTCTCACCTATATGTGATCGCGCTGTGATTGATACATATCATACACCTGCAATACCCTATAGCTCCTTTTTACCCCCCCTCTTCTTTTTTTTGGACCCCTCCCCACTCCGTTTTTTGACCCCTCCCCGCTCCGTTTTTGACCCCCCCAGCTCGTTTTTTGACCCCCCCCTCCAGCTCTTTTTTGCACCCCAAAAAACCCCCAGCTCGTTTTTGCCCCCCCCAGCTCCGTTTTTGACAACCCCCAGCTCCGTTTTTGACACCCCGCTCCTTCCCCCCCCCTCCCCGCCTTTCCCCCCCCCCCCGCCTTTCCCCCCTCCCCTGCCTTTCCCCCCTCCCCCCCTCCCCTGCCTTTCCCCCCTCCCCCCCCTTTCCCCCCTGCCTCTGCTTTCATCACACCTTGCCCCTGCCTTCCCCCCCGCCCCTGCCTTTCACTCCCTCCCCGCCCCTGCCCTTTCACGCGCCCCCTCCCCGGCCTTGGTTTTGGTTTAGAGACCCTACTTACAGCTGCGATTCTGAAAGTCTAGATATGTTTATATATGGTATTGTACTGACTGATTTATGATTAAAACATATCCACCACTCAAAACAATAGGGATTTTTAATAATGTATATGTGTTTTTAATATCTATGTAGATTTAATAAAATTTTATTATTTTTTGACTTCCTCTGTGAATCTGGGCACTACTCAGACATACAGTATCTAACTGCTGGACCACTTATGTCCACTAAATATGGCACTACATATATGACATGAGATTGCTACTTATAAGTGATTCTTTTTTGATCAAACTCTTTGATCACCACCGATACTATTGTATTCAATACCCTTACAGCACCTGTCATTTATATCTATCTGTTTAAACTACTTAAGGTGATAGCAGTCTAATTCACTTATTCAAAGTTATATGGATGTTGCCAATGTTATTTTGTCTGTGGCGCGTTGTAGCGGGAGAAGCAGCCATTGTTCTGAATCAAGCCGTGTAGAAAAGGCGGGGCTAAGGCTCTATTTCGCCCGCGAGAGCGTGCCAGCGGGTGCAGTAACGATGGCTACATCTGTATATACTTTGCTTACACAAGGTCTGTATGCACACGTAGACCGGTCTAGGATGACTTGTCGCAGCCACTCCTCTGCAGCCAACTCGCCCCCACCGAGGGCTGCTCGCCGCCGGCCATCTTGCTGCAAAGGTAAACCCGTAACCTTACCCCAAAAACTCCTAACCTTAACTCCTTAACCTAAAACCCTAACCCTAACCCCTGAAATTAATGCTAATCTTCACCCTAAAAACCTTAAGCTATTACCCTAAAACCTGTACCCTTAGCCTAAAAAGCTAAACCTAAAAACCCCTAAAACCCATAAATCAGTGCCCTTACCCGAAAATCCCCAACTCCCTAACATTACCCCTTTAGCTAAAAAGCTTAACCCCATACCCTATAACGCTCAGAGCAATATAGAGGGGATCCTAGTCGCCTAGGTGCCACCACAATGACTTCCCCGGAGCTGGTTCCACTTCTGTAGGAGGACCAGAGTCTGCAGGAAGCGCTGGATGCAAGATGAAGCAGAGCAACTTTGAATTTCCTGCTCAGCGTAGCAGGCAGCCTTGACTTCGGGTGCCTGTGGCACGTCCTCAGAGCCCTTCACATGGTCTATCTGCACACCAGCCCGGGAGAGATCTGTGGAACTCAAGTTCTAGGTCCCCGGTCTCCATTGGAAATCATGGAGAACGGGGCAGCGAACAATCCCAGCGTGGATGCTGTGTGTTCGGTCAAATCACAGCGTGAGGGCTCATCTGTGCTGGCCAATCCAGGCTGGGGGTGTGATGGGGTGGCTGAGGCAAGGAGGACGGGAATTACGAACCGACCGATGAGAACAGCGCCTACCTCCCTCTTTGTCAGTGCCGGTTCGCTATCTCTTGATGAGACAGACAGCCTTCTGCCTGAGCAGACAGACACCTTTCTGTCTGAGCAGAGAGACCATGGCTCCACTCTTCGGACCAACGGCTCTTAGATAAGAGAACTGCCCATCCCCACTCTCTTTTGTCCTTAACCCCCTTGTGGAACCAGCTAAACACAGATTCCTGGGAGTAGTTAGGGAGTAGTACTTGGTATAAGGGGTTTACAGTCCTAATGGGTCAAATGTGTCGGATCACTCAGGTTACTCATGTGATGCAGGGTGACCATGCAGAAAGGATAGCCTCTCCCCAGTATGTCGCATGACCAGTGATGTCCCTATAGGGAGATAGAAGGGTATATATAGCTCCGCCCAATGTTCTAGAAACAGGTTCCTCCGAGTTCAGACTGAAGCCTCACCATGAGGTTTAAAAATAGGTTTGTTTGTATAGTTATGTTTATTAAGGATGTCCTGTCACCATTTATTGTTTTCAGTTAAGAAACGTGCCCTATATAGTCAGAGCCTATAGTATTGGCCCAAGGTTGTTCTCATTCGGGAAGAAGAGTGAACATTGCTTAATAGTTGTTTTCAGAGTAGTAACTCCGGAGCATAACAGGATCGGCCCTACGGGAAGGTCATAAGTAAACTCTCGATCCAATATGCATGGCGAGGTAGGCGGTACACAGTGACTGAATACTGATCCCAGAGGACAGAGTGTATTCCCACCATAGGCCCACTTGAGATGGGGCACTACTGACACTACGCAGGAGATGGCAAATCTACTGTAACTATTACTAAGGGAAACAAGCAAGTGAGAGCTACCAGGGGAAGAAGAGTAACCATATTATTTGCCACCAGTTAATGTCTGTAGTGAAGTCTCTTTTTGTATGGTGAGTATGATCACCGACTGTCTATAAACCTCTTGTTTGTACTATAAAAGTTCCTGGCGCCCATCCTTACTCTATTTGCATATCCACGCCCAGCCTGCACCGACCCAGCACCCTGACCAGGTATGAGAGACCGAGCAATGCCATGTATATATCCAACTCGATGTAAATTCATTTAGAGCCGGGCAAGGAGGGTTACACACATTTTAAGGCCGGAGAACTATGCAAAGCAATGATAATTCTAGAAGGAGTGTGGTTGACATTCATACTCAGGCTTGTTGTCTATTGCCGGCGTTCCAGGGTCGTAATCATGTTTGCTTCTCTTTTGTGACCTCCATTGTCTTGAAGTTACTTTACTGTTATACGGCTATTGGGGCCGTGGAAAAGTAATTATAGCTTTATATATCAAGTGTTTGGTTCATTGCACAGAGTCATGAAGGATTTTTGAAATGTGAATAGCGCCAAATTTATCACCAGTAATTATACTGTGTCTAAATATGGCGCATTTCTGTGATACTATAGACTGATGCACAAGTATTCTGTGCCAAAAACACGAAAAAAAGTACTATGATGATGGAGAAAACCAACGCAGAGGCCTTTAAGAAAAGTAACGCAAGCCACACATTTCTTAATAAATATACCTGCACCAAGATACTAATGTAACGTCACCAAGACCGCACTATTTCCCACAATTTACTTACCGGTGAAGATACCAATGTTTCAGTTACAACCCGGGGAAACAAAATGGTGGTTTAAATCTCCCACGTCAGGCGGACCAACAGAAGGCCGCATCTGCTGTGGCTTCCTACTAGCCATGGGAGATCTAAAAACCAGGAAGCAACGCCGGTACCTTTAGCGGTAAGTAACTCAGCAAGCAGGGGGTCCCCAGAGCTGAAAATAATGTGATATATCCTGCAAACCTGACCTGTTGGTGGCCCTTGAAAACTGGAGTTGGCTACCCCTAAGGTAGCGGGTTTGCGGTTTTAAATCCATGTTTTATTTATGAATATAGTGAGGTCAGCCAGTCTGTGATTCACCGAGTTTAGCCAGAGGTAACAATATGATACAATACAAGATAATCTCTCCGTATTTATTTTCTCTCCTCTATATATAGGTTTGTACATCCTGTAGGAAACAAGCACACAATCATAGAAATGGATACATCTGCTCAGAACGTCCCAACAACGCCGTTCCTGATAAAGTAATTACTGTGATAACAGCAGCCTGCTCTTGTATCCGGTCCCCCGGGTGATATTATGATATGAATCTACTACAGAGTTGAAAAATCCAATGAGTTATGATTTGAACTCTCCTTGGCACACGAGAGATAATGAAAATCTAACCTTTGTGTAAGAAAATGTACCTTTCTTGGGATGTTTTTTTTTTTTAACAAAACAATCGAATAAGTCAATTCATCCTTTTGTTTAAAGCAGTTCCTAAGAGTATCTATAGATTTACACAAAACATCATGTAGTGCTTACTGCTTACCCATATAATGTAGAACAATAAACTTACTGAAACATCTTCGTAATTAGGGAAAAAGATATATCTTGAGAAAAAACGCCCGTAGAAATAATATTTATTTTATTACAGATCAGCACCCTTTTTTGGGGGAGGACATAAATGCATATTTTAAAAGTATGCAAGAAGTGTAATAAATGTATTAAATGTAAACTAAAGTTCTAGGAGATACATGTGATCGAATATTACCTGTTGTAATACAGCTCAATCCCGTTATAGCGCGATCCGTTACAACGCGAATCCGCTTATAACGCGATGCAAGAGTGGCTCCCAATTTTCGTCTTTATGAATACTTTACAACACAATTATTGGTATCTTAAATACTTTATTGTACAATGCATACAATTGTACTGTATTTCTAACGCGATCCGCTTACAACGCGATGTGATTCTTCGGACCCCAAGCACAGCGTTATAAGGGGGTTGAGCTGTATTCGGAGGAACACCTTGACAATTCCGTATTGCCAACTTTCCTTTATGTAAATGCTTATCCAGGTCATATCCTAATCATTCTCAGGGGCAGACCGAGGATTTCATACACGTGCACACAAATTGCCACATTACGCTTGCCACATGCAAATAGTGTTGTTTTTTTTTTTTCAACCAGCCTCCATATTTAACAACAATATTTGTCGAAAATAACACCTGGTGGATTGAAAATGAAAAAATAAAACATGAAATAATATACATAGGACAAACCCACACAAAGAAAAACTATCTGATAGAAACATCGAATTTGATGGTGGCTGAGAACCACTTTGTCAGGCCCATTGGGGATCAGATTCTGCCTGCCCTGTCATACCGTTATCTCGCCTGCCCTAGTCATACCGTTATCTCGCCTGCCCTGACCTCAGACCTGCCCTGACCTCAGCCTGCCTGACCTTCGCATCTGCCTCGTCCATTGTACTGCGTTTGTTTGTCGATCCTGCCCTCCACCAACTCTGTGGCACTCCACCCGGCTCGACGACCACGCTCCGGGCTCTGTCCAGTTCCGCCTGCTCCAGCCATCAGGAGCCACAGCCTGCTGTGAAGTCCACCTTCATCGGTGCCTTACAAAGTGACCTCATTTGATTCTTGGCTTTCTTTTTTATTTAGCCTAGTATTATGTCTGTGGGACGATATGGGGCAGATTCTACTTATGTCAGAGCAGCCGAACAGGCCGTTTCTGGACAAAATTCCAAATCTATAAAGTGGCATCACTTTCTGTTGCCAATATGTCTCCCTGTACAGCATAACATTCCACTGGCTTTCCTCATTGCTTGCCTATTTTTAAGCATCTGAAATAATGACTCCCAGGTCCCTTTCCGTGATAATAGTTGTCATAGTGCCATTAATCCCGTATTCTGCCTATTTTTGTCACCCAAGTGCATTATTTTGCCTTTCTGGCATTAAATTGTAGTTATCAAACTCCTAACCATTCCTCTGTTTTACCTACATCATTAATCATGTTGTTTACTCCCCTATAGTGTCAAGCCTGTTGCAGATCTTTGTTTCATCTGCAAAAAAGGCATACGTTCCCTTCCAGGCCATTTGTAATGTCAGTAGTGAAGGAATAGAGAGAGAACCCTGTATAGCACTCAGGTTCACGCTCTGATGGTAGATGAGTGATTTAAAACATAAACTTTATTATTAGCATATATTAAAATAGTGGATGTTGGAACAACGTGCTGGAGGTGGGTTGATCCTGAATAATAGTAGCCGTGTTGGCTCCGGATCAGATAATATCTTATATACCAGATATAACTATATTGGAACACTGGTAACAAAAAGGCACATAGATCCTGATGTGGACCTTTGTGATGGGTGTGGGTTCCTGGGTGTGCTAATAAAGGTACTGAAGTAACATATCACACACTGGCATAGTCTGCGTACTTCCTTTATTAAGGTGGTAAGTATGATATGTGTATATATGCTGGTAGACGCTGGGAACGAGTATAGTATGATTCTCAGCAGTCGTGAGTGCAGTCAGCTAATTAACCACTCTATATATATGGGTGTCTCCGGCCAAGTGTCAAACTGACCTAAGGTGACCTTCTATTGTATATACTGTAGGGTAGGTGCCCTGCACTACCTCTAGGGCTGTATATAGACTGTAAGCAGGTAGAGGTTATAGACACTTGTGTAAGGGAGGCACTATGGCTGGATAGTAATCATAATCCCATAGCAGAGGGTGAGCTGAGGGTAAGCACCAATAGTGACCTTTAAAGTGCTGCTGTCTAGAATATCCCTGACAGCAGCGCAGCTATGGTGTTGCTGGGGATCACTCTATCAGTACTTCAAGTATATTAGCAATCTCCAAAAAGAACACCACACAGAGGAGACTTGCAATGACCGTCGGGGCACTGCTAGTCTGTATATCCTGCACGAGCAGGCTGCCGCATGAACTCGCGGTTAGAGTTTCATAATGCGGATGCAGTCACAAGCCTGCGCGTGCACGTGGGAGAAGGGAGCCGACGCGCGCGTTTCGCGAGGGGCTTTCTCAAGGCTTGAGAAAGCCCCTCGAAACGCGCGCGTCGGCTCCTTCTCCCACGTGCACGCGCAGGCTTGTGACTGCATCCGCATTATGAAACTCTAACCGCGAGTTCATGCGGCAGCCTCTCGTGCAGGATATACAGACTAGCAGTGCCCCGACGGTCATTTGCAAGTCTCCTCTGTGTGGTGTTCTTTTTGGAGATTGCTAATATACTTGAAGTACCTGATAGAGTGATCCCCAAGCAACACCATAGCTGCGCTGCTGTCGGGATATTTAGACAGCAGCACTTTAAAGGTCACTATTGGTTGCTTACCTCAGCTCACCTCTTGCTATGGGATTATTTTACTATCCAGCCATAGTGCCTCCCTTACACAAGTTTTCATAACCTCTACCGGCTTACAGTCTATATACAGCCCTAATGTGTGGCAGGGCACCTACCCTACAGTATAAACATAGAAGGTCACCTTAGGTCAGTTTGACCTTGGCCGGAGACACCCATATATATAGAGTGTTAATTAGCTGACTGCACTCACGACTGCTGAGAATCATACTAAACCGTTCCCAGCGTCTACCAGCATATTACACAATCATACTTACCACCTTAATAAAGGAAGTACGCAACTATGCCATGTGTGATATGTTACTTCAGTACCTTTATTAGCACACCCAGGAACCACACCCATCACAAAGGTCCACATCAGGATCTATGTGCCTTTTTGTTACCAAGTGTTCCAATATAGTTATATCTGGTATAAAGATATTATCTGATCCGGAGCCAACACGGCTACTATTTTCAGGATCAACCCACCTCCAGCACGTTGTTCCAACATCCACTATTTATAATATATGCTAATAATAAGTTTATGTTTTAAATCACTCATCTACATCAGAGCGTGAACCTGAGTGCTATACAGGGTTCTCTCTCTATTCCTTCACTACTGTATGTACACCCTAAGCACCGTTCATCATTCCTTCTATTAGTGTGGCTGCAGCAGGGGCCCCCTACTATTCCATTTGTAATGTCAGTAATAAAGAAGTTAAACACCACCGGTCCCAGTACAGAACCCCAGGGTACTTCACTGGTCACCTCCTCTGAATATACTGGGATTTTGTAAGCTGATGGACGTTGGATATTCAACAATTCTTTCTTTCAACAGTGTTTCATTGATTTCCCTCTTATCTACGTCAGGCTTACTGGCCTGTAGTTACCCGTCTCTTCCCTACTTCCACTTTTGTGAAGCGGGATCATGTTTGCACTTCTTCAGTCTTCTGTAAATACACCTGCTGATAGTGACTGTGTAAATAGTTCTATGTGTTGCGAGCACACCCCGTAGCTTTTAATATGCTTGGAAGAATCCCGTCCGGCCCCATTGACTTGTCCACTTTCAGTTTTGAGACTTCCAGTAGGACTTTCTCCTCTGTAACTGGACTTGGGCCCACCTCCTTTCCATTTATATTCCTGTTACTCAACTGTGGTCTCTCCCCTTCACCTGTGATGACTTAGCAAAAATAATTATTAGGGATGTCTGCTACACCTTTCTCTCTCTCAACATGAGTCTTTAGTCTTACTTTTCCTCACTTTGTTTTTCTCATTTCACTTATATACCTAAAAAAGGTTTTGTCCCCCTTCTATACCAACTTAGCTATTTTCTCTTCTGCTTACAGTAGGTCTTTGCACATCTGATGATTGATTTTCTTCTGCCGATCCTCCTATATTGGGGTCTGCCTACATTTCCTAAAAGTTAGGAAAGTTAGCTAAATTATTTTTGGCATTTGCAATACCTGCCACCTTCTTTGAAAACGATATTTGCTTTTTCCTTGTGCTTTTACTAATCTGACTGACACAAAGCTCTGTTGCTTTTATTTGTCCCTGCGACTTCTGCATTCCACTCAAATACTTTCACCCTGCCAAAAATCTTCACGGAAAAGTCAGCCCTCCTAAAATCTAAAAACCTTAGTGTGTGTTGTGGTATGACTCAGCCTCTTTATATTAGCCACACCGATTGATAATTATTGGAACCTTAGCTCTCACCCATAATTACATCCAATACTTTGAATCCAGTTGACAGCATGAAGTCTAGTATTGCCGCCTTGTGTCGGCTCCCTCACCTATCGCTTGAGATATGCCCACTTGCAAGGAATCCGGGATGTCCCTGCTTCTGAATGAACCTGCAACAGACACGATAGTCCACATCTGGCATACTGAAGGTTTCCATAACGATGACCTCTCCTTTCATTGTCATCTTATTTGTCCAATTCCTCCTCCAGTCCTGGAGGTGTGTAGATCTCCCTAGTACGAATGACAACCTTCTCACTAGTTTGCAGGGTTACGCAAAATGTCTGAGTCTTTTTTCCAATACCTTGTACTAAAGTAGCCTCTCTGTTGTTCTACACCAGTGTTTCCCAACTCCAGTCCTCAGGGAACCCCAACAGGTCAGGTCTTAAGTATATCCCTGCTCCAGCACAGGAGACTCAGTCAAAATGACTGAGCTGCTGATTGACCCACCTGTGCTGTAGCAGGGATATCCTTAAGACCTGACCTGTTGGGGTTCCCTGAGGACTGGAGTTGGGAAACACTGCTCTACACATAAAGGACAACACTTCCTGCCTTCCTTTCTAAATGTAGTGTTCTGTAATCTGGTATAGCTATCCCCAGTCCTGATTTTCATTGTACCATGACTCAGTCAAAGCTATATATCTGGTGATGCTTTGATCACCCTGGAGCCTGACGTTGCAAGAAAAAAAGCACAGGAAGTTGCATGAGGTTGCCGGAGAAGACTAGGAGAAAAGGAGGTTTGCAGGAGAGGACTGGGCAGGTAAATAAAGAGAGCCCGCACCGCAGGACAGGTCACAAAGTCAGGTTTTCAAAAGGGGCTCTGGGGAAGGGACATACGGAGGACCTGCACCACAAAACAGAGCCAGGAGCAGAGAGCAAGGGAAGAAAGGTTTGCAAGCTAGTAAGAAGGAATGGAGAGGACCTGAAAGAACTAGAAGCAAGGGGGAAAAGGAGTGCCATGGGAGAGAGCCATGGAGAAAGGAGGTCTGGGGACAAGGGAAAAGAGGGCCAAGTCTGCAGGAGAGAACATCGGAGGGGGAAGGAAGGAAAGGGAGAGAGGGAGAGAGGGCACAGGCTGCAGAAGGGGTCTGTGGAGGAGGGCAGAACAGATGTAGCTAGAATAACTTTACCTACTGGAAAGTGACTGAGGCATCCCCCGGGACGAATGCTCTCGATAGGGAAGAAAAAAACCATGTGCGACTCTTGCCTTCTCGAGCTAAATCTCTAGGTCCACAACTGCAGGGGGTTTGGAGGGTATCAGGAGAGAACAAACCGCTACATGGCAGAGGTCTGCGATTCCAGGGTAGAGGGAGGGAATGCGGCTCAAGGAGAGGACCAGGGAAGAAGATCAACAAATGTCTATCAGTCACTGCCTTGAATAAGAAATGCATGCCCCAGAATGGTGCACTGCATTTCTGGAGCACCAATTTCTCATTCCAAGTGGTGATGGACAGATTTTCCTAGGACCATGCAAAGTGGACATGTTAAAATGGTCTGGTAACCCTATTTTGGGGGTTCAATATGAGCTTGCAGGTGTCCTGTATGTTTTACAAATCTTGTTCAGCTGGTCTTAGCTGATTGGAAGGTGGATCTTCCTATCTTGTTGAAGCTCACCCCCTCCCACATTTAAATGGTTAAAAGCTCCCTCCATAGCATCTCCCACTCTCAAGGGAACTTGCTTGCTTGCAGTATGATTGTGACAAATCTAATACAGAGTGCTTTTCCTGGTAATGTACAGGTTAATAAAAGCTTCAATCAGACTTAGAACTATGCAACAAATTTTGACTGATTTATTATAAATCATTCTTCCTTGGTAATGCACAGGTTATTAAGAATTTATATTAGTGTTAGGGACCCTTGAGATGTGGTCTGCCGTGTAGTGGCTCAGGGGCTTACAACACTTTGGCCAAAATGTTAAACTAAAAGACCATTTTATTTAATAGATATCTATACATATATATTTAGGCACTGTACCGTGTATGGGTTTCACTGGATGTGCACTGAGCTCTGTCTGTGTTTCATGTTCTGTCTGTGGTTTTAAATATATATCGCCATGCTCAGTAGCACTCCTCTGTGACACCTATATGCTTATATATATGTTGTGGTTATTTTGGGGGTTCAATATGAGCTTGCAGGTGTCCTGTATATATTCATTTTGCTAAACACATTTATCTGAGCAACTATGTGAAAATATTGGGAATATATTGTCCATTATTATTCAGGATATACAGACCAAGATATGTACATATTATACACTTCGTTTTCATTTATTTGATCAAGGAAAATGCTCTCTTCCTTTTCACCATCTCCAATCATCTGCAATGTTCCCATGGGTCCTTTTCCCCCAAAAAAACATGTAATTTCTATATTTCAGCTGAAGTCAAGAGACCTTGTAAACCTGTTAGCTGTCTAACAAATTACATCCAGCAGCAATCAAATCCAATTGCCACTTTTAAGATAATTAGATGCTACACAATGGTTAGAATTCTGAAGTGATGCTAAGAGTGTTGGCTTCTAAGAGAGCTCCTTTACTGTACAAACTCTGATAGATAGATCGATAGATATCACACAAGTCTCTTCTTAAGATAGAATTATTAGGAACTGGTGCCATGGATATCATCTTGTTATTTGTTATTAATCACTTTGCATCATGTTGGCAACCCAGGTTATTTATTTTTATTTTACATACAGTGAAAAAAATCTTTTATAAGGGATAATCAACAGAATATATGGTTGTTGAAATAAAAAGATGCGACCTATGCAGTCAGAGAACAATATAGTCATAATGAGCCATATGTACCAAACAGTTTTCTGCTATAAAACACCTAATGGCGCTGGAAGACACCTTACCAAATCAATAGGTTGTAAGATGTCTTTCGGCATTGAGAGCTGTTTTTCGGCAGAATATGCTTAGTAAAATGGGACATTATCTATAGTGTCAAATACCTCATTTGTTTCCCTGACACATTAAAAGATACGCAGACAAAGAGACATGATCGATAACGTACAGAACAACAGAACTTAAATACGCTCCTGTAGTTTGTACACAATCAAGAGCAAAAGGGGTTTACTTTATCACATTAGTTTCTGAATGTCTCCCTGCAAGAACATCCTGGATGGCCCTCCGCCGACTAAAACTTAACATGTCAGAGACAGAGCTCCTCATACTTCCTCCCAAGCCTGGCCCTACTGCCCCCTTCTACATTACTGTTGGCAGCACTACCATACACCCAGTCTCACAAGCACGCTGACTAGGAGTCACAATTGACACCTCCCTCACATTCACAATACACTCCATTCGAATACACTCCAAAGACAGTGATATTACTACTAAGCTACTCCCAATAATGAGGGCAGAGGGTAGAGATAGCGAGATACACTGTATGAGCATACCAATGGATGATACCAGACATTTCTGGAAACCATTGTTCTTACAGACAACGTATCTAGTTCGCTTTTTCAACCACCACAATATATGAAGAGTTCATGTAACACATTCAAATCCTGTTTTGCTGCTTCCTCAAAATTTGGCATAAACTAGATTTTGTTTCGTATAACGATTATTTACAAGGGTATCATGTATCACTAACACAAGAATACTTTAGAATAAAGGGTTGCATACTGAGCACGTATATATGTTTGTCTCTAGCAGTAAAGTGGATTAAATACAATCCAGGTTAATTAAGAAATATGAAGTGTTATTTATATCATTGTATCCTGCATATGGTTTCAAACTACGTGATTGCATCTCAAGATAAAAAAATGACAATGCTACTTGATTATGTCACAGTTCTGAATGTTGCTGAAGTACTTGCATATTCTGAAAATTATGATCAAGAAGTAAAAATCTTTGTACTATAGAATGATTCTAAGAAAATAGTCATTATTAAGGAAATGTCTCATTTGTGTATGCTCTGAAACACAAGGATCCCAAACCTTACTTGATAAATGGCAGTAGGAATGTGCAAGGATTTTAAGAGGTTATGAATTTGAAGAATTAGAAATCCCTTTTTTCTAACATACTGTATGTTGTTTAACACCAGTTTCCAGTAACTGTCCAGGGGAACAGACACTAGACTAGGCTCGTCAGAGGGGGCAGGGCTCGTCAGAGGGGGCAGGGCTCGTCAGAGGGGGCAGGGCTCGTCAGAGGGGGCAGGGCTCGTCAGAGGGGGCAGGGCTCGTCAGAGGGGGCAGGGCTCGTCAGAGGGGGCAGGGCTCGTCAGAGAGGACGTGAGCGAGAGAGAGCGTGTCCGTGAGCGAGAGAGAGCGTGTCCGTGAGCGAGAGAGAGCGTGTCCGTGAGCGAGAGAGAGCGTGTCCGTGAGCGAGAGCGTGTCCGTGAGCGAGAGCGTGTCCGTGAGCGAGAGCGTGTCCGTGAGCGAGAGCGTGTCCGTGAGCGAGAGCGTGTCCGTGAGCGAGAGAGAGCGTGTCCGTGTGCGAGAGAGAGCGTGTCCGTGTGCGAGAGAGAGAGCGTGTCCGTGTGTGAGAGAGAGCGTGTCCGTGTGCGAGAGAGCACGTGTCCGTGTGCGAGAGAGAGCGTGTCCGTGTGCCAGAGAGAGCGTGTCCGTGAGCGAAAGAGAGCGTGTCCGTGAGCGAGAGAGAGCGTGTCCGTGAGCGAGTGTGTCCGTGTGAGTGAGAGTGTGTCCATGTGTAGGCTAGTCAAAGGGGACAGGACTAGTTGGAGATGTGTGAGTGTGTCCATGAGTGCATCTGTGAGAGCGAGTGTGTGTCTGTGTGAAAGTGTGTCTGCGTGTGTCAATGCGTGTCTGTGTGAACGTGTGTGTCTGCGTGTGTCAATGTGTGAGTGTGTATCTGTGTATGTCAGTACTGTATGTCATATATACACACCGACATAAACACAGGGACACAGAGGCGACAGCGGCTCCTAAAAAATGCTGGCTCATAAGTATTTTATATTTTCACCCAGCCGTGAATGCCCCTTTGCTGGCTCCTTGGACCAATTTACTTAAAGTAGACTATGATCATGTAAGTTACTAGAAAGTGAATTACAAGTAATTAAAAATAGGATGTTTTAAATGAATGCATGATTCTACAAAATGGGTTAAATTGTCTTCAAACAGAAAGTTAAATGAGCTGGAAAGTTCCCACGGGGTGAGAAAGAGAAGTCATTTAAACTCGAAGCATTGAGATTATAAATGAGGTCCCCATAGCACTGGATTTTTTAAAGCCAAAATATAAGCCAACTGTCTGTAACCCTCTGACAATGCATTATCCACACCTTCAATATCTGCTCTCATTTCTGTACGTCAAACAGCATTAATTCGTGAGCAGCTTAACATTATTTTTTTTCCCCAGCCAAATGTATCATCTTCTGCAGGAAAATAATTACTGTTAACTCGTTTGAAGGATTCAGCTACAGTATGCAATTATGTAAAAGCACACCAAAGGATATAATGGTTTTGTAAAAGATACAAGAAGAAGAAAAAAACATGGCAAGATTGATCTTTGTAGCATGTGGAATGATGGTAGAATAGAGGAAATAATGGGTTTGTGTCGAGTCATAAAATAAAGTCCAACACACTTGTGATACATGTACTGCAATATGACGACAAAACAGTTAAATAATTGTATAACAGGGTTTGTCTTTCTGCCTATCTTTCCCCGCCCTGTTATGTAAGTCCTGCTAGCTGCAGGCTGTAAGGGGTTAATCTTATGGGCTTGTGACCCCCACCCATGCTCCTCTATGATGGACAGAAGTAAGGTGGTGACTCATGGCCTGTGTAAGCCTGTCAGGGATAGGTAAAGACCACGAGCCAACCCCTTCTGTTCATAATTAGGGGAGTGCGTGTTCCTGCTCTGGAGGAGAGAGGAAGCAGTAGAGCTATGAGACTCTCCCATGGAGGGATGAGCGTGCTCACCCCCAGCCTTTGGGTTGGGGGAACATCTGATTCAGCCACAGATGCCCTATACTACCAGGGGCAAAGCACCATCCAGAGGTATGGAGCCTCTGAGACCTTGCATCGCTGTAAGAATATCTGCAGTGGATGTCACCAATAAAGACCTTGTTCATAATATACCTCTGTCTGAGTATCAGTCCTTGGGCAGAGGGAGAAAGAGTGCAATAGTGGGGGCTGATCTCCGAACATCCTGGAGCCCACTACTGCTGGAGGCGCTAAGAACCATGAGAAGAACTCAGAGAGGAACCTAAGCCTGCCCTGCTCTCCCACCATCACAGATCAGACTCAGCTCTCCTGACCCTAACAGGTATTTGATGTATTTGCAACACACACTAGGTAGCATAGGCTGTGTATCTCCCACTTGGGGGAGGGGGGGGAACAGTGCTACATAATATATAAACAAAATATAATACTGATACATATAACTATATTAGCATCACAATAGCCTAATGTGGCCAGCAATGGTATTGGGACCAGTGTTACATTTCGAAAGCTACCACTGACGGACCTCCAGATCAGAACCAACTCTAACACCATTCTAGCCCCTGTCACTAGTTTTAAATATCTTGGCTTATGATTTGTCTCCCATTTAACATTTGGGTTGCACATTGATACCATGACATCCAAAACCTATGCCAAACTACGTGTACTTTTTAGAAAGAAATCCTCCCTAAGCCAGCTAGTGAGAACAATCTGACTCCAAAAGACTTTTCACGAATAGAATCTGGTCGCTCCTCCTTCTCTTACCGTGCGCCCACTGGCGGACTTACCTTTTTACCACCTGTATGCTCGAGGACGGCCCTCCTCCGCAGCATACGACATCATGAAGTCGCATTGTAATGGCAACGTGATGTCACGGCGGCATGCGATGACGGATTTTCTTGGCAACGTGGCATCATATGACGTCATGTCACCATGACGATACAACGCTACAGGAGGGGGCCCACTCCAGAAGACTTAAGACACACACGTTACCTGTCCCCAAAATTCTCACTCTAGGCCAGGGGTGCACAAAATGGAGAGCGCGCCCCCCCCCCCCCCCCGCCCCCCTTTGACTGAGCCCCTGATTGAGCCACCTGTGCTGAAGCAGGCTCTTCCTGTGAGCCACCTGTGTTGAAGCAGCTATATCCTGAAAACCTGACCTGTTGGGGGATGCTGAGGACTGTATGTATGTATGTCTTTATTTATATAGCGCCATTAATGTACATAGCGCTTCACAGCAGTAATACACGTGACAATCATATAAATAACAAATAATACAAATAACAGGTCATGGGAATAAGTGCTTCAGACATAAAAGTAACATTTAGGAAAAGGAGTCCATGCTACGAAGAGCTTACAATCTATTTGGTAGGTAGGAAGAATGTACAGAGACAGTGGGAGGGCGTTCTGGTAAGTGCGTCTGCAGGGGGTCAAGGTTTATGTATCGTGTATAGTATTAGCCATGGTGCTACTCATATGCTTCATTAAGCAAGTGTGTCTTAAGGTGGGTCTTAAAGTTGGATAGAGAGGGTGCTAGTCGGGTATTGAGGGGAAGGGCATTCCAGACGTGTGGGGCAGTCAGTGAGAAAGGTTTAAGACGGGAGAGGGCTTTACATACAAAGGGGGTAGAGAGAACACATCCTTGAGCAGAACGCTAGAGTCGGGATGGTGTATAGCGAGAAATTAGGGCTGAGATGTAAGGAGAGGCAGAAGAGTGTAAAGCTTTAAAAGTGAGGAGGAGAATTGAGTGTGTGATACGGGATTTGATAGGAAGCCAGGAGAGTGATTTGAGCAGGGGAGACGCAGAGACAGGTTTAGGAAAGAGTAGAGTGATTCTGGCAGCAGCGTTTAGGATAGATTGTAGGGGAGACAGGTGAGAGGCAGGAAGGAAGGACATCAGGAGGTTACAGTAATCGAGAAGGGAGAGAATGAGGGCCAGAGTTTTAGCAGTCAAGCAACAGAGGAAAGGACGTATCTTTGTAATATTGTGGACGAAAGCGATAGGTTTTAGATACGTTTAGTATGTGAGAGGAGAATGCGAGAGAGGAGTCGAGTGTGACCCCTAGGCAGCGTGCTTGGGCTACTGGGTGAATGATAGTACTTCCAACAGTAATGTGGAAGGAGGTAGTAGGGTCAGGTTTGGGAGGAAATATGAGGAGTTCTGTTTTGCCATTTTAAGTTTAGGTCGGCGTGGGGCCATCCAGGTTGATATCGCAGAGAGACATTCAGAAACTTTGGTCTGTACAGCAGGTGTAAGGTCAGGGGTTGCAAAGTAAATATGTGTGTCGTCAGCATAGAGGTGATATTTAAAACCAAGAGATGTGATTAGGTCACCTAAAGAAAGTGTGTACAGAGAAAAGTGGAGAGGTCCTGGGACAGAGCCCTGGGGTACCCCCACAGAGAGATCGATAGAGGAGGAGGAAGTGTTAGGAGAAGAGACACCGAAAAAGTGTCTGGAGATGAGACTGGAGACGAGAACAAAACAAGACAAAGAACAGCGCACAATGCTCATCGTGAAATAAGTAAATACAATTTTATGTTAAAAATGGTTCAAGCTCGCGTACATCAAGCAAGTGGAAACAGGCACATAAAGACTATAACACTGGTAAATCTTGTAACAGATACCAGTGTTATATTCTGTGCCTGTTTTCCACTTGCTTGATGTACGCAGAACATTGAACCATTTTTAAAATAAAATTGTATTTACTTATTTGACGATGAGCGTTGTGCGCTGTTCTTTGTCTTGTTTTGTCTAGTTACCCAGGGTCTTGGGCTACCCTCTATACAGCAGCAGACGCTCCGTTTATTTGACTGGTAATACAGTTAACATTTAAATTATCCACTTTGGGTTCATAGTGGTAATATTTATTCACTATCCTATCACAATTATTAATTCATTTTAGCTGCGCACTTGTATTGTTATTTTTTGGAGACGAGAACCCCTGCCCTAATTGATAAAACAAAGTAAGGGATCACGATTATGGCTTTGGTGTAGATTTGTTCTTGTTCGTGGAAGGTTCTTGAGCCTTAAACAAGTTACTTTATCTTGCTGGGCCTTGTGCGATTCTAGTATGAAATGTATACACTAATATAAAACACATTAGCGTTTGGCATTTTCTCTCATTCAAAGACATTTGGTTCAGCATTTACTTTTCAGTTTGTGCTCCCGTCATTGGTTTTATGCAATACAATAACGATAAACAGCACTCACACTAATGAAATAAAGTATACAATGCGGGGTGCTAAGGACTAGAGAGGACCCAATCCCTCTCAAAACAATACAAAATACTGAATAGTCCAGCATATATAGAGAAATATAGAGAAATCAGATCACTGGTATAGAACCAAAAAGGTAAGTTTTAATATATGCCCAAATGAATCAAAACAAAGCATACAATACCACACATGGAAAACTACAATAACATAAAGGTAGTACCATATATGGGGTGTTTGGGGGGAAAAAGTGGAACAAAACAGGGGGGGGGGCAAGAAAAGGGGAGGGGGCGCAACAACAAAAAGGTGGGTATACAGGGGAGTACAAGGGGGGCAACGTTTCGGTGATTACCCCTTCGTCAGGCCCGTTCCCCTCAGTCCCAAAAGGGACAAAAAGGTACTTCCCTGATCCCAGAACCCACAAATAGGCCTCAAATGAGAAAGAATAAACCCTCCACTAATTCTGATAGCAACAATTGGTAAGTCTAAATGAATCAGTAATGACAAATATATCCTCCACTAATCTAAGTGTTCAATACTAGACAGAGATAAACATAGTGAGATAAATGCAAAATCTAAACATAAAGATCATAAGCAGGATGCAGCACTAGGCGTTCAAAAGTCATAAGAGGTAGGTAGAATAAATCAAACCACAAGGTTCTCTGCACAATAATCAGAACGCTCCTGCTCCTCACTCAGAAGGGTGCCTGCTCATTGGTTTTATGTTTGAATCAGACATGGCACATAAAAAAAAACAAAAACAAATAAAAATGTATTATGATCATCATCTATTATTATGTGCCATATATATACTCCACCGCGCAGAACGATAAGGGTGTGAAGACACTAATAATACAATGACAACATTAACATGCATTGCTGCAGGCGGTAAGGATTGTCCTTCAACGGTGTCCTAAATATACTGCAGAACATGAAATGATTAAATAGCCTTTATCTTTGTCCTCAACTGGGCACCATAAATTGGACTGCAGTGGTTAGCGCGCCTTGATAAAGTGCCACCCGCTCTACTAGCAGAAAATATTTGAGTAAGCAATACAGCTGAACATAAAAAGAATGTACTAGTTAGAGCACCAATGCTCGGCCTGTTCTCAGAACTCCGTTATGGACAGTGAATCTGGCTGTCGGTCGCTTTGATACCGATCAGTATTCTTTCCACTGAACCTGTATCAGTGTGTAGATACAATGTATCATCTGCTAGGATAGCGACAGTGTATATGCTTGCTTATGGAGCGACTTAAGTGCAAATGCTTCCCAGCATAGAAATAGTGGGGCAGTTGGATAATCTCCCCAAAAAGGAGCTAATTGGAATAATTAGTGTCCACTTAGTATACTGTTTAGGATAGGATTCTTGTACTACATTTCATGGAGAAAGTAAGTGCTGTAGTCCCTCATTAAGTGAAGTAGACTGATTATTTCTTCAAGTATATACTGTTTGGCCTAGAGCTTTTGTGCAAAATGACACCAAGCATGGCAGCCACAGATTAGGCTGCTAATTAAGTGTGCCGCAGGGTGTAATGAGTATGATGTAACTCCATAATGCAAGTGCACTGACCTACCTACTTAGAGTGCACGGCAGCGGGATAATGTAGTGCAGACTTTCTTGCAAGTTGGCCCACTGTGCAGCCAACGTGTGGGTAGGTAAATTCCCTGTACAGATTAGCTGATTAGGTATAAGGTAAATGCCTGGATGAGGTAAGTGCTGATGAGAGCAGGGAATTCCAGATAGGCCTATTACTGCATCTATGCCCGGATCAGTACCGGCTATACTATATAGAACTATTACTGTTTCTAGATACCGTGTGAGGCTGCCGTCAAAGGATTGGCAGACACGTTTGAGGAGACAGGATGGGATGAGCACCGCCGGATTAAATACAGCAGGCACGGCCCCGTAGTACGTTTCACTGTACGTGACAGCTTCTTCTGAGGCCCAAACAATACTGCTGCCTTAATCAGACAGCCCTTTTAGAAGATGGTAGCATGGTTTTGGGACAGGATGGTAAAGAATAGTGAATGAAAAGTAAGACATTGGAAGGCACTGCAAGAAAAACAGGCGCATCAGATTCATCAAAGAAAAGAAAATACCACCGCTTTAAAGTGCATACAGCTGAACCCCATTATAACGCGGTTCTTGGGGTCCACGGAATGAGACCGCGTTATAACCGGGATCGCGTAAATTTCGCCGCATCTGCATTTCTCTCCTCTGTGCATTTCTCTCCTCTCTGCGGCAGAGAGGAGAGAAATGCAGATGCCGGTAAGTTCTCGCCCGGTGAAAGGAGGCGTTTTTAAATCGGGAGCCACGTTTAGATCACGTTATAAGCGGATCCGCATTGTAGCGGATCGCGCTATAACGGGGTTGAGCTGTATTTCTTTTTATACAATATATCCTGCGCTATTATATATATATATATATATATATATATATATATATATATTTTTTTTTTACCACTTTTGGCCCCAATTTTGCACAGGGGACACCTTGCATAACTACCTTTCAGTGCACAATCAATTCTTACTTATTTTCACCTTTGCGTTTTTTGGGCCTAATTGTTCAGGTGGGAATTTTCATTAACTGAATACATAAACAAAACGGCACTCAAAGTTATATATTTAAATATCATGTGATATAAGCGCAGGGTTAAAAAAACAAAACAATATACAGATTAATTGAACAGCAAAGAGCACAAAACACTGACAAGGATTATACTTGTTAGCAGCTTCACATAAAACCGCTCTGTTCCCACGTTATCATCATTCATATAGGAAAGAGGAATTATACACGCTGTGCAACCTTATATGTTATTAGAAAAGAAAAAATGTTGGTTTATTAAAAATCGAGACTTCCCTCACAACATGAGCAGATATTAATAAGCAACAATAAATGTTTTAGTATTCCATCTTGATTTGCAGATGAAGTTAACACTTGATGGCAGTGTTTTTCAACCTTTTCTTTGGTTAAGAAAAACTAGAATTATATTGCGAAATTCTAGGGAACCCCTATCCTTTCTTCCGCCCTTATCCTCCCCCTCACGCTTCCACCTCACACTCCCCCTCTCTCACCCTTTCTCTTCCCTCTCCCCCTTACAACACCTCTCTCCCTTCCCTCTCCCTCCTTTACACATACCTCACACCCCCTCTTTCCCCTCTCCCTCCCCTTACACCTTCCCTTTCCCCCGCCCCCCTTTCATAATCCCTCTCCCCTTTCAGACTCCCTCTCCCCCCCCCTTTCATCCGCCCACCCTCCCCCTTCTCCCAGGCCCTCTCCCCCGTTTCATCCTCCACCTGTGTTAAGTGCATAGTTTTTCTATAATAAACAGGGACCTGGGACCCTAGCAAAAAGTTATATTGCATCTTATATTTGCAGTTCTCAGGTGGTGAAGCGTATAGATATGATTGCAATTGAGTAAAGGGTTAATATAACTCATTGGAGGTATCTTGCACAGGAGACAGGTGAGTTGGCTAGAGTAGCCGCATGTATTAACCCCTGGTTGCTTATCTAAGTCACATGCTCACTTGTGTGCTGTTCTTGACAGGTGGTATATGGGGACGGATTTAAGGGAGATATTACTAATTTGAGGGTCCTTTGCAAAGGTGAAGTCTGGGACCGTTTGCGAGCTGTGTATGAACCCTTCTTCCGTATGCAGATCACGTGCTCACAGGTGTGCCGTACATCAGGAGTGCGTAAACTTCTGATGCTGCGCCCCCCGGCATCTACTCCCCCGGAGCTCGTGCCCCCCTTACTTGCCTATCGGCGGGGTCGGCATGTGACGCAAAGCCATGGCAACGCGGGGACATGTGACGTCACATGATGCCGCGCTGCCATGTCAACGCGTTAACTGAAGCCGGCTGAACCACGGTAAGTTCAGTTGCAGAGGCCTCACGCGATCCCCCGGCATTTAATTTAAATGCCCCTGGGAAGAGCGCGGGGCCTCTGCAACCGCCCGGGCCCCCCCAAGAAAATCCTGTGCCGCCCCTGCCGTGTACGTGACACATACATACAGAATATCTTCACTGCTTATAGTGCACATTTCCTGTGCTGAAGAAGTTGTCTTGGGGATTAGTTTCTATTTGAGTCTATTTTAGGTAAGTGCTTCAGTATGGGATTAACACTGTAGTCCGTGCACTTATACACATAATTCAGAACCCATGGTGATATCACATTGTTTGGGCTACATTTAATTGCTCTCTTTATATGCGTGGGACGTAACTTTAGCTGCATGAAGGTTCTCTTATTTTCGGATGTACATTTCCCAGACACGAGTGTGTGCATTACCAAGGAAATCCACTTGTTCTGACGCTATTTATTTTTTAGAACGGACAAATGTACCAGGCTTTCTACTCTCTATGACCAAGTCAACCGGTCATACAAGGGAAACAAAATACACGACATAACAAACATGGATTAATACCACCTGATCTCATGCTTCAGAGTCTAAAAAGAAAATGTCAAAGTCAGACTAAGGGGCCTATGCAGAGAGCAGCGCTATTTCGAAATTCGCCATTTTTTTGGAGAAAATCGCGCAGAAAGCAGCAGAAAATGGCGAGTTCCGAAAAACGCGCCAATTTTTCTTTTCTATTTGTAAAACTCGCCTCGCGGCTGGCGAGAACCTCAATCTCGCCAGTTTTAAAAATATCCGTATGCAGAGAGGCGCGAACGGCATCTAGCGGCTGTTCGCGCCAATAAAATGGCGCGATTGTCTCCGTTTTGCCTCGCCAAAAAAAACTGCCGCTCGCGGCCGTTGCAAAGGGAAAAAAAAAGGCGCGAATTTGTTTTAACACATTTCTGAAGCGCGCATCTCGCCAATTTAAACTCGCCACACGCATCCATGTTAAACATAGCAGAATTCGCACTTTTCTGCATATGGAGATTAAAACTCTCCAAAAAAGCTACTTTTTAATAAATTCGCCAATTTTAAAATTCGCTGCTCTCTGCATAGGCCCCTAAGTATTTTGTGTTCATTGGTCTGCTTATCTTCTATCTACATCTTCTAATAGCATAATCCTGAACCTTCCCACACACATTTCTGATGGCTTTCCTCTACATACATTGTTTCTGCTCTACTTCCAATCACCAGCTTTCTTGTCTGACTGTGTTGAATAATGAAACATCTTGTTTGATAACTGTATAGTCTTACTGTCTGCAGCTATCTTTGTTTCACTCAACTCAGTCAGTTTGGTGCCCTTTCGAAAAAAAATTGTCAGCTCTCAGTTTGCATTCTGTTATCGCAGAAGTACTCATTAGTCATGGCACTGAAATTGTGGGGCTATTGATCATGACCCCTCCTCTCCATTTGACAACCCCTATAGGAGTGATGCTAGTACATTTTAAAAGTTCTGCAAATTGCTTAAAAATAGCATGAGCTAGCTCACCTGCAACTCCAATCTATTAATTTACCAGAGAATTACAACTGAATGCAGAAGACGTCCCCTGCTTTGTCCATTCACAGAAATGTATACTGAATAATTACTCTTAAGGACACCCTATTTCTTTGCAGTTTATTATGCTACATGATTTGGTAAAATAATGCGTGCTTTTTTATTTTCTTTAAAATTCAGTTTAGACTTCCAGTTATGGCGCCGACAGGTAGAGACATATAAGGAAGAGCTCCGCTTAGCTCTGGAGGGAAAGACCCCCCAAAATCAGCTGCAATAGGCACCAAAACTTACCTGCAATATCCTGCACAACCAGCTGGAATGCTGCACAAAATCAGCGCAGCTCGTGGTGGGTTTTTACAGCTTCCGACAAAAGTCCTTGATCCAAAGAACAAGGACAGTCTTTACTCCTCCTCGACTGCCAGCGACTGCTATTGAGCCTCCGCAACACACAGGGATTCTCTGCAGTTAAAGCCAGATCGTGAGTCCAAGCAACATACTGGGACCCCCTGCAGCTCCTAACGGCCCCCTGCGAACCCTGACATCACACGAGACCCTCTGTGACTCCCCACAGAGAACCGTCAAAATCCGCAGGTCAAGTAGCTCCCTGGGCGAAATCCGTGAATATCTGTGAAAAATCCACGGAGGCAGCAGGCAGAATCTGTGAAAACAGGCGGGATCCACATAACCAGACAAATTCCGAACAAGCAGAGGGTGAAATCCGTGCAGGCAACAGGCGGAATCCGCCAAGTCAACGGGCGGAACCCACATAACATCAGGCGGAGCATTGGAGTCTCATACGAAATTGCAAGGTTGATCTTCGACTACCAGTACATTACGGAACCCTCTGCAGCCCCACGCAATTGGCTAAAATAACCTAGAGAGACTGGGCAGTCGACTGGTTTATGGAAAAATACTTTCCCAAACAATAACGGATGGCGGCAAAACAGAGACAGCAGAGGGTGGGCAGGCGGGGGATGGTGTCAGGATGGCGGAGGAGGCCAACGAGACCGACATGTATGACATACAAGTAAGACCAGATCATGATACACAAAGTAATGCAATAGATTACAAACTTCTGGCAAAAGCTCTGGCTGGGGACCTGTAAGTTAGGTCCCGCCCCCGTGACAACACGGGCGACGCACTGCAGACCAGGGGGGCTACCCGCAGGCGCCCTGCTGCCAGACACAGGAGTATCTCCAGGTTCGGGCTTAGGCCCCATGAGGACACGGGTGATGCACCACTCCGCGTCACGAGGAGCACACGAGGGGTTAATCCCCACTGATCTCGGATCACCTGCACCTGCAACCTAACTCAACCCCCATCTACCATTGGCTGGCTGCTTCCTAGTGGGCAGTACTCCCTATACCTGCCTGCAGCTCATTGGTCTAACCTCCTTTATATACTCAGCCAGCCCTCTGGCAAATTGGCTGAGCATAAGACTTCATTGCGTATGAAGTGCTAACTGCAATCCATGCCTCCTTGTCTTGTACCTTTTATCCGCAGTTCTTGTTTCGTTCCTTGTCTGACCTTGGCTTGTATCTGGACCCCGACCATCTCCGCTCCTGACCACGGCATGTACTTACGACGATCCACACCTCTCCAACCCCTGACCACGGCAAGTACCTTCGATGATCCACACCTCTCCGACCCCGACTAGTACCTACGACGATCCGTACCTCTCCAATCCTGACCTGGCTAACGACGACCAATCTTCACTCCGGACACACTCACGCGGCTGGAGGTCGGTTTATTCAATCTCGGCCTCGCGATCACGTCCTGTTTGTGGTGAGCACTCCGTTACAGGAACTCATACCCAAGATCCAACAAAACACTAATTAAAATCCAAAAATTAATAGAAGATCTGAAAGGAGAACTCACTGCACATGTTGTAATTGTATAGGAAGCTGAGGCCAGAGTAAAGACGCTAGAAGACCTATCAGGTGTACAACAATCTCTGGAAGAGATGCAAAAAATAAACAAAACTCTAGAAGACAAACTTGATGATCTAGAGAGAACCCGGTCATGTCGTAACAATCTGAGGATAAAAGGTGTCCCAGAAAGCCACAAATGGATGCAGCTGCAGGAGTTTTGTACAAAATGGCTACCATAGACATTAGGTGGAAGAAATGCCTATAGAGGTGGTAAGGGTGCACAGAATAGACCCGGTATGTCCAGAATAGGATAAAAGCGGACCAAAACCTATCATAGCACGTATATTCAACTTTACAGAGCAAAGACTATTAAGAGCATATAAAGATTTTATTTTATGAAGGCAAAAAGATAATGATCTTCAAAGACTACTCAATAACAGTGTTCCCAAATTCCCTCCATTTTTGGAACAACTGTACGTTACTTTTCAGACAATACAAAAAATTCTCCCTAACATATGCTGCTACACTTAAGATCTTCACTTACTCTGGGACAAAAACGTTTACTTCACACAAGGAAGCAGAGAAGTATGTTGAGGCAACAAGAAAACAACAGCATGGAAAGTTTGGTGTTTGAGACACTATATGTCCTCCTTTAAGTATAAAGATATTATCTTGGGACTACTGTGTCTATTAAAAATTAATTAAACTTGAACCTTGAGTGCAAGATGAGGGCTCTTGTGTGAGTCTCTAATCTCACACGTTGTGATGTCTTTCTGTGGTATATATCCCTTTGCATCAGGTTACTGGGTAACTTATATACTATAGCGCTCCGGTTGAGCGGACGGTTAAAGACAGTGGAGGTATACTTACAAGAGACACACTTAGTTGCTAAAGAAAGCCCCAAACTTCAAAGAGAATTGGTTAGACACCACGTTTTCTCTCCAGCAAAATTGGTGGTGGGGTGTGGGGGGGAAGCCGGAGTCGCAATACTAATAAACAAAAATTAACCAGCAGAAACCATCTCAACCTTTAGCAACAACGAAGGGCGCTTCACACAAGCAGAAATAAACTATTGGGGAAAACATTGCACACTATGCAACATAAATGGCCCAAATGATCATAACGCATAATTTTTTCAGGACACAGCAGTAGAAATCCTAAACTGCAAAAATAACAACTTGATAATAGGAGAGACATGAACTCCATACAGGACTCAAACTTAGACAGATCAGGCTCCTATAAAAACGTGACAATAAATAACACAGACTAGGAACATGATGCAGAGAAACTTTGGGGGTAATGGATAGCTGGAGAAGTCTAAACCCAACGGAAAGAGAGTGCACCTTTTACTCAAACATGCACAACACTTTCTCTAGAATACAGTGTATATTAATCAGCCCACACCTTATGGGAAAGGTAACGGACACACAGATATGAGAGATTGTAATATCAGCCCATGCAGTGTTAAAGCTAGACATAAAAGGTGGGAATAGAGAATAACGGGACAAACACATGGAGATTTCCCAATTATTTAGCAGGTAATTAAAAATTCCATAACTATTTGATAAATGGGAAGATTATGTTGAAAAAAACAAAGAACACATAGAAGACCCGTTATTAGGGTGACCAGATGTCCCGGTTTAGTCAGGACAGTCCTGGTTTTTGGGGCTCTGTCTCAATGTTTTGGCGTGCTGTCCCGGTTTTCTGTCCTGTTAGGCTGCGCATGCTCTGATCGCGCATGTCTATGATCAACCGGCAGACGCTGATCGTACAACTGCCGATCGCGCATGCCTACAAGCAGTCGGCAAGTGCCAATCGCGCATGCGTGACATGTCCCGGTTTTTGCCGGGACAAGTATGGTAACCCTACCCATTATAATTTTGGGAAGCATCAAAGTCGGTGTTGAGGAGCTATGTCGTTTCTTATGTTGCCAGAATCAAAAAGGAGAGTCAAGGTGAATTTACAAGTAATGAACTCAGTAAAGCATACAGGGAATTTAAACTCTCTCCTACACAAAGTAACACAGAAAAGTATTTACATAGCAAGGTAGCATGCAAAATCTGGCTAGAAAAGAAGGAAAGCACGTCTCATAAAATAAAATTAAACCAATACAGTACTTTAGGTATGGGAACAAGACGAGCAGGCTTTTAAGCAATCTACTTAAACATTTGAGACATTCTGCACCCATTACCAAATTACTAGACAAATCCCTAAAGATAACATGTAACACCCAAAAAAAATAAATGAAACATTTAAAGATTTCTATACGCAACTCTACAAAAAGAAACATAATTGAAGAAACTTTTTTTAAAACATACTGCTCCCAAAAATCACGCAATTAGACAAGGAACTATATACAGTAACTCCCCAATCAAAGCAAATAAATTAAGCAGTTCAAAATATTAGAATAGTAATAACAGCAATACACACAAATTAACTGAATAGGCCATTGTATCAGTGGATGCCGAAAAAGGGCTTTGATAATATACATTGGAACTATTTACTTGATAAGTTAGGTAGATTTGGATTCAAAGATCATTTCACTGAAATGCTTAAAGCAATGTACTTCCAATCAAAGGCCAGAATAATGGCAACGGGTCTCCTATCAGAAGAATTCAAATTGTTTAGAGGCACACAGCAGGGATGTCACCTTTCACCCCTTTTGTTCAATCTAGTAATTAAACCACTGGCGCAATACCTTAGACAGATGGGATAGAGGTTGGATAGAGGGATGATGGACACGAGCGAATATTACAGAACACCTACATAGCATGGCAGAAAGACTTCCAGAAATAGAAGTGTCAAAAGTTGAAGGCGGATCTTAAACACTGCGAATGGTTTTGTGGCCCCAATACATATTTCAGGGATGAAATGATGGACTACATAACACAAGTATTACAAATCACAAGACACAAGATTCCAATGGTGTTACCATTTGCCAACATAGAACCGTGGCTAGATCGGGAAGGCAACATGAGTAGAGCAGTAAAACCTTCTGAAATGGTGCAACTAGCAGCTAGAAAAGCAATAATGCACAATGGACATTTTCATCACCTCCAACATCTATTTAAATTGATGTCCATGGACAAAATAGAGGCAAACTTCCATAAAGAGCTCAGAGCCAAAAATGTTTTCCAAAAATGTGATTGGTTCATTAACTCTTTATCGGACAAGTCCAAGACAAACATAAAAAAAAAAATGTTTGCGCACACGACGTGGTGTCTAACCAGACAACTTCTCACACAATTAGATTGTAAGCTCTTTGGAGCAGGGACTCCTTTTCCTAAATGTTATTTTTATGTCTGAAGCACTTATTCCCATGATCTGTTATTTGTATTATTTGTTATTTATGATTGTCACGTGTATTACTGCTGTGAAGCGCTAAGTACATTAATAGCGCTATATAAAGACATACATACATTCATAAAAACAGAATGCCAATATGAGGACAAACCCTAGAGAACAAAAGATAACATTGAACAACTGATACATACAATACAAAGAGACAGACATTGTAGTTAGGGAGGAGGGGAGAGGGGAAAATTTACATTTAATGTTAATTTAAATATTAACTAAAGTTGGACACTGTTTAAAAAAAAAAAAAAAAATGATTAGGAAAATAAAGCCAGAATGACGTTGACATCATTTAAAAGCGAATTTAATAAATTAGAAATCTATAAGTTGCTCCATGAGGGTCACAAGCGGATATGCAATCTGAGGAATCATATCACATTGTTAACTTATAATGTGGCTTGTCATGAGATGAGAAGGGACAGCGATCCGTTAATATCTATGTATAATGTACTATGAACATGTGTTGAAAATGTTATCTGCTGTGACTGATATGTGCACAATGTTTCCAATTAAAAAAAAAATTGCTGATTACAATTTCTTCTGCCTGTTATTTTTTCATTACTTTCAGGTATAAAAAGGTTATAGCAAAAGACTATCCTAGTGCTGGTGGCATTTGCCCTACCCATGCCTCCCCAATAACAGCCCAGCTGATAAAACAAAGGAATTAATCATGGATGATTGTGGCTTTGGTGTTGGACAGCTTTGAATCCCAATGTCAGGTTCTTGAGCCTTGAATAAGTTACTTTGTCTCGCCGAGCCTCGGAAATCAAATTATGGATTGCAAACGCAACCCTGCACTTTCTTATACTTATTAGCACTGGATAAGAAGTAGTATTACTATCAAGTACATTTTTCAATAGTGACATGTTAAAAAGCCTTTCAGCCGCAGAACACAATATATTCTTGACAATGTCATGGAAACCTGTGGTCTATTTTTAGAGACTATTGATGAATAAAGTCATCGTAGCTACCAAGATAGAATTAAATGTTTTGCTGGATACAATGTGCTCCCAGAACCTCAGTAGTTAAAGTACCTTCAACCAATAAAGAGGTTTTTTTTTTTAAATTTAAGAACTAAACCTACAATATGTGACTCATAAGGGTTTTCCTTTCGCAACGTGACAGTTTTAAAAATTAGACTCGACATGAGTTATACGTTTATATCTCTTTGACCTTCCCACTTGAGTTAAGCCCAAAAGCTGCCAGAGGAGAATTCATACAGTGGTGGCCGCGTTTCATTAAACTTCAGACTGCTGCAATTTATCAAAACACTAGCAGAAAAATACTCATTCCTGTATTCTGACTTTCTGCACCCAGGGTATTTTTTATATTACCTGAACCCGGGGTTTTCCTCTGAGTCGATCCACAGTGTTCAAACCTCTGGGGACCTCCCGGTCCCCGACATACCATCAGTTTTCTTCACTGGTGGGCAATAGTTTCCCCACTTTCTGTTGGTGACCCCGAGGCCAGTCAAATACCGGCACACAAAAAATATATATCTCTCAGAAACTTGGTTGTACGTTGGAGGTCCACAGAGCAGATCCAAGGGGGGCACTAGTTCAGAAACATTCTAAAAAATACATTATAAAACTAGGACTGTTGCCTTAAAGGCTGAAGTAGCAAATTGATAACATGAAACAATTTTCTGTTGCCAGTTTGGATGTGAACTGTTGAGGAATAATAATATATATATATATTTTTTTCTTCTATAGCACTGACATTCAAGCAGCTCTGTACAGTTCTACAGATGCAATAAGTCACTGCCAAATAAAGCTTAACATCTCATATTAGTGCCTGAGACACAGGGAGCTTTAGTGATTCCCATGGCCAAGGATTTCCCAAGGTTCTAACTGAGGCCCCAACCGGGTTTGCCTGCTAACTACTTCATTAGGAAAAATGCAGTCGGGCATTTAAATTAACTTGTTAACATGTACATAATAAAACTAGGTACAGTTAGAGGAGGGTAAGCAGATTTCCCAAAGTAGAAACTGGGACCCCGTAAAAATGTATTTATAAAACAAATTACATCACTTAAAAATAAATATTATACTGGTATTTGTCTAAAAGCGTCGCCATGGTAACCTGACGTCAAATGACGCCGCGTTGCCACGGCAACATGACGTCACGTGACCCCACGGTGTCATTTGATGCCGGAGCCGAGCAGGAGGTAGGGTTGCCAGGTGGCTTCTCCAAAAATACTGGACACAATGGTGAAAAGTGTGACGCACCCGAGACATATACACACACCTCTCTCTGCTCCATGCTGTTTCCTCTTCTTCTTGGCCCCACTCTCAGGCTCCTGACACCTCCTCCTGATTGGCTGCATTACCCAGCAGCAGCCAATCAGACTGGTGGAAGCTGCCCAGCCCTCTAGCATTAGCCCATCTCTCTCCCTGGTAGGGGAAATCCTGCAGTACTTCAATCCGGTCAGGTCACTATGTCCAGGGTGGTAATACTGGACACATACATGTCCAGTATTACCACTATTGTTTTACTGGACAGAGTATCCAAATACAGGACAGTCCAGTTCAATACAGGACAGTCCAGTTCAATACTGGACATCTGGCCACCCTAGCAGGAGGGGGGGTGGGGCGGGAGTCGGGAGGTAAGGAAGCAGGGGGGGGGGCAAGGTTCAAAACTTTGCACACCCTTGTACTAGAGGAACTTGCAGTAATGCTGGAAAAGCAAGTACAAGCCTCACTGGCAGTGAAAGGGTTAAAGACAAAAATCTCTTGTATGTGGTGTTGGTGGTTTCCTTTGCCCATGGTAAAAGGAAAGGGTCGCCAAACCTCCCGTGTATATATATATATATATACACACACACACACACGAGTCTGTCCCTTATTTCATGGACTTGTCCCGGGAAAAGTCGGGACACATAATCGTCCCGTAGATTAGTGCCGTGAACTTAAAATTACTGCAATTAAATCAGTTATAAAAAGTCATAGATTTCTTACGAAGCGTAATAGTTCCCTTTTCCCATAGACGTCGCCGTTCTAAATTATTAAAATAATAAAAGTTAGGACACTGATTGGTCACCTCATAATAACATGACTCCCACCCCTGTTGGCGTTACTTTTTCAGTGCGCGTCTTTCCCCGCCCGGCCAAGAGCAGAGAGGATAAAAACCAAAGAATATAGCGGCCAAGCGTGAAATAACGTTCAGCTCCAAGCGTTTGCAAATCATTCATCACTCATCATGACGTCGCACTTCCATACTAGATTTCGGTGTCCCGTATTATAATAACTTAAATGTGGCCACCCTATAAAAGGACAATAATATAATTATTTTATTTTTGTGTGGCACTTCTTATACCTTGATACCTCCCACGCATCTTCTCACCCCAACAGCTAAATATTTTCCTGAGATTATACATTGTGGGATTTTTCAAGTCATAAAAATTATTTTCTTTGCAATTTTGTAGATCACAAACTTAGATTCTTCTTTCTGTATAAACCCAAGCTGTTAAAACAACCCCTGGTCATTTCATGTAAATGTGTGTGTGTGTGAAGCTGTGTCAATATAATATTCATTTTATATAGAATACTACATTGTAAAAATAAATTGAACGTATATTGATCAGAACTATCTATCATTAAACAGAGAAATATCAAAAGTACAGGTTTAAAAAAAAAAAAGTACTATGTACAGTGGAAATGGACAGATGTACAGTTTGTTTTTTTAAACAACACGATACATAAGCCACACTTGCAAATAGATATGTAATCGCTCTTACCAGTCAAACAGCAAAAAGAAAAGAAACGTTTTTAAAAGATTTCTGTTTCCTTGACAACAGCATCGCAAGAGAGAATGAGAAGAAGAATTTAAAAGGCAGTGTACCTTTGCCATAACAATTTGGAACATATGGTTATACAGGATACGTGTCTATGAATATTCATGTTGTTTTGTCTTAACCAATTTTCTGTTCTCTTGCCTCAAATGGGATGTTCTGTAATACATCAGCATTAGATTTGGAAATTAAAACCTATGTTTAAACTTGACTTTCCTGTTGTATCCTTTATATCTGGGGTTCTAAACTTCAGTCCTCAAGATCCCCCAACAAGTCAGGTTTTCAGGATATCCCTGCTTCAGCACAGGTGGTTCAGTCAGTGACTCAGTCGAAACAGTCTCTTTGACAAAGTACTAACGGGTGCGAAATGCGTCAGAGTGACTGCGGGGATGCGGTTCTTTAAATAAATCTTTTTTTTTACGGCTCCTATTGTCCAGCCTCCTCCGTGGTGCCTGCTGCAGTGCTCGGCTTTTTCTCTCCCTTACCTCTTCGACTGAGCCACTGATTGAGCTATCCGTGCTGAAGCAGGGATTTCCTTAAAACCTGACCTGTTGGGGTTCTTGAAGACTGGAGTTGAGCACCCCTGCTGTAGGCTGAGTCCCCAGTGTAGGCTACAGCGTGCACGCCACACACCACAGCACAGCCCTCTATGGGGCAGGCCACAGTGGCCGTCTTCCCATGCCGTGACGCGATCACGTGGTTGGCGCGCAGCCAATGGAAGGGCAGATATGCCCCGTCATGGCCCCGGCCCTCGCGCATCCCATCTCTCCCCTACTTATCGTACAACGCAGCTTTCATCTGTGCACACACCACCGGGTGCGCGTGCTGCAGGTAAGACTGGGGCCGTAGCCTTAGGCTGCGCTTATAGTGCCGGTGACGGCGACAACAGCGCTGACGTCACGCTGCGGTCGCTGGAAAAATGTAATTGAAGTGACTTCCAGCGGTCGCGACCAAGCCGTCACGCCGCTCCTACTATAAGCGCACACGACGGTGTCAATACATTTGTTTTGACGCAACGTTACGTCGCTGTCACTATAAGCGCGGCCTTATATGATAAGGGAGGGGGAATGGTTTTGTGTTTTGCTATTTAAACTGGCAGTGCTAACTCCTTTCCCGCGTTCAGCTGAGGTAGGTAGTACTTCTGAAATTAATGGCGTCCGTGTGTATAGCACTCCACAGCCCTTCCTTGCATGGAGATGTGCAAAGTGTTAGTTAACATGAGGTCGCGGACCATGCTAAATGTGTCCGTTTAAGTCGTGGGGGAAAAAACGTGAGGCAGAGTCAGAGTTTGCAAGTGATTTCTGAAGCATGGAGTAAATGCATTGCAATTTTGCTTAATATTCTAATTTGCTACATTCTCTGAAATGCAGGGTTCACTTAATACTGAGACTATAAATAGGGCACACACACCATGTATTGCTCATAGTCTGGAGATACAGTAGGGCCCCGCTTCTAGCCGATCCGCTGATACCGAGAAGGGGTCCGCCATGTCTGCGCATGTGCAGAAAGAGAGAGAGAGAGAGAGAGAGAGAGAGAGAGAGAGAGAGAGAGAGAAACTGTGTGTATGTACAATTTCCTTTTAATAAACTTGCAGTAAAAGAAAAGAATGTAGACAATCATGCTGATAAAAATCAATGACTACAAAGCTGTCTAACTTTTTTATGTAAAATGTAAAAAAAATTAAAATTAAAAAAAAAGTCTACATTTAGCTTATAATAGTAATATTCCCCGAAGATCAGGGCATTACTGGCCAATAATGCCCTGGCTGGGTTAAAGTCCCTCGGCTTCGCGTCGGGCCTTCAACTCTTCCAGCCAGGGCATTATTGACCAGTAATGCCCTGTTCTTCCGGGATTATTACTTAACCAGCACAGCAGGGGGCCTGTCAGATTCTATTATTTCTTTTTTTAATTACAGATCTAATTCAACAACATTAGGAAAAAGTGTATTAACCTGTCAATCTGTGTTATAATTCTACTTCGCTGGAAGTGGTTAAACTATCTGCTACTTGATTGCTTGGTCTCTTGTTTTTTTTTTTTTTTTTTTAAAGTCAACTCTTTTGCAAGCCTGTTGTGAATGCCAAATTTATACTTTCTAGCCTTAAAACGTGACACGCAGCTGTGCACATTGATGATCTGAAATAATCTGTAATGCCCGAGTGGCTCTAAATCAGATCTCCCGAATTTCTTGCCGTGAAAGAATTTACTTTCCTTGGTAGGAAATAAAAAATCCCTTGCCATAAATCTTCCCACGAGTGATATTTGATTTCATTATGTTTGACACTGCAGTAAAACATAACTCCCCCTGGACAGCTTATATATACCTGACTTTGCCAATGTTATTTGTTTAGCATTTTGTCTCACCTAATAACACCGTAAATATTCATCCAACTTGGTCTGCCATATGGCATAGAAAAATTGCACTGGGCATCTTATCAACCAAGTAAGTTCATAAAAATGGTCAGTAGTCGAGTCTGTTTCCCCGCATCAGTAACCCAATAATATATTCCAGTAACTAAAACATTCTGATTATTAAAAAATAAAATGTTTATGATAACTCCCACACCTTTGGTTATCTTGCTTGGCACCAAATACAGTAGGAGGTCCCAAGAAGACAAAAATAATAGGTTTTTGGGAGGCCCAGTTTAAAAATGTGGTGAATCACTGTACTTTGCTGTTCCCAAACAGTGGTGGGACCCTATGTATAAGAGAGGAAAAAGCAAAATCGCACGCAATCCTGACGCCGGTTTCAGGGAAGTCCTAAACTCATCAGAGCTTTGCCATTTGTCCGGAAGAGGCTGGTGAGGCGTTCCCTTGGCAAAAACAAATATCGTGTCACTCCAGTGGCGCTTCCAAATGTATGTATGTCTTTAATTATATAGTGTATTACAATGCACGTGACAGATTATAACAATGGGCATAAGCGCTTCAGACATAAAATAATAGGAAAGGGAGTCCCTGCCCCGAAAAGCTTACAATCTCAGAGGTAAGTGGAGAGAATTTACTGAGACAGAGGGAGGGTGATCTGGTAAATTCGTCTGCAAGGGGCCAAGGTCAGTGCATACGACACCCCAAATATAGTGTTATCTAGCAAGAAGCACAACAAATGCAGTGAGCTAAATCTACACAACTCAGGCGAGGAAAGTACAAAACTAGTTTTGTAACATATTCAGTTTCTCTTTCCTCTGTTTGTCTCCTGTGAGATTAGCCGAGCAAAACAATAGCCTATCGCCTAGAGATGAATCCTTCACTTACTGTAATCCTGTCAATGGCAGTTCAGGGGATTTCTGATCCCCAGCTATTTTCCTCCCTGGTTTTGTATATCTTCCTTGGACGACATTCTTACCGCAATTAACCATGTTATCAATGCTACACTACACAGATTTAATTGATATAACCAGTTACAAGGTATGTTTGCAATGAGGATGCTGTATACCCAATTATTTCATTTCTGCATCGCAGAACAATTTGAAACAGAACTGTGTATATATACACTGCCGACTTCGGCACAAAGACTTTACAAGTGATTTCTGCTATCTATAAAAAAAAGTGGGACATGCAGGTTGCTGTTTCCTTGACAACAGGACTTCCAGGCGGACACAGGGAGAGGGGGGAAAGGAAATTAAAAGTGTACTCTATCTTGTAGTTAGATTAATTTGAAATAATATACCTAGTAACATCCAATGCATATTCATCATGCTATTATTCAAGAAATAAATCACTAACTTGAATATAAAATGTACAGATACAAATGATATTTAGACACGTAATGAAGTTTACTAGCTTGTTTTAATTAAATAAGTGGAAATATCCTCCTATATAATATTTAAAGTAAAAATCCACCTCCACATACAGCTTGACCCCCTTATAACACTGTGCTTTGGGTCCAAAGAATTACATCGCGCTATAAGCAGATTGCGTTAGAAATAATGTACAATTGTATTCGTTGTACAATAAAGTATTTAAGGTACCAATAATCGTGTTGTAAAGTATTCATAAAGACGAAAATTGGGAGCCACGCTTGCATCGCGTTATAAGCGGATTCGCGTTATAATGGGGTTGAGCTGTAGCTTTTATTAATTGCTTTCCATGGGTATTTATTTTGAGGTGCTCCACGTGGGTGCATGGCCATCAAATCTCTAAAATTAAATGGTGAAAAAGGGGATATTTGTGTTCCAGAATCCCCAGGTGTGCAGTATTGAACTGAACTGTCCTCTTTTTGGACACTTTGTCCAGTAAAAGATTAGAGGTAATTCTGGACATGTATGTGTCCGGAATTATCACTCTGGACATAGTGACCTGATCGGCTTTGGGGGGGCAGTGGAATTTCGCTGAGCAGAGAGAGAGCAGGTTTGTTGCTAGGGGGCTGGGCAGCTTCCTTCATCCAGATTGGCTACTGCTGGGTAATGCAGCCTCCAATCGGCCCCTGGTTCTCAACACGTGATGTCAACACCTTTCACCTTATTGAGATGAAATGGGTTTCAAATGCATCTTTAGATTTTGGCGTTGGTTATTTATTTGTTGATTTAGGTTTCTTTCCTTAAAATATATTCAACTAAAGTAAACAATGTTTTTTCTATTAAGTCCATGGGAGCTTTGCATAAAGAATAGTTTTTTGAAAATGAATTGAAAGAATGCACTGCATCAAAAAAATACGATTTTCACCTAAAATATTAGTAGCATATGTTGGCCATTATTCACGTTAAACACATTTTCTTATTCTTTGGATGGTGTGTGTCATGTTCATACATATGAACGCATTATCATTTGTGTCTCCTTGCATTTGTCTTTCATGTCAAAACAAATTTGACGGACAATTTTGATGCGTTTCAGGCACAAAAAGTGGCACACTTGTAATTTATTACATATACACTTCAACTCCGTTATAGCGCGATCCGCTACAACGCGGATACGCTTATAACGCGGTCTAAACGTGGCTCCCGATTTTAAAACACCTCCATTTTTTTTTTTATATAAAATGTATTCATGTTCAATTCCCACATGGTGTAGGGGTGTGTGTATGTGTCTCATGTGACCCTCCTCTGCGCTCGAAAGTCTACGGCAGGGAGAGGAGAGAAATGCAGGTGCCGGGAAGTCCATGCACGGTGAAATTTATGCAATCCTGGTTATAACGCAGTCTCATTCTGTGGACCCCAAGGACCGCGTTATAACGGGGTTCAGCTGTAATAACAGTCGCATACGTATGCCACTGACAACATCCAAACTCCTAGCGTTTTGTAAAAAAAATTGACACACTGCACAACAAATCAAAATAGTTTTTATACATCTGTGCACAAATACGCATTCAGCTGCTGCTCTTCTTTGCGTCAAAGTTGCTTTTAGCGACGATTTATACATAGGCTCCCAAAATGTTATCCGTAATGACTCCAGTGTCATGGGACACGCTGCATCTTAAGTCAATAGCACTTGAGGCTTAATATAGCTATGCAATAGAGCAGGGGTGTTCAACTCCAGTTCTCAAGACCCACCAACAGGTCAGGTTTTAAGGATATCCCAGCTTCAGCACAGGTGGCTCAATTAGTTAACGCTGAGATAGCCTTAAAACCTGACTTCTTGGGGGGGAGTCTTGAGGACTTGACTTGAGCACCACTGCAATACAATACAATTCCTTTATTGTTACCCCCCAAAGGTTTTATAAAAGGTCTACAACTGAAACCATTACATTATTTATTCATTTTTCTTTTTGCATAAAATAGGATGTAGTAAAATAATGAAAAGCCTAGAGCTATGTAACACAAAGTAGCTAAAACCATACACACGATTTAATCTTGTCCATACATTTGCAAACACATATTACTGCATTACTTAAATAGAATGACACACTTGTCTCAAGAATAAAACAGTCATTATACAAATGTCAACATCAAAGTCATTATGAAAAGTACTGTATAATCTATGCAGATGAGGGGTTACTGACCTCCATTAGGCATTGTGATTGAAAACACAATTCATGATGGGCAACCAGATTCCATCACAGTAAATTACACATGTTGTATCAAAGTACTGTATCCAAAATAAAGTTATTTCTTCTTCAAAATATACATGGTCTGTTGGTCACACCATTGTTTTTGGCAGTTGAGATTCTGGTTTGGGAATCAGCGACAGCCGGCCTGCAGGGTAGATTGGATAAATTGTGTTTTTTACCCACCAAGAGTTATCCTGAAATCATTTGACGCCCTCAAACAATGATGCATTAAACCAGGGATGCGCAAACTTGGGGGTGCGGGGACTACAGAGGTCCCGCGCTCTCCCCCAAAACATTTAAATTAAATGCCAGGGGACCGCGCGAGGCCTCTGTAACGTTCTCCTACCTTGTCTTTGGCGACGCGTTGCCATGGGAAACCGCGGGATGTGATGTCACATGACCCTGTGGTGTCATTTGATGGCGGAGCCGAACAGGGGGTGGGGGGTGGCGTGAGCAGGAGACGAGAGCAGGCAGGGGGCGCAGGGGGAAAACTTTGTGCACCCCTGCATTAAACTATGCTACTATTCCCATATTATTTCCTTCCACAACCAGTTGGTCGGTAAAATAACGTGTATCTCATTGCTCCACAGTATGACTTTTTTGAAGTGAAACTTCCTTAGTGGCACCTCATTCGTGATGGGGCAAAAAAGAATTGTGGAGACAGAAATGAAACGGATGTGACGTCAGTGCTGGCAGTTGAGGCCGGGCTGTGTTCTGGCTCAGCCCGACCCCAACACTGACATCACACCCGCTCCACAAATCAGATGCGGCGGCGGCGGCGATAGCCACCGGCGGCGGCGGCGATAGCCACCGGCGCCGCTCCTAATCACCCCCACACCCACCCCCCCCCGCGCCCACCCCCCCCCCCCCCGAGCCCCACACCCCCCACAACCGTGACATATGCGGCGGCGATAGCCGCCGCTCCTAACGGCCGCGCCATGCCGCGCAGCCTCTCTCCTCCCTACCTCCGCTTTCCTGACGTCCCGTTGACTGAGCGACGCGGGGTGGAGGGGGGGGGTGTGAGGAGAGGGACTCAGGCAGAGCCGCCGCGGGTCAAGCTCGCCTGACTGAGGGGGGGGGGGGGGGAGGAGGTCTCAGCAGAGCCGCCGCGGGTACGCAGCTCTGCCTGTTTAAGGGGGTGTGAGGGGAGGAGGGGAGAGTCTCAGGCAGAGCCGCCGCGGGTCGCAGACTCTGCCTGTATGTAGGGGGGGGTGTGGGGTGTGAGGAGAGACTCAGGCAGAGCCGCCGCGGGTCCGCAGCTCTGCTGTCTGTGAGGGGGGGGGGGGAGGAGAGTCTCAGGAGAGCCGCTGCGGGTCCGCAGTCTGACTGTCGTGTGAGAGGGGGGGGGGGAGGGAGGAGAGTCTCAGGCAGAGCGCCGCGGGGGGTCCCCCCCCGCAGCTTCGACTGGTCTTGTGAGGGGGGGGGGGGGAGGAAGAGACTCAGGCAGAGCGCCGCGAGGTACCGCTGTCTGCCTGTCTGTGAGGGGGGGGGGGTGAGGAGAGTTCAGGCAGAGCCGCGCAGGGTCCGCAGACTCTGCCTGTCTGTGAGGGGGGGGGAGTCAGGGGAGAGAGGGGGCAGGACACAGAAAGAGAGACACACATACACAGTGACAGAAAAACACACACACACACACTGACTGACACACATACACACACACTGACTGACACACATGCACACACACTGACACATACACACACACTGACTGACACACACACACACACACACACACACACACACACACACACACTGACTGACACATACACACACTGACTGTGAATAGGTTAGGGGGATGTGTGAGGTGCAGGGGGGCTGCGCATACGTCACACGGTCACACAGTCACACGCACGCACACGGTCACACGCACACGCACATGGTCACGCACAGTCACACAGTCACAGTCACACACACACAGTCAGTCGCACACACACACAGTCAGTCGCGCACACAGTCAGTCGCGCACACAGTCAGTCGCGCGCACACGCACTGTCACGTGCACCGTGCACTATCACGCGCACACGCACTGTCACGCGCACAGTCACACACAGTCACACAGTAACACGCACAGTCACACAGTCACACGCACAGTCACACGCACAGTCACACAGTCACACGCACAGTCACACAGTCACACGCACAGTCACACGCACAGTCACACAGTCACGCACACACACACACGAGGAATTCACGCTTAGTGCAAATACAAGGGATGTGTACGCATGTTCTAAGTCAAATTTATTTCCGTTTTGTCAATGAAATTGTATTTTGATTTTTAATTAAAACATCACCAATACAAATACAATTTCTGTGACAAAAGTCAAAGAAGTTTCACTTACTATGCGCGTGCACAGCACACACAGCTTTTTTTTTTTGCATGTCGCATGGCCGACCTTAGGCTTTGTGGGGCCAAAGGCGGTACGCTGGCAGCGTCTCCTCCTCCAGATCCCCTAGGCCAGGGGTGTGCAAACTATTTGAGCCCCTTCCTGCTGCCCTCCATGCTCGTTCCCCCCTTACCTCTTTTGCCGGCGTCAAATGATGCCGCGGGGTCATGTGACGTCACGTGATCCCACAGTGTCATTTAATGCCGCGCCGCCATGGCAACGGGCTTCAAATGCCACCACGGCGTCATGTGACGTCACAAAATGACGCCGCATTGCTGTGGCGATGCGTCAACACCAAGCCACTGAATCCCGGAAAGTGAAGTTGCAGGGGCCTCACGCGATGCCCCAGGCATTTCATTTAAATGCCTTGGGGAAGAGCTCCGTCATGCACCTTATATATTTGAGGCCTTATCACCAGGGGAACGCAATCTTTTTTTCCCTGTGACCCCCTGCCGGCTCTTCCCCTCTCTTCGCGTCCCCCCGCCACCACCACCACCCTTACCTTGGCACCGGCATCCTGATGTCACGTGGTCACATGACCTCGCGGCATCATTTGCCGTCGCGTTGCCATGGCGGCGTGGCTCCGTGAGCAAGGTATTGCTGCGGCTGCCTTTATTCTCCTACTTACCCGGATAAATGCGGGGATTTTCTCAGTTTTTCTCGGAGTTTCCCGCGCGGCGGCCGCATCATCAGATAAGCGCTAATGGCGGTTATCATTGAAAGCGGGAAACCTGATGAAAAAAAGCCGCGCGCCGCCGCGTTTTTACAAATCCCGCGGTGGCGGGCGCAGGAGGATAAAGGCGGCCGCCACTGTGAGTGCAGTTTACAGAGGCCTTCGCCGCTTCCCCGGCACTTCATTTAAGTGCCTTCGGGAATCGCGCGGGGTCTCTGCAAACCCCGCGCCCTCCGCAGACAATCCCCCCCAGCCTTACACCATTTAGAACAAGAATTAGCTGCCTGTGGGAAACGCTGCATCTATTCTAGCTTTTCAATTGTCCTTGAGACAATTTCTGATGGCTCTTGGAGTGAACATTTCCGTTTTCCACAGGTGCAAAGTGAAATCTTTTTCAAAAGCCGTTCAAATAAGTTAAAATACAGAACGCTCTTAATTGTACTGCAGGTTCCATACAGTTAAAATTTAAAAAAAAACAAAAAAAAAACAAGTTCTTATAATACAAATTGGTTTTGTTCACCTGTGAAATATTACTTGATGTCAGATAAAAAAAAAACGGATGCAAAACAAAGTGCAATGGGAATTATGCAGTGATGCTGTGTGAACAGGAGACCATTACTCTCAACCACCGAGCTAAGTGGTTTGACATTTATTTCTTTTGTCCCTTATAAAAAAGAAAACAGTGTATTACTTTCCCTGGGTTTATTATGCCTAAATACCAGCCTCTATCATGACGGTTAATCAATGTCACCCAAATTGATCCCAAAATACAGTGTACTTTCAAGTACCTTCTATAACACGAGCTCTCAACTAGTTCAGTAGTGGAGCAGAGCAATGGCAAGACTTTGGGAACGATCCACAAGCCTCTCTTATAATCTCTTATTACTGGGTTTATATATATGTAATTTCAGTTCTTTTTCCTCAGTGCTAATTTATTGTGTTTCTCCCCCCTCTCTTTTTTTGGAAAACGGACTTCTTACGGGTCTAGCATTGTATAATTCACTGCCGATTAAAATGTATATGGCGCCTAAACACGCTAACTCGGGGGGTTGCCGACTCCAGTCCTCAAGACTCCCCAACAGGCCAGGTTCTAAGGATATCCCTGCTTCAGCACAGGTGGCTCAGATCGAGCCTCCTGTGCTGAAGCAGGGACAGCCTGAAAACCTGACCTGTTGGCGGGGGGGGGGGGCTTGAGGACAGGAGTTGAGAACCCCTAGGCTAACCAATGTAACATTAAGTGAACAATTTGGAAAATAAAAGAAAAACGTGTATTCGTCCACGCGCACTAGCATTGAGAAGTCATGTAGTATTTGGAGGAAAATATTTTGAATAGAATATCTTGATGAAATGTGCCGTACTTTGGTACTGTACTATAGGGTCTTCAACACTAAATCTGCGGATTAAATTAAGATTCCGTTATAGGAATATACGCTGTATTTTTACGTTTTTTACAGAACGATGCCTTCCTGTAGTCCTCTGAAAGACCATTCCATACATCTCCACGAAGCTAAAAATAATTTTGTTTTGCAACGATTCAAACGTCCTCTCGTTCTTTTAATAGATAGCAGCATAATACAGCAACAGTCAAGGACTAGGCTGAGCCATCTTTAATTAAATGTGCGCTTCTAACAGTGATAATGGCTCTTACAATAAATATCAAAAACAGAGCCAAAAATGTTTATTTTCAAAACAAAAGATGACAAGGACTCTGGCCGTGACCTTCCATTCCAGAGATATTTACTCCCACCAGATAATTGGAAAGAAATCTAGCCGTACAAACTCCTGAGATGATCTCATGCTGAGACACCGTTGCATTCCTGCCCTGCTATCGTATACAGTATGTGAATTGGTTCAAAGCGCAGCCAATCAGCATCTAACCTTTTCTACCAGACACTGGGGTTTTCCCCCCTGTATCCTTCATGTTTTATCTGATTTACTGCAGTGAAGCTTTTGTTAAAATGGCACTGAACTTTGGAGACATTTCCTTACTAATTGGCGGGTGCAGCACGTGCACTCCGATTCTGTCCCCTACCTTCCTTCTGATTAGCTGAACATTTACATACATGCGGGAACAAACAAAGTCAGGGAAGCTGGCGATGTGATTAGCAGGCACACATCCCGCCTGGGATAATAGGATATAAGAGCACAGTTGAGCCTCTTCAGAGAGTTATAATCATGGCCTTCCTTTATTAAATGCTGCAATCCTCTGCCATCATCTCTAGAACATGAAGCTGTGAATTAATAATAAAGACTCATGTTGATTAAACAGATGAGGCCACTTACCTATGAACAATGATTTATTAACCAAGGGCACTCAACATGTAACAGGTTCAACAATATTTGGGCAAAAGTCTGTCCCATATATTAAAATATTACGTGGGACATTTTGTAGTTCTAATAGACATTTGCATCCCATAAAATAGTTAGATTGTTGACACGTGAAATAGATATTCTACATGTTTTTGAACATAGTGAAATAGATATTTTACTATACGCTTATAGTGCTGGCGACGTCAGGCTACGGTCGCTGGAAAAATCAAATTGAGATGACTTCCAGCGATCGCAACCAAGCCATCGCTCCGTGCTTACTATAAGCGCACGCGACAGCGGCAATGCATTTATTTTGACGCGGCGTCACATCGCTGTCACCGGCACTATAAGCGCGGACTAATTGTCTTCTAGCTGCGGCCGATTTCACAAAGACCTGATTACTAGAAGTGACCACATTCAGTGGTGTTTTGCGTTTGATTTCTAAAATGTTTTTTGTGTTTTTGGATTTTGCTGAAACTTGATTGTTTTTTTTTGTTTTTAATGTAAAACAATGATGAAGGGGGGGGGGACCCCAACTCAAAATAAGCAGGAAAAAAAAAGTTTTGCAAAAGTCTTTCTTCATTCGCAAACTCAAACGTTTCCCCAGTTCATTAAAAACAAAAACAAAAATCGGGGTTTGGCTTGAATTATGTTGGAATTCAATAATGTTTTCAAAAGTTCTACACGAACTTCAGAAGAAAACTTGGAATTGATCAAAGTTTCTGATTTTGAAACCCATGAACCTGCCCATCCTTACTTATTACACAAGTAATATTACAGTAACATCCTGGATCATTTGCAAACAAAAGACTGTATAAGTGCTGGATATGACAGGGACCTAGCATTGCATTAGTAGTGTGCATATATAATGTCCATATTAAAAGTGTAGTATAAGAGTTATGTAGGAGATATACTCTACTATGCTGGTTACTACTTCTAGCTCACCTAACTCAGACTCCACGCGGCAATGAAATTAAACTGACATGGAACTAATCGCCTCTCTTTCTCTCTCTCTCCAATTCTGGGTAATTTTGGTCTGCCTCAAAGTTTCATATAGTAGAAATGTATGTTACCTCTGTCAGGATTCTTATCTGATCCCTATCCCAAATATTGCTTATGTAATATGTTGTTAGTCTGTTAAAACCTTTCATTTGCTTGTTAGCCATGTGTTAGGCTTTATTGAGCAAACGAACAGGTGATATCAGGTGATATGCTGTGATAGCAGTATAAATTCAAGCACACAATTGGCCAAAGCATTGCAGGGCCCTAGAATTGCATTAATAGTGTGCATATATAATGTCCATATTGTAAGTGCATATTTTAAGTGTAGTGTAATAAACATGGCGAGGGATATTAAGTAATTTAAACAATTTGAAATAGTTTTTATGACAGGTCAAGACCCTTCCTTTGTCTTTGCTGATCTACAAAAGGAGCTTTATTGGGGGGCTATCACAGACAGCCACTTAAAGTTAAATATGTACAGTTTAGAAGGCTATCGCCGATACCCAGATCATGCGCTGTCAGCCTCAAAGAAAACCGTAAAATTCTTGAAATATACTGACCACTTTATTTCATATAGCACTTTCCTCTCAATGGAACACAAAGCGCGTCACAATTACAGTATAGTGCACTATACACAGCACATAGGAATATTTACAGTCCCTGCCCAGATGAGCTTACACTATGATTTTGGTGCCTGAGGCACAGGGAGATACAGTGACTTGCCAAGGTCAGAAGGAGCCGACACTGGGAATTGAACGACGTTCCCTTGATTCAAATTCAGTGTCATTGTTATCAGTCAGTGTCATTACTCACTGAGCCTCTCCTTCTCCCTTGTGCATCACAGAGAGAGGTGACAAACAGGTTACCACTTAGCTGGAGGGCTTTATTAAAAATGAGGATCTCATGTGATGACACTTATTCTGAAGAATAAGATCTTAAATGTCTTAAACTTAATATATCTAAAACTGAGCTCCTCATATTTCCCCCTAAATCTGGCCTAATGTCTCCTTTCTCCATCACAGTAAGCGGTACTACCATCCATTCTGTCACTAAAGCATGTTGCCTAGGAGTAACATTTGACTGATTCCTTTCCTTTTCCATTCACTGCATGAACAAAATTTGGCGCTTCTTCCTCTGTAATATTGCCACAATCCGCACTTTCCTCTGTCAATCTCCTGCTAAAACTATAATGCATGCCCATGTCCTCTCCCGTCTGGATTATTGTAACATACTGCTAACAGGCCTCGCTGCCTCATAGCTTTCTCCTTTGCAATCTATACAGAATTCTGCTGCTAGAATAATTTCACTTTCTCTCAAAACAGTCTCTCCTTAAATCCCTCTCCTGGATTACCATCAGATTGTGTATCATCTACAAACGTTCTCCTCCACCTTTAAGGCTCTCCCCTCATCTGCGCCTTCACACATATCAGTTTTGCTCTATCGTTATGCCAGTGAAAGTCTCCTGTGCTCTACCCATAAGCGTGCGTCCATAGTTCAAGCGACGTTGTGCGCGCCGCAAACAAAAGGCTGTTCCTCAATGAGATTGGCCATTGAGTGAGCGTGTGCGCACGTGCGATGAGGCAGCCATTTTGACACGCAACAGCCGGGTCACGTGCGCAGTTCAGCCAATGAGGGCGAACCGCTCACGTGACGTCACAGGCACGCCTCCTGCACGCCTTCGCCATGCCTCCCCGTCGCGCAATCCTACAGGCCACGGATCGCTTCTCGTATAGGCGCACGTGACGCCATGTGCTCCGTCCCACGCGCCTGTACTATATCTGAGGCCTAACGGTCTCCTCTCAACCCCTTTCACCTCTACTGCTCTCTCTCACCTTAAACCCTTTTTCCCTCACGGCCGCTTACCTGTAGAAGTCCCTTACACTACATATACGTCAAGCACCCTCTCTCCCCACCTTTAAGACAAACTTTCAAACCCACCTCTTAAATGAAGCATTTCAATAGCCTGCTCATGGCTACTGTCCCACGCCCACAGTCGCTCCTACCAACCATTGTGGCCAAGCACTGCCATCTACTGCACTTATTCACTCACCTGCTGTCTCTAAGTCTCCCAACGTCCACTTAGATTGTAAGCTCTCCGAGGCAGAGATTTCCTTTCCTATTGTCTGACTTTGTTGCACTTATTGTATTATCATTCCCTGTACTGTATTGTCTCTCTTGTAAAGCGCTGAGTGCACTGTGGGCGCTATATAAAGATACACATACATCAGGAACAGTACGTTTACAGTTTTAGTAGCGTTTTAGTGTCGCTTCTATTAATTAAAACGAAACAGAAAGCAATGTTTTCTGCATATATTACAGAACAGCATTTCATTATCCATTCCATGCACTGTAATACCTAGCAACTTCCTGACTAGAAAACCTTATTTATAGTAACTTGTAATCAGAATATAGGAGTTGACAGAAGTGGCATATGCAACGCAACACGCTGGTTTAAAAGCATGAAAAATAATTAAGGTGACAAATTCTTTAAGATTCTTTAAGGCCTATTAAAAGGGCAATACCACTGTAGGAGATGTGTGCAGAGGTTTAACGCAGGAGACTGCTTTTCGGAAATGTAGGCTTTATGTCACCTCAAAGCTTTAGCAACAAAAATAGAGACTTCCTAGCAAAAAAATGCAGCAACAAAAGAGCAGTTTTCAACAGCGGATCAAAGTCTATATGCGTCTGTAGACGTCTGTGCAGGTACCTGGTGTCCCTATTTATCAAGGACACGCACCTGTGGTCTGCACCACTCGGCCATCCCTGCCCAAAGTTCCTGAGGCCAGAGCCCAGCAGCATAAAGTTCAGGGTTTTCAGCGGGGGAGGAGGGTGGGGTTGAGAAATGGGATGGGGGGGGGAGAAAGGGGAGGGGGGGGAAAGGGGGGGGGGGGGGGGGGGAAGAGAGAGGGGAGGGGAAGGGGGGGAGAGAGAGAAAAGGAATGGGAAAGAGGAAAGGGGAGAAAGAAAAGAGAGAAGGGATGGGAGGAGAAAGAGAAGGGATGGGGGGGAGAGAGAAGGGATGGGGGGAGAGAGAAGGGATCGGGAGAGAGAAAAGTGATGGGGGGAGAGAGAAAAGGGATGGAGGAGAGAGAAAAAGGATGGGGGTGAGAGACAAAAGGGATGGAGCGGGAGAGGGAGAATAGGAATGGGATGAGAGAGAAGGGAATGGAGGAGAGAGAGAAGGGATGGGAGGAGAGAGAAGGGATGGGAGAGAGAAGGGATGGGAGGAGAGAGAGAAAAGTTGTGTGAAAGTTGTGATGCCTCATTCCAGCAAATAGTCCCACAGTCTAGGGTTAACAAGCATGCAACGCCAGACTTCCTTATCAGTTAGCAGAGGACATCCTGGTTGTTCCATGTCAAATTCAATGGCGTACAAGTCCCATCAGGTGGCATACATCAGTATGTTAATGAGCAGCAGAACGGTCCTGAAGAGGAGTTGGGTAAAGGCTTAGGATATCCATGCCTCTACCCTGGTCAAAGCGTTTCATCCGTGCCATCCTGATAAACCAGGATCTGGTCGCCTGAAGGGGTGAGGGTCGTGTAATGTGAGTATTCGCTCTGCAGTCAAGATGGGTCGACAAACCAGGACACTCTTGCCCCAACTAAGATGACCACTAAACCAGGAAGTCAGCCTCTCTCGGACAGTGATTGTCAGCCCCTGCTCCAGGGATTTAAATGGCAGCCACTTGCTCTCAGCCAGTGCCCGAGCAAAGTATTATTATACTGGGTCTGCTGCCTTGTCCTGTAGTTTTTCTTGTCCTTGCTATTGATCTTGTTTTGACCTCGAAACTGTGACCTCACCACTCTTTCCTGCCGCGACTCAGAACAGGACATCACTACCCGTGCATTTCTAGGACTCTAATCCATACGGCGAAGGTCGGAGTATCACTTCCTACCTCTACTGTGCGGGTTCGTATCCCAACCTGCAGACAGCAACGTTACATTGTCATCAATCGGGTTATTCTGTGCCTTCCTTATAGTGGAACAATGGAGATTAATCCTCTCTTTGAGCACTCTGGAAGTCTTCCTGATATAATAGGAGCTACATAGACATATGATAAATTAAACTACAAATCTGATTTTGCACTTCATAAAGTCTCTTATCTTGATTTTAGTTCCATCATGTGGATGTGTGTAGAATTTGTCCGTGACCAAATATTGGCAGTTAATACAACTATGGCACTAGAAAATGCCTGGTGGGCGTGTTAACCACTGTTTTTGGTTTATGTATTTGCTGACCGGGTTTGTCTGGATTAAAAAGTCCCTTAGGCTCTGGCCACACTTACTGTATAACAGAACAAGGGTGGTTTGGTAAAAATAAAAGGCTCAATTTTGATGTCACTTGCCAAAATGTGCCAGTTATTTTCAAAACACTCTCCTTAATTGTGTTGGAAGCAGTACCAAAAGTACAAATAGAACAAGTATGATACGTTTTTGCATTCGATGCAGATTTAGGAGATAAAGTATATCTATTGATAGTTAAAACTCTCTCAAGGCTTTCTGCAGCTCATTTATGTCATAACCTCTCTCAACAAATCTATTGCCCATTATTTCTAGAGCTATCGGTAACGCATTTATGTTACTGGTGGTCCTTAGTACCCGTAGCAATTTGGATAAAGGTAATTGATGCTTTAGTAAACCTGAATAATGACTGGAGGCCAGTAATAAAGTATTCCTGTCAGAGTCTTTGTGATAAATATAAGTCCCTAAACATACATATCCTTAAACACAATCATGTCTAAAAAGTTGACTAGCACATCACTAAATGTTAATGTGAACCTGAAGGTCGATTCAAGGGCGTTTAGTTGCTCAATAAATCTTGTTAGCAGTAAGTCAGGGCCCTGCCAAATCGTGGAGATGTCATCTCTTAAGCGTTTGTAAAATACAACATACCCACCCAGAGTATGTATCATCTGCTAGGATATCGTAATCATAGTTAAAAGTAATCCATCAAGAGATTTGAATATGATGGGGCCGTATTGGATCCCATCCTTATGCCTCTCAGTTGTTAGAATAATGGTCTCTCAAACAAAGTCATTTTCTTTTAGAATCAATGTAATCAATAACATCATGTATTCACAGGGAGGACCTGTGTATGCACGCTCAAATGAAATGGGCACTCTTACAGCATCCTTAACCCAGCAAATGAGGAATACTGGTGCAGAGATTCAGCACATCAAGAGTTACGAGTAAAGTGTCCTGAGTGATGGGATTGATTTTTTTGATATATTATTGATAAAGTCAAGTGGAGTCCTTAATGTAACTGCTCATCCTGGAGACCATGGGCTGCAGATGGAAATCCACATATTGGGACAAGGGATGACACAGAGAGCCCTAGACGATATGATGGATGTCCCAGGAGAAGCAGTTAGCAATTTATGGACCTTAGGTAACTTATATAGGATAGGGATAATAGGATAAGATTGTGTCAAGAATAATCCTGTTTCTTCCACAATCCAGCCATGTTTAATGCCCAAATCAATCACTTATTTTTATAATTCCATGTGGAGTCATCCAAAAGTAATTTATAACAGGTTTCATCATTAAGCTGACATATGATGTGATTTCCGTAATCAGTGGTACCTGACGAAGTACGTAGTTACGAAACGCGTTGTGGTCACGTGAGGCTGTCTCAGCGCGTTTGCCCTCTAGCTGGAGACAGCCACCAGGAAGTTCCAGTGGTGATTCTACTCAGCCATCGAGAAGCTGCAGTCCGGACTGGTTACACAGCAGCTCCCTCGGCGTCCCGCTTGCCACTTCGTGGTTAGTACTGTCCTCCCCCACTGTGGCCTGCTCTTTATTCATGGTTACATTGTATTCATGGTTATTGATTTATGTTTTGGTGTTTTTTGCTTTGATCTCTGTGGTTATTTCACTAGATAAACACTAGATAACCACTCTGCATCTCTGCCACTGCATTTTCTATGCATTATTTGCATTTCTTTTTGTCCTTTTTGCACCTAATTACATTTGTGCAATCTGCAATTTTGTAGCACTTTCATGTTAGGTTAATTTCCTAAGTCACTTTGCACGTGTATTTGCACATTATATGTTTATATTGTCACATTCTTGTCTACAGTATATCACTTTAAGGGTACTTATTCTCTTTGTATTGAAGTATTGTTATTTTCACCTTGTGTGATTATTTGAATCACTTTTGCAGGCCTATCCTACCTGGACTAACACAAATTTAACCTTGTCTGTAACTGTTACATATGCCCATAATCATATCTCTAACTGTCCATGAAATGTCTGTAAACTGAATGTATTACCACTGTTAATGCAACTATGTATTAATCATAACTCTGTGAAAGTTTACTCCTTGTGTGCTGCCTCTCCTTGCTGGACTAACATCTGGTAAATTATATATATATAAATAAATAATGTGCGTGTGTATGTGTTCATGTGTGCGTGTGTACACACACACACACACACACACACACACACACACACACACACACACACACACACACACTGTGTACGGTCTATAAACATGAATAATAAAAAAAAATGAGTAGCAGGAACACCTCAAAGAATATAAATGTACAAGTGCACGCATCATAATTTAATGACTTAAAATAAAATATACTTCACCCAAACCCATCGGTATGATAAGGAAGACACAGCACTGCGTGGTAAGTGGTCAGGGGAAGTTTTGTATTAAATATCCAAATGCATAACCAACGTTTCGGCCCACGCCGGGACCTTTATCAGGGCGGAGAACGGTCATAGAAAACGTGGAGAAATATATACTGTTTCAAGTGAAGTTCCAGATCTAAAGGCCGCAAATTCCAGGTCCCACGGTCGCTAGCAATTGTTGCTAAGCACCCACACCTACATAAACTAATCGCTAATGTGTAAATAGAGTGAAACACAAATTGATACTACATAAATAAAATGTAACCGCATGAAGAGGGGATGAGCAAATAAGATGCAGGGTGGCATACAATGCATCAAAGAAAGGGCAGATGCAAGCAACAAAGTAACAATAGGGCATGGGCGGCCACGTGATCGCCGTCAAGCTTTCCAGTCCTCAAGAGATTTAAAGGAGACGTTCCTACTTTATAGTTGGGGACTCGGTCGTCTCCGGAGCTGAATCTCGTTAATTTCAGCACCGGAGAAACATCCCGAGATACTTACCTCTGTAGGTGCTGATAACAGCATGCCTGGCTGGTGAACAATATGGACGCGTATATATCTCCCGCAGGATGGGAGCCAATAGAAAGATGTGACGTCAACCGTCATGGCTTCCTATTGTCCGGCGTGACTGGGGGGGGGGGGGATTTACTTCCCATGGAGCACCGGCACCCCCTATGGGAAGTACGTATCTCGGGACGCAGGGGGTCCGCCATGTTGACATGAACATGGTTCAGCTACGGAGACCCCAGCTTCCCACCTAGGGGGATGTATTTTTATGGAATGTGGTTTTAACACTCCGTTTCCTACCACGCCGTTTAGGAACGCGGCACGGCGCATATGCGATATATTAACAACCTGTGCTGCTTTGCCACACTTTATTAACACTTCATTTAGAAATTAATTCTCTAGAGTCCAACAATGAAATTAAAAGCTGCAGCCTAAGCTCTGTTGTGGATGTTGTGCTTCAAAAGCTGTGAAAAAAAAACACTTATTTGCTTTAAAAAGAAGGCATAAAAGGGGTATTATCAGCCCTGAAACCCACCAGGAATTCCAACGGGAGCAAAGCTTTTTTTTATTAACAGCAAACATGAAGGTGCATGAACTCTACGCTTTATTCATCCTGGGGGGAGATTTATCAATGAGCACAGGCACAGATCAAGACAGCAACAGGCAAGACTGGCAGATGAGATACATTGCAAAGCAGCACTATAATGAACTGCTAATTCCTCCATCATCCTCCCAGTTGAACCTGCAATATCATAAGAATCTTGCTTTTATCAGTGTTGGTATGGGTGCCGTATATAGATGATGTAACCCAATTAACACCATATGCACATGGCTTTGAAGGAAAAACAATGCCGGTCTGCCTGAAGATCACAGCGTAATTCTAGCTCTCCCTAATTAGAATAGAAATGCTAATTGCGGCTAGAATCATCTGAGCCTTTTAAATACACATCATTGATTAAAGTCGTGTGTATTAGCCGTGGACGCATAAAAGTGGGCTGCAGATGTAGACCACCCAGGGGGTTTATGCACTAGTGCCGATTGGTAATAATGTAAATGATGTGTGTATTTTATTTATTACCAGTGTTGGTAAATATAAATATGTTGTGTAATATTATTTCTGGAAGCTAAGGTGTGGAAATAACACGTTATTTATTTAATTTATTTATAAAATGTTTGACCAGGAAGTAATACAGTGAGAGTTACCTCTCGTTTTCAAGTCTGTCCTGGGCACAGAGTTATGATGACAAATACATGGTTACAAATACATGGTTACATTAAATGAACAGGGTATACATTATATACAAGACACTGCATGCACAGTTAAAGATAATATATATTTTAGGCGTATGTAACAGTTACAGACCAGATTAAAATGTGTGACAGCTTTAGTTTTTAAAGAACTTAGACTGGTGGCGGCTGTGAGAGTCTCCGGTAGACTGTTCCAGTTGTGGGGTGCACGGGAAGAGAAGGAGAAGCTGGGCTGTATTCTATGCGGGTAGGCCCAGATGGCCAAGAAAAGGGTGACCTAGTTGCTAGCGGATGACAGGGCAGTTTGGAGATGTCTCCCCCCCCGGACGGTAGATTAAGACTGTTTGGAGAAGGGCCCCGCCGGAAGATACAGAGAATAGGGCTAACGACAAATGACTAGCGACTGGCTGACAGTTTATTTTCAAATATTGTTTATGCAATAAAGCTGGGACCAGTTTTTACTTCCACCAAACTGTGTCGTCTCAGTTTGTAGGTGGGGGTGTAAGTAAGGGGTATACAGATGGGGGGGAAGGGGACAGAGACCTCTGCTCAGCTAATAGTCAGTTTTAATGAGTATTGGTGCTGTGCTGAGAATTGTAATAACGAATACATGAAAGAGAAAGGACTCAGCTGGTAGCACTAACTCTAACGCAAATAATAATAGTAATGGTAAGTGATAAGGATTAAAAATAATTTTAATAGTATATCTCTTAAAATAAGGGGGTGTACATAAATGAGAATAAAATGACCGTATATCCCAGTCGGAAGCCTGCTATAACCAGGGTGTGATGAGGTACGTGCTAAATAACTGTATAGTTAAAAAGCTTTTTAACTATACAGTTATTTAGCACCATTTCTGTACACCCCCTTATTTTAAGTGATATACTATTAAAATTAGTTTTAATCCTTATCAATTATCATTACTATTACTATTTACTTTAGAGTTCTAGAGTGCTACCGGGGGTGTCAGTAAACCTCGCGGTAGGCACACTAAGCCTTTAAGAAAGGCAGAGGTCCCAAGATGGGGCTGTCGCCCACATAAGGGCTGTTGTGCCTCCAGAGGGTGGGAGCTGTGATGGCCGGCTCTCCTCCCACTCGCCACAAGGGTTTAAGCTTTGCGCTCGCGCCAACAGGGGGACTCGCGCGGGGTATTTTAACCCTTTTTGGGGGTTCCATATGAGCTTGTAGGTGTCCTGTATGTCTGACTGACGTTAACCTATATAATGAAAAATCCCTCCTACATCAAATCATCTTTACTTGATACATGGCAGCTTCATTCTGTGTTAACACTATTAGGAGTATTTTTAGGGTTTACGCCGAGTTGAACTTGGCCAACAAAGTTGACGCATTTTCTCCTTTTCTTAGCTCACAGTAAGGTTATTTTTTTACTACATACAGTACCATTAACATCTGTACACCGAAAAAGATCACGTACACGCTGCTGGCGCAGATCGAGAATATATTATGATTTTGAAAACCTATATTTTAAGGACACAAGACTGTGGCCAGTTACAGTAGCTCCCTTCCCACAGCCTAAGGCAGGGGTGCGCAAACTTGGGGGCGCGGGATTTTGTTGGGGGGGAGAGGCGGTTGTAGAGGCCCCGCGCTCTTCCCCGAGGCATTTAAGTTAAATGCCGGGCGGGGGTCAGCGCGAGGCCTCTGCAACCTCAACTTACCGGGATTCGGTAGTCTTCTGGACGCGTCGCGTGGTCACTGCGGGGTCACATGACCCACGGCGTCATTTGACGCCAGGTCACAGAAAAGGAAGGTCACGAGCACTGGGGCTGGCACACAGGGGGGGGCACAGCTCAAAAACTTTGTGCACCCCTGGCCTAAGGAACCAGAGACCTGGGTGACTGAAACCTTCTTCAATCCCTTATTACATTTGTCTTTAACGACCTGTTTTTCTAACAATAATAATGTATTATTACACAGCCCTAACAGTACAAAGAACTCTGTACAAGGGAGAAATACCAGGAGATACTGTAAGTGGTGTCATTCACCATGTTAAACTTAGAGTGGGATTTAAACAACGGTCTGCCACTTGAAAGTCGCTGTCTTTACTGCAAAGCTTTTGTCTAGTTAATGTAGGGAGGAATTCTCAGAGAGAAAATGCACTTCCCATTTCCCCACTCAAATATTTATTTCCCTACAGAATATAAAATAAAAGAAGAAACTCATTCATGATTCAGCCAGATCTTCATCAAGGTCCTGAGGGGCCAAAACGTTGGTGGTGCTATTTAAATGACAATATAGGTATTTGTGCTTTTAACTGGTGTATTCAGTGGGAAAAGAGTGTAATAATAATAATAATACTAACAACTTTTATTTCATATAGCGCTTTTTTTGTCCCAATAGGACTCAACGCAATTCACAATTCCAGTATAGCGTGCAGTACGCAGCACACGGGAATTTTTACAGACACAGTCCCTGCCCAGATGAGCTTACAATCTATTTTGGGGTAAAGTGACTTGCCCAAGGTCACAAGGAGCAGACACTGGGAATTGAACGCGGTTCCCCTCACTCAAAGTCTGTGTCATTGTTTAAAAGAGTTAGCGTTTTTACTCACTCCTCAGAGTACTGAGCAACTTAGGTGCTTGGAGTGGCTCAGTGAGTAAAGGAGAAAGGAGACACCCGCTCAGCCACAAACAGGGAATCAGGGTGCACTAGGGGAATGGAATGCAAGACGAGAACACAAACCTGAGCCCAAGCAACTCCCCAGAGGTATGAGTGTTGTATGAGCGCTCTTTGACAAAGCGCTATGATGCGTGAAACGCGTTAGAGGTTGCCCACTGCGTTCTTTTCACTTGTTGCCATGTGATCGGTTGAGCAATAAACATTTTATCACTGCGATCCAGTTTGCCATCCTTCTAGGCTGTGCATCGTGACATGCCTCCCCCATGGGAGGACTTCCGGCATTGTTTCGTCGACAGTCGAGTGCACGCCAATTCCGGAGCAGTGGTGATCAAGAAGGTTGTGAGTAATACCCCTTCATAGATCACACACTTACCTGCAGTGCATGCCTTATGCTAATACTCCAGGAGATCCTACATTGGTACCCTTTAGCCATGAATGGGGGTGTGTTTGTCCCTTCAATGTGACATCACTACCCCTCAAGGTGTTCATTTTAGGGTGTATGTTTCTCCTTCATAGGAGTTTCTATTCAGTCTAATAATCCTTTTGGACTCTAAGAATCCGGAATTGTTTTTCTATGTTCATAAACTGCATTCAATTTCCTATGGGTTATTCAAACACATGAGATTTGTACCCTACATACATGTGTGTTCTGAGCGCTGTTGTGTGGACTTGTTCCAGTTTACCATAACACTCCAGATGTGGAGAGTGGGCAATGAGACAGAGCCCTCAGATAACATGCTAGTGATACATCAGTGAGTGAAGGCACTGACTCTGGAAACAGCGACACAGAGTTTGCAACAGGGGAACCTGGTTCAAGTCCCAGTGTCAGCTCCTTGTGACCTTGAGCCACAGGTACCAAAAATTAGATTGTAAACTCTACGGGATAGGGACTCATTAGAAATAACACTTATTAGACCATTGAACAAAAAAAAAACATTTTGTGAAATCACATGTACTTTACATTATTCCTTTACTACACACTAAATGAAAAGGAGTATAAAATCATAAATAACATGGACTGCTGTTTAAAAAACAGTCTGTTTATATAGAAACAATTTTCTGCACTAGCACTGAAAACCAATAACCAGTGAACACAATATTATCCAATTTACCAGATAAGGGGAAAAAAAACATTAGTCATCTGATTAATAATCAAAAGCAACTGATGAGCCTGATAAGGTAAAAAGAAATAATAAATCCCCAGTAACCAAGGTAATTCAGCATTTGATTTTTTTAGATTATTACACCAAATCTAGTTTCTTATCGGATTGCGCCCTCATGTGGTACAATCAAGAAGTGCAGAGTAAATGAGTACAGCAGGGCCCCTGGTATATGGCGGGTTCCGTTCCAGAGGCCCACCGTATAGCGAAAATCGCCGGAAAGCGGATCCGGCGATTTTCACTTCTGCGCATGCGCAAACCGGCATTTTTGCCGTTCTGCGCATGTGCAACCAATGGTATGCGCGCGCAACCTACGGTCTGCACATGCGCGCTGGGCGCACCCGCCCGTTCTGCGCATGCGCGACTGGAAATTCAAGATGGCGGCCCCCTTTTCGGTGCCGCCGGATAAGCGGAACGCCGGGCAATGGAGCGCCGAGAAGCGGGGCCCTGCTGAACTTAAAGCAGCAGTTCAAGCAATATCCTACATGTTTTTTTTTAATAAATAAGTTCTGTACTATGAGAAAAAACTTGTAGCATTTGAAAAAAAAAATGTTTTAAAGACATTTTTTATGTTTCTAATTTAGGAAGTATTTCCAAAGTGACAGCCCCTTCCCCTTCGGACAGGCTCTGGCTCTTGAGCCCCGCCCTTTCTCTAGCAGTGCACCAATTGTATCTAGTAACTGCCCAGTCACATGATATTGCTGGACTACATTGCCCACAATGCTGTGCAAGAACTGAGTTAAATAACCCGGAGCAAGCGATCGATTACAGGAGAACGGATCGATCTGCAGCTTAGCTAATCACTTCTCAGTGTGCAGATTGTATTGATGCACATATTGAATGGGGGGGGGAAAAGATTTTTTTTTTTTTAAACAGCAGCTTGAACTGCAGCTTTGAGTATTAGGTGATACTTTTTTATGTGGAATAACAATTGATATTATAAGAAAAGCTTTCGCGAGTTCTCCTCTCTCCCCCACGTCAGCGATACTGATTTACACAGATTCCATGAGCTTAACACAGATGTACAAAAGGAAAACAAGATAGCCATCTAAGGTAGATGATGCAGAGAAGGAATATACAGACAGGGCAATAAATGGATGAAAGGGTCAGTGAGACACAGGACCACACATCCATCAGCAGTGTGGGGGGGGGGGGGGAAGAGAGGGTAAGGGACAGTTAGACACAGGACCACACATCCCCATTCAGCAGTGTGGGGGGGGGGGGAAGAGAGGGTAAGGGACAGTTAGACACAGGACCATACATCCATCAGCAATGTGCAGGGGGGGGAATACTGGTAAATCCCAACATGAAATCTGTGTTTCCTTCTTAGTATTAATTGAATGCATACTGGAGGATTCTACTTATACCTGAGTAAGATCTGGCATGTACATAAAACAAAAACGATCAATTTGAGGATTATTTTCTTATTTAAAATTAAATACAGGATAGAAATAGAATTCACTTAAGCGTGGAAGATATTAAGAGCCCATCACTTGGATGGCGGTTAACAATCGATAATGACACTATTAAATTAAACCTATTAAAAGCAGAGTTTCAAGGCTTTGTTGAGGATGCGTTACGGAAAAGTGCTGCAGAAAAGGGATTTGAGAAAATGGTAAATGACGTAAAGGTCGTTCTAAGGACCGAGAGAGTATGCGTTGTGAAGGGGTTAAAATTATGTCAGCTCTACAAGTCTCAGGGGTTGAAAGGGTTAATATAATCTGCTAGCTTTATCCTTTTTATATGAGCTATTCCAGTACTGAGAGAATTAACTCACTATGCTAGTTGTAATCTTTATTTACTTCTGTTGTTCTCAGTTTGTCTTTCATACAATAGCAAGAGCTGTAAAATGTCCCAAACAAGACAGTTGCATGCTCTTGATAAAACATACCCCGTATTTCTCTTTGTAATGTAGAAGTAGAAACTGCCGGCCAAACACAAGCAAGATGTAATGATTTACTAATGCTTTGTCCAAAGACACAGATACATAACCTCTACAGAAACTTGTTATTTCTCACATTGTTAAACATGATATGTTATGTATTAACATGCCCTTGGTTTTCTCTATAAATGTCGGGGCACAACTGAATAAAACTTTTAAGTGTGGAATCAGCAGCCCTGTTGTCTGACTCCTAGCTTCCCGAGCTCGTATTTGTCTGTGTTTCGGAGACTGCTAAACCAGTGCTGTCCAAATCACTAGGTTGAGTGAAGTGATTCCTACCAAAGTGAAAAAGTAACGCTTTCACGTTGTAAGAAGGCCATACAACAAAAGTGCCTAAGGCTAAGGCAAGAGGAGCTATATCTCAAAATGACCCTTTTTTCAAGAGATATATATATAGGTATTTCACTGTGTATTTTTGTCATATTGGATGTAGCTCTGGGCTCCCTTTGAGCTATATCTCAATCCCTGGATGGCCTTCCATATTCTGTGAAGCTATTTCCCAGTGCGAGTGAAGAGTTCAGCTCAATTCAAATGAATAGGAGTCAAACCTTCCCAACCACAAGGAAGCAGTTTCACAGCATAATGCAGAGGTGGTCAACTCCAGCCCTCAAGGGCCACCAACAGGTCACTGATTGAGCTGAAGCAGGGATATCCTTAAAGCCTGACCTGTTGGTGGCCCTTGAGAACTAGAGTTGGCCACCACTGGCATATTGGATAAGGCGCCATGACTCAGGTAGGAGAGAAGTACAATGTGAGCTCTTCGAGGCATTTTGCCCTGGAAGAATTGTATGGGAACCAAACTCACGCAAGCAGAAAGAGAGATGGGGGGGGGGGGGGGGGGAAGAACCCAGGGTTAAAAAACAGGGGAGGGATATTGCAGGTCTCTTGTTTGACCACCATTTTATAAACAGACGTTTTCACAGAATTACAGTAAATATTCAATGCCCTGTAAATTTATGATACAATTTTTTTTTTTAAAGCAGAGACAGACCAGAGGCATATTCATGGTTTTATCTTGGTAACAGGCTCAGCTAACAACAGCACTTGAATTTCCAAAAAGTATTGGTTGCCTTGGCAATAGACAAGACAAAGTATTAAGAACAATAATTGGGAAGCATACCGCCGCAGTGTATGAAAGCTGCCGTTTCTTCTGTCCTTGAACATCGCAGAACAGGCTTTGAACACAGAAAGCTGGTGCCTGGTTTTTCAGCACCTCACAGTGGAAGAAAGCACCTTTCCCCCCAGCTAGTCCCAGAAGCTCCTGGTGGAGGGGATGAGGCAAACAGCTGCAGCGCTGATCACGTAGTTACAAGGTAAAGGTAAAGTGTCTCTATCCACAACATGGAGAACAAGGTCACAAGGAGCTTTTCTCTCCCAACGTTTCTATGCAGATAAAGTGGCGATGGGAGAAAGACAACAACAGAATGAGACCGGATAGGAAAAAATAGCATTGGTTTCAAATTGATATTTTTTTGTTGTTTGCTAAATCTCTTTCCTTCGCCAATAACCCTTTCGATGCCAGTGATAGGCTCAAAGCAGTAGTGCAGCAGGGGGGGGGGGGGCCTAACGATTACCCAGAAATGCCCCCAACTGGTAAAATGTAAGCAAATACACACTTTTTGTTGTCACTTTACATTGTGTTTATATGAGTTCCTCACGGTACATTTGTATATTTTCAAATATGGGCTCGGATTCATTTTTTTTTTCCATTGTAAATAATGATATTTTACACGACGTCCTTTAGATCACATGAATACATGAACACGTTTTCTATTTGATAAAAGACTTGGCATCTTGTAATGCCCATAAATACGGATCCTGATGCTGCAGAGAGGTGGGTGATCCAGTCCAGATCCATTCCACTGATTATTTTGACCAAATGCGTCCCCCACCAAAATCTGTCTGCGGATCGGGTACTAAAAAGGCAGAGCAAATTCATTCAAATCCGCCATTCAATATGATCCGGGCGGATTCTTAAGAATCTGATCTCAAATTAATCCAAAGGGGGGAGAGAGGGAGAGAGGGAGCGGGAGAGAGAGAGGGGGATGGAGAGGGGGGGGAGTGGGGGGGAGGGAGAGAAGGGGAGAGAGTGGGGGAGGGAGAGTGGAAAGGAGAGGAAAGGAGTGGGAGGGAGGGAGTGAGAGGAGAAGGGAGGGAGACCGAAGGAGTGGGAGGGAGAGGGAGGGAGATGGAAGGAGTGGGAGGGAGAGGGAAGGAGTGAGAGGGAGTGGGAGGAGGAAGGCATAGCGAAGAGAGAGCGACAGAGATTTGTCTTTTTGAGACTGATCCGCGGACCAATGGAAACAGCCAATCCGAGGCGGATCCAAATATGGAAAACAAAATTCATTCATCTCTAGTCTTAATTATTATGTGTGACTCTGCTGATGCTCACTGTACGCCTACACAACCAAACACGTCATGAGTTCAAACATTTTCACAAGCTTCCTCGAAGATGACTAATTGCCACCAAAAATGTGGCACACGGGTTCTGTTCTTTAACCTTTTTCGCTGCCGAAAGCCCAGCAGCCGCTCAACGCCAGTGAACTTCGGCCTTTATGGTCGCATGATCACTTTGGAAACCATCACACGCCCGGGACCCCTTCCCCGGCCGACGTACATGGAAGTGGACGGGAGCTCTACTTCCCTTTGGATCTGACTGACTGCTCAGATGGAGCCGTTAGCCCAATCGTCCCCAAGAAAATGAGAATTTTGATACTAATGTACTTGGTACATCAACAGGGCCTTGGGTGTGCCAGGGCAGGTCATGCACCAGATACAAAATCAAGAAGGGGCGCAACGAGGAGACTGGAAAGTATAACAATCATTTATAATGAAAAGTAGCAAAATGTGAAAAAATCACATCAAGTAACAAATACATCGGCACAGCCGCGTAACATCACGGCAAGATGCAGTGCCTGACTGGTGTTCTTCCGACCTCCTAGCACGGAACATCCCGCAAATGAGCACAGCAGCTGGTGAAAACTACGGCTCCTAGCAGGACAGCTGATCGGCAGCCGATTGGAGGCACTAGTGGTGATGCCACAGTGGGAGGGTGAAACAGCCTCTACGCGTTTCGCATCATACGCTTCGTATGGGGGGCGAAACACGTAGAGGCTGTTTCCGATGTATTTGTTAATTGATGCGAGTTAATATTTTGCTACTTTTCATCATACATCATTTTTATACTTAACAGTCTCCTCGTTGCGCTCATCGTTTTCATTTTCCAAGTATTGCCCCGTTGATCGCGCGAGGATTTGGAGCAGCAGGAGGGACTCCCACTCAAATCACCTACCATACACCTGGATTCAGCACTTGTGATACTCTGTGTCATGTAGCAGATACATCTATGGGGCAGCAAAAAGGTTAAAGGGCACGCAGAATAGAAAGAGTGCTGAGATTCACAAGACTGTATTACACTAGATATTAGCCATGCTGGTAGCAGCTTTATTACCCCATTGCATATGACTTTTGCAATGTCCCCATAACACACGATCATGGAACACAGCTATGCTTCCAATGCATTATTAAACAGCAGAGCACAGCACGCGCTCTATCAAAGTATCTGTGCAGTCTAATGAGCTGAATGCGCTGGTTCCTGTTCATAGACCTGAAATCCTGCCTCTGTGCTCTGTACAGAAGGGATCATTGGTCCAGTCGGCTAGTTGATAAACAGGTTCAGCTTGCGGGGGGTGGGGGGGAGAGGAACTCAGCAGATTCTCTCAACCAAGAAGAAAATACTTGAAAGTCACAATTTGTTTTACCCACAGGAAGTCTTACAGCATTATTATTATTTTTTAAAGGGGTTTTATGAGAATATATATCCAAAATAGGGAACATATTCATTGAAGTGATAAAGATCAAATGGGGAAAGTCAACTTCTACAAAATATTATTTTTGTTCACCCACCAAAATGGTGCAGAAATTTATGCTGGGAAGGGAAAAATAAATCTTACAAATCAGAATAAAAAACATTAAATATTATGTTAGCAATCCATGTTCAGTAGAACAAGTTCTACAGCCCCCCTCACCCCCCACCAATTTGTTAATTCACTGGACTATTAGAACTAATTAATTGCTAATGTGGGGGCTGACACACCCAGGTCACTAAGGGTTAAGCAATATAATGAAAGGCTTGATGATAAAAAGTCCAAGTAGGGTCTGCTCAGGTATCACTCTTTATTACCGCACTAAAGAAACACATGTTCCCAGCGGGATGTACCGAACTCACCCCCAAACCTTAATGGGGCGAGCTGTGCGGCAGGACCCTACCCCACCCGTCCCACAATGAGCAGCCACTTTACCTTGTGTTACAACAATGTCCCTTATTCCCTCTAGAGCAGAGGTCTCAAACGCAGTCCTAAAGGGACACAAACAGGCCAGCGTTTATGGATATCCCCGCTTCAGCACAGGTGGCTCAATTAGTGGCTCAGTCTGTGCTGAAACAGGGATACCCATAAAAGCTAGCCTGTTTGAGACCTGTGCTCTAGAGAGTAAGCTCTCAGGAGCAGGACCCCCATTACCTTCTGTCCTTACTTATAGGTCAGTCTGTTTATGTAATATACAGAACTCTGCTACCCCCATTGTACTGCGCGGCGGAATATGTTGGCGCGTTACAAAATAATTGAATGTAAAATAACCAGGATCTCTACACTAGTCATCGCTATGAATTTGTGCCGTATTTAGTCGCTCATTCACCACCCCCCTGATCTGCACCAACTCTGCAATAGTTCACTCCTGATGATACACTCTTTCAAAACGCTTTCATTTTTTACTGTTCAAAATAATGTGTCTGTACCTCAGTGTCTCCATACCCATCAGATCGAAATCCTAATATACGCCTCCTAACCTTCAGTTACCAGACACAGTGTCCTCCCACCTCTCTATTCCCAGCTTATCTTTTTCACATCCCAGCTTTCTACCGAGGTACATCAACATACAATTAGAAGAGAAGGCAACAGAATTAGACGTGTCAAGCAACAAAAATAACTATCACCACACTTCCTAATATGATTGCATTACAGTTGAAAATATATTGGGGGTAAGGGGGGTAACTCCCATATCCCTGCTACAGTGTCTTCCAATCCCAAGTATCTCATCACTTTCAGCCTCTTTGCAGAAATTAACTTGAAATGAGCAGTCCCACGTAGCAATGAATAAATAAGAAACTTATCAATACAGTAGGCTTTCTTACAAATATTTAATCACCACTAAAGAAGCGAACCCCTCTCCTTTTTCAACATATTTATTTACAGAATCAGAACCCACAGGCCCCCAGCGCTAAACTGCAGATCTGGGCCAACAGAAGTATCACACTGGAGATCAGTTTTAGGCCTCGTTCAGGGTGCAGGCTTCGGAGGGATGGCGTGCTGACGTGCGTGCGGCCGTGGGATACAATGTATTTAAAGTGAACTGTGGCTGTCAGGGTAGCAGCTGCCCTGTCTCCGAAGCCCGGAGTTGACGCTGGCTACAGTTTCAATAAACAAAAAATTAGTTTTTTGAAGCTGCAGCAGCGTCACTGGGACCTCGGCAGCCAATGAAATCATTCTTGAGAATGATTTCAAGACAGCAACTTGGATCCCTAACCTCAGGTCTGTAGCCCCGCCCCCTCCCCGCCTCCTGAAAAAGTCTGCTGGGGAGGATGAACACACATCGCCCAGCACACTGCCGCCCGCCCTCCCGAACACCCTCCCTCCAACTCCTGCCTCTGGCACCCTGAACGAGGCCTTAGACCACCTCACCCCAAAGAGCAATATTGTTACATGTTTTCAACTTAGTAACATAGTATACGGGTTCAATGGAACGGAACCAGGGGAGCGTCAATACCTGAAAAAATATATACTATGTCAAATAACAGTGAACTAAAGAATCATTGAAATAAAACAAATTATATATAAACTTCATCACCGTGCAATAAATAAAAATAAAACAAAACACTCAAACCTTGTAGGACTGTTTCAGGGTCCACACTCAAGTACAATGAACGGAACCAGGGGCGCGTCAATACCCTGAAAAAATATAAACAACGTCAGGAGTGACGTAGACCCATGGGAGGATACTATATATATCCTTCCCAATTAAAGTGACCTTTCTTCCCCATAGGTCACAACGTATGATGGTCTAATTAGTTGGTAAATCATTTACACTCACCGCTATAACAGATCTCATCAAATTTTATACAGATATATTAAAATACAATTTATTCTTTAATACAATATTAACAATAAAACCATATTTTTACTCAGAACTAAAAATATATACAAATGGTAAAACACATCTAACTCAATAGAATTAATAAAATAATCTCCACATATTTCTCTAATTAGGAAAACGTCGATTGATGTATCTCCAAGGGAAAGAAAAAGAAAAGAAAAAATACATGATGTTACTTACAACAATATATTAATCTATAAAATTCTTTACTCTTTATGTACATTTCATTAGTAAGTTTTTTGTATATACAAACTTACACTTATAATTAATGTACATCATTCATAGAAAAGCATTTAATTACGAAGTCCACATTAAGTCCCAGTGGAACAATGTGTTTTAGGGTGAAAATCCAGAAACTCTCCTCTTTTTCAGAGAGATGATTCTGTTCCCACCCTCCAGTGTGGGTACACCTTTTCTATAAACAGTAAACTTAAGACCTGATGTGTCTCCGTTATGCTTTTGAATAAAATGATTAGACAGAAAGTGTGTTGTAATACCTCGTCTTATATTCCCAATATGTTCAAGTATACGTGTTTGTACTTTTTCTTGAAGTTTGACCCACATATTGTAGCCCACATGGCAAGAAACAAGGTATACTACATGATCCGTTTTACATGTTAAAGTTGTTTTATATACCAACCGCTTTCCTGTTACTGTGATATAAAAACTGAATTTATCATCCGTCCTGTATTACAGGCCGTACATGTAGTGCAACCTTAAAGCCTTTATTTGTGTTAGCCACCTGTTTGCAGTAGGATTTATTTTTGCAAGCACTAGGTGCCAGTTTTTCTTTAGGCTTTACTCTTTAAATAACTGTTTATCTGTAAATATCTCTGTGTTCTCTACAAATATTTTCAATTCCCAGTACAATTTTTTAACAATATGCCAATACTTGTGAATAATTTTTGAGATTTTTTCTGATTGGCATTATAGTTTGTAATATAATACTCAAGTTATTTTTTGAACTCAACTGATTTTTACTTTTTTCACACAACAAATCTTTTCTGTCTAATTTTCAGCTTTTATTAAACATTTCTTATATCCTTATCTATGTTTTTTTCTTTAAATCTATCTGTAAAAAGCTGATTGGGTTTGGAACTGCGATCATCAGAGCATGTTTCTCCTAATACGTCTTATTTGCCCATATGGGACATTTTGCAGCAGCCATTTGGGATGATGACAACTATCCATAGATATAGTTTATTAATATACACCCCTTAAAAAAGGTCTTGGTTTTAATCAGACCATCCTCAATGTAAATTTCTAAGTCTAGAAGTTCACTTTTTCCTGACTATAATCACATGTAAAATGTAGATTTAAATTATCATCCAGATAATGGGTGAACTGGATAAGTCCCTTTTCGTCACCTTTCCACACAAAGATGATATCATCTATGTCCTGCGCCACAGCACAAATTTTCACCCAGCTCCGCACGACCATATATGGTCTTCTTCCCATGCTCCCATCAGAGATTTGCGTAGCTGGGTGCAATTTCGTGCCCATGGCGGTACCACATACTTATCAATGAAGGCTAGTAGCCTCTGACTCTCGAACAAGAAGTATTTGTGCTCTAAGATAATTTGATACCATCAGAATAAAGTTAGCCTGTTCATTTGGCATCTCTAGATCTTGGCTAATGCTCTGTCAACTGCCCCTCGTGTCCACTCTGTTGTGTTTATGCAGGTATATAGTGGAGGTGACATCGCACGTCACTAAATACCATCCCTTTTCCCCAGACTGATTGTCCAAGATACGCAAGATGTCAGTGGTATCTTTAAGGTAAGAGGGAAGTTTCTTTACATATTTTTGTAAGTAGACGTCTATGTAGGCGGATAGATGGGACGTTAGAGAGCTATGCCTGCAATGGGCCTTCCTGGGGGTTTATAATACTTTTTGTGTAGTTTTGGAAGGTAATAAAATATAGGTCTAACGGGGTTATCTCTATACAGGAAAATTATATTCTCATTTTTATTACTTCTTCCATTTTTCCTTTAATAGGCATAATTTTTAGATCTTTTAAGAAATCTGCCGTTTGGATCTTTTTTTAAAGGTAAATAGGTATGGCTATCTCCCAGAATCCTATTGGACTCAGCATATGGTCTTTTCTATTTAGGATGCTATATCGCCCCCTTATCAGCTTGTTTATCACTACAGATTGTATCTTCCTGTAAGTTTTAAAGCTGTTCTCTCAGAATTTGTAATTATTTTCAAACATTTTTCCTGATTCTACCAATTTTTCAAATCTTTTTGTATCAGATTCGAGAATACCTCTAAGTTATTCCCTTTGCAAATTTAGGGTAAAACATAGAAGGTAATTTCAAACCGGAATGGACTAAAGTAGGTGTTCCTATAGACATATTTGTTGAGCAATTCTCGTGTAAATCTTATTTTTCAAATTGTCAGATTGTTCTCTGCTCTACTTCTTTTGTTCTGAAAACCTTTTTATAGTGAGTTTTCTAAGGAACCTTTGTGCATCCACAAACAGGGCCAAAATTACTGGGACCTACAGTTGGGGCATATTTCAGTCCCTTGCCTTAATGATTTTTCTGGTTCAGTAAGTACTTTTTGAACTAAGGTTGAAGATGTTGTTCCCTATCTCTTGCTTTTTTTGAGATATTTTCTTTTTTCCTCTTCCCCCGTTTTCTTCTACTCTTTGTTCTTTCCTTGTCTGACGAGGGATCCCTCCTTGCCATGTGGAGCATATTTGTTTGCTCCCTGAAAAGAGTGGACCCCCCTCCCCTAAAATCCTTTTGGTTTTCATTTTTAGGGCCTTTTTGGTAAACATTTTCTTTTTTTTTGACTTCCCTTTGTTCCTTTCTGTTGTTAGTCACTATTTCTATTTCAAATCAAAGTCTATACTTAGTCCGTTTGGAGTTTTTTTAACATTGATCTTTATGTTTGACTTATGGAGTATTCTCTGTGTTAATAGGAGTTCTAACTTTTTTTGTTTCTCTTTCTCCAATTCTCCTGTTTTGGACTTGTCTATATTTAGTTTTTGTTCTCTTTTATATTTTTAAAAGTTTTTCTTTTCCCTTGATTTATCCTCTTAAAAGAATGATTTTTTATTTTGGGGTTTTCATGGGTTTTTGTGGGGAACTATGCTTCAATATTAAAATCTCCTTGGGCACTGTCCCTTTCATCAAGATCAGGTTTTCTCGGCGCCATCTCTTATAATCTTCTTCATCTCTAAAAATTTTTTTAACTTTCTTAGTGATGGTCTCCTTTCTGATCTTGTCTAATTTGTTCTGCAGATTGGTATCATTTTTCTCTGAACAAATTTTTGTTGGCTCAGATTCCCAATCCTTGATGCAATTTCATGATTTCAATATCAACTGCAGAACATGATTTTTTTACTTCTGTTCAATTATGATTGATTAGATCTCTGTGAACATCCTTCCAGCAGAGTTGTACCATTTATCACACAAACCCCTCATCCTTCCAAATCCATGGATGGGTGTTCTTCGATTCTTAAGCCTTGTCTGGGACTCTACCACTTATTATGTCTTGTTCTAAAAAAATGTAATCCCAACAAATTTCTTAATTCTTTCAAACAAGTTTTTCTACATTTTTCAAATTCAGATCTAAAGTGTGTGACTCTTCAGCTATTGAATCGGAGTCTAATTAGTTTTTAGAATATTAACTGACGAAATCCCACAACCCATGTGTGTCTTCTAGAGAAAATATAGAACATTATTGTCAATTTCTATATCTTCGTTTATTCCTGTGGTTCGTGCCGACTATGTCGAGAACTAATACGAATTTACCATACTAAAAGACACTAGATGGCGCTCAAACAACTATACCCTCATTGCAAATAACGTGATAAACAATCAATTGAACTAAAACAGAATCTAATAAACTTCACCGTGCCATAATAATAAAAATCCAAACACTCAAACCCCTTGTAGTGACTGTGTTCACAGGGTCCACACTCAAAGTACAATGGAACGAACCAGTGGACCGTCAATACCCTGAAAATATATAACAAACTACCATAGTGTATACTATATAAAACAACATATAAACGGTAGGGCTCCAAGGAGCAACAGGTGCTGGATTTAGGTGGCTATATAGTCCATAAACGGATATATTAGGGAATTAGTATCCAGCCAAAGAGAGACAACAGAGCCAAGGCTAATCTGTTTTTCAATCACTAGTATGGCAGCCCACTAGAAATAGAAATATAGAAATTGACAATAATGTTTCTAATATGTTTCTCTAGAAGACACACAAGGTTGTGGATTTCAGTAATATTCTAAAACTTAATTTGACTCCGATTCAATCAGCCCGAAGAGTCACACACTTTAGAATCTGAATTTGAAAAATTAAACAAACTTTTTGTTAAAGATATTAAAAATTTGGATTACACTTTTTTAGAACGTACATAATAAGTGGTAGAGTCCAAGAGGCTTAAGAATCAAGAAACACCCATCCATGATTTGGGGACTGAGGTTTGTTGTTGATAATGGTACAATCTGCTGGAAGGATGTTCAGAAGATCAATCAATCTCATAATTAACACGCAGAAAAAATCATGTTTCGGGCAAGGAGTTGATATTGAAATCACATAGAAATTGAATCAAGGATTGTGGAATCTGAGCCAAACAAATCTTGCGGTCAAAGATAAAGATACCAATCTGCAGAACAAATTATGACAAGATCAGAAGAGACCATCACCTAGAAAGTTTAAAAAATTCTCCTGAGAATGAAGAAGATTAAAATAGGGCCGCCACGCTAAAAAACCTTGATTTGATGAAAGGGACAGTGCCAAGGAGATTTATAATTGACAGCGAAGTTCCCCACAAAAAACCCTGAAAAACCCCAAAATAAAAAATCATTTAAGAGGGATAAATCAGAAAAGAAAAACACTTTTCAAAAATAAAAAGAGGCACAAACTAAATATAGACAAGTCCAAACAGGAAGGAATTGGAGAAACAAAAAAGTAGAACTCCTATTAAAACCAGAGAATACTCCTAATAAGTCCCCAAAGACATAAAGATCAAATGTTAAAAAAACTCCCAAACGGACTATAAGTGTTAGACTTTGATTCTGAAATAGAAATAGTGACTACACAGAAAGGAACAAGGGAAGTCCAAAAAGAAAAATTTGTTACCAAAAATTGCCCTAAAAATGAAAACCAAAAGGATTTTTTAGGGGAGGGGGGGTTCACTTCTTTTCAGGGAGCAAACAAATATGCTCCACTGGCAAGGAGGGATCCCTCGTCAGAAAAGAGAAAAGGAACAAGAAGTAGAAGACAAACGTAGGAACGGAGGAAAAGAGAATAAAAAATATCTTCAGCTGAAAAAAGCAAGAGACATAGTGAAAAGAACATCTGCTCTAACCCTTAGTTCAAACAAGTATCCTTAACTGACCAGAAAATTTCATAATTGAGCAAATGTGTGCGACATTAGAAATATGCCCCCAAATGTAGGTCCCATGTAATATTTTGGCGCCATGTTTGTGTTAAGCACAAAGGTTTCCTTAGAAATCTTCACTATATAAAAGCTTTTTCTCTAAACACAAAAGAACGTAGAGCAGAGACACATCTTCTAGACACATTTGAAAAAACGATTCTCACAGAATTGCTTACACAAATATTATAAGGAACACCTCTTAGCCAGTTCCGGTTTTGTAATTACCTTCTTTGTTTACCTAAATTTGAAAAGGGTAATAACTAGAGTATTCAATGTCCTACGAACTCTGGATGACAAAAAGATTTTATTGAAACAAATTCGGGGAACAGAATCGCAGGGACCAATGTCATATGACAAATAGATGCGGCTCTAACCACACAAATTATGAGCCAGAAGCGTGAGCTCTTAACTAACTTTACAACATATCGGACAACTCAATCTTGTAGTTGATAAACACAGCTGATCACCGGGGGGCGGTATATATCTATCTTCCTAATTAGAAGATACTATCGTTTCCCTAATCTTACCTGAACGAGTCTCCCAAGTGAGTATTCACTGAGTGAGATAGCCATCCCTCATTTACCTTTTAAAAAACAAAAGAGTATCGGTCCAACGGGCAGATTTCTTTAAAGAGTACTCTAAAAATTCTGCTAGATAAGGAACAAATGGAATCAGTAAAAATCAATCACTGAACGAATATAATTTCCTGTATAGAGACGTTACCCCCGTCACCCGTCTAGACCTATATTTTTATCTTCCCTGCCTTCCCAAAACACTACATAAAACAAAAGGTATTATTACAACCGCCCCAGGAAGGTGGGCCCATTATTGCAGGGCCATCGACTCTCGCATTAAAGATAAACGATCCCACTCTATCCGCCTACATATATTCAATCTACCGTAACAAAATAAGTACAAAGAAACTTGTTCCTCTCTTACACCTAAACGATACACCGACTGATCACGTGCCTCTACTTGGGACAATCATGTCTGGGAAAGGAGGTATTTAGTCTGTACTCCGCTTGCCTACTGTTCCACCCCGTCAATAATTACCTCTCCGCAAAACCACAGAGTTGACACAGATGCATACGAACCGTTGACAGATCCTTATACCGAAGCCTCCTGAGATTGCCAAATGAACAGGCTAAACTTTTATAAGTTCTTGTATGGGTAATCAAACCTTCTATACTTAGCACCAACTACTCAACTACTTCTGTTCCGAGCTGGTACATATTTCATCTCCATAAATGTGGGTAGCCCTACGTCCCAGTGTACCATCTGGGGTGCAACAGAATTTTGTGCACACCATGACGGAAGCGAGCAATCCCATTGAGTTGGGAGGCATGGGTAAGAAGACCATACCTCATCGGTCCATGTTTGCAGGAAGCTGTTTTGAAAATCTTCGTCGCTGGTGGCGCAGGGTACAAACCAATACTGATATCCACATTGTGCTGTGAAAGGTTGACGAAAACGGGCAACTTATCCGAGTTTCAATGCACCATTATCAGTGAAGTGATTTTGGTAACTTGTTAAAAATCTACATTTGGACTGGACATTCATTCTATATACATGAAAAACTTGAAGGCTTGCCTTGAGGACTTAGCACACATTTACAATTGTCGAGTAAGGAGGGTCCTTGATGAAAACCAAGATCCTTTTTGTTTAAGCGGTGGACTTGATAATTAATAACACTAATACTATCTACTGGATCAGATTTTCATCATCCCAAATGGCTGCGAAAATGTCCCATTGGGCAACAGAACGAACGATCACTAGTAGGCAAGAAGACTGCTATGATTTGACCGATGATCACCCGCTAGTTTCCCAGGCTACCCCCCAATTCTTACAGGCAGACTACTTTATTAGCCGAATAGACTTTTTGATGACAGAAAAAACGTTTCTAAAGATAAGTGATAATACGAAATGCTATCTAAAAAATAGAAAAGCCTCGAAAATCTAAGAACAGGATAAAAGATTTGTGGTTTATGTTATATTACGCAGGTAAACCAAAGATCTACTGTCAAGAGGCCGACACCTTCAATTGTTATTCTCGCCAATTACAGTGTTGGTCTCCCTTACTTTGTTACACTGCAGTACCCCCTGAACTACCTTTGAGTATTCATTTCTTACGCATCGTAAAACCCTAAAGACTGTGAAATTAACTATTCATAACAATCGGAGAATATAACAAGACTATTACATTCATACGAACATATTTATTTCACAAAAACGCTACAGTTCTCCGTGTATTTCGCCAAGTCCGTCTGCTATCTAAATTAACAAATGCTATACTGCGTAGGGTACTCGGGAGGAAGTTTCGATATTCCCCCCCAGGCACGCTTTACAAACCCAAACTGCTTAATACGACTTTCTGAAAGACCGTCGCTCCCAGCCTCAGTCATGAAATAGAAAAAGCTTGCACCCCATTTCTATAGTGCTCTTAGAGCCAAATTAAATCAAGCTACTCTTCCAATCAAACACCTTGTTCGTCTAACCAAACATCACAAGTTCAATTTTTTTACCTGTTTTCTTCTGCACCCAGCCTTCGCCAGTTTGCACGCCGGGAAACTGTAAACGGCACTCGGCTCATGACACATGCCCCAATTTTGTAATCTGATCGACTAATTATTTATTGTTTATATCACCCCGCCCCAGGACATATAACCAGCGTTCAGCGCAAGGCAGGGAAGGGGCACCACAGACACCCTTAAAGGGGTTTTTACTCACGGTTTTTATCCAAGAGGGGAGCATGCACGTAAATTATCATAAAGTAATCCCTATCAAAATATTATGTGATGTGTTTCGCTTATGTTAAATCCACTAATATTTTAAGCTGGACACTCAATACAAGGTGTTGCACAGCTGGGTGGTTTTTCATGGTGTGAAAATCAAAATTCTTCTTCTTTTACACACAGGGTGTGGTCACGGAAGTGCTTAAGTAAGCAGTGTGTCAGCGTTATAGCTAGATGTGTATGCGTGTGAATATACACAAAAGACAGACAAATCTAATTGCGACCCCGAGGGAGCACTAATATTAAAAAAATAGCTGATGTTCCTGGCAACCTGCCTTTGAGCATAAGCTTGACATGGAGTGGAGTGGCCAACTCCAGTCCTCAAGGGCCACCAACAAGTAAGGTTTTAAGGATATACTGCTTCAGCACAGGTTGCTCAATCAGTGACTGCAGAACCTGTGCTGACGCAGGTTGAGGAAGGAATATCCTTTAAAACCTGAACGGTGGTGGCCCTGAGAACTGGATTGGGCTACCCCTGAGCTTATGCATTTCCGCCCTTTCTGGTTTTGTACATGAAAGAGCACTGTGTTTTGTTGAGTTGCCTAATTTGCTTTGGTCTACAGCAGGGGTGCGCAAACTGGGGGGCGGGGGGGGGGGGGGGTTACAGAGACTGTGCGCTTTCTGAAGCATTTAAATGAAATGCCGGGGCGGGGAGGGAGCGGCGAAGCCTCTGAAACTTCACTACCTTGACTCAGATGGTCTGGAGACGTGTTGCAATGGCAATATTATCGTGGTGGGTCGGGGTCAGTGAAAGTCAGAAGCCGGAGAGCCAAGGTAAGGAGGGGGGGGGGGCGCAGGGTGGGATAAGATTGCGCATCCTAGTCTACAGTGATGTTTTGGTATCGTCCTCAGTCATTTTACATCTCTTCACCTTTAACTACTGGATACCTCATTTGGTAACAGTGAGAAGAATACCTTCCATCCTGTGCACATCTGAATATGGGCCGAGCATGAAAACTTTAATTCGGGAGTCACACTCCACCGGAGCTGTTTGTATGATCGAGTACGGGAAACACAAGTGCGGTGACAAACGCGATCAACTAAAGGCAGAAAAAGCACCCAAGGTATTATGTAATGTTAGTTACTTTTGTTTGTGGTGTTTTATTATATATAACACCAGTTGAACTTTTGGTTTTCCCGTATCAACAAAACATTACAGAACCAAACCTTAATTTGTGGCATAGAACGTGAATACTGTTTTTTTTGACAGCTTCTACTTAAGGTATGCAAACAGTTCATCTAATGTAGAACTTTTTTAAAGGAAAACCTTTGGCGGGTAATGTTAATATTATGTGAACAAGAGTTGTAATAAATAATATCAAACGTCACAGAATTTGATGGGAAAGAGACATAGATGGTTATCAGAGATGTAACACAAGATGGGGGCATATTTAACTTATTATTGTTCCTATCACCCTTCATAGATATATCTTGTGTGTCACAATATCTTGAGTTAACTCCCCATATTTTATTTATGTTTTGATGGATGAAATATTGATGCTGCTTTAAAGCTGCTGTTGGCTTTGAAAGTGGATACAAAAAAGCAAACCCGGCCAGGATTACAGCCTGGCTCCCCTCCGACAGATGTCAAATCTGTAAGCAGCACAACAACAGCCGTGTCCATGCAGATGACGGGATGGAATGATTGAATGGGGATGATTTTGTGGACCCTTGGACAGGCAAAGGGCATGCGAAAGGTTGGGACTTATGACATACTTATACGTAAAGAACACCATTCATATACAATACGTGCAATCATTTATTTTTTAAATACATCGAGTGCGGTGTCATAGATACTACCACAAAAAATTTTTAGTGTTAGATGAAACTTCTTAGCTGGCAGTTAGCTTATTGTGTAAATTTCATATGCCTAAACTGAATTCAGTTGTGACTTTCGTTTAAAACGGAAGTAAGTAGCTACTGCGATGTGCACAGTTGCCCTGCAGTTAGTGCCCATGGCCACTAGGTAATAATTTACGTCAATGCTAATGGTATCTGCGAGGGACTGCGCAGCTGCTGAATTTGACAGGTCACCGGAAAGAGCACAGTGACCGCAAGCCTCTAACTGTCTCCCCGGGTCAGGGTGGATGAGACGTTTGGGGCAGGGCCGAGGGTCCCGGACACACACACACAGGCCACCTCCCCCCCCCCACCCTGGAACCTGTACTCCTGCACTGGGCGAGCATGCACAATTACGGGCCGACCAGAAGGAGCACAGTACTGCTGCATCTGACCCTGCATCGGAATGTGCACTCCTCCACAGAGCCGGAGATGCGAGGGGCCGACCCTAAGGAGCACATTACTGTGGTTTGACTGCCTGCACACCGGCCCGCCAGCAGTGAGTGAACGCGGAGCCTCACCGTGCCGAGTGGCTGATCCCTGGATGGTGACTGCGGAGGAGGACACAATGTCAGGGGGACGGCGTGATGTCACCCATGTCATGCTATTACCCACGGAGACATAGCTACTGCACAATGTTCTTTTATACCCACATACACACCTATACTCACACACACCCATACCTATACACACACATATCCACGGCAACACACTTAACAACACACACACACACACTTATACATACACACACATACTTATATACACACACACACACATACCTATATACACACACACACATACATACACACACATACTTATACACACACACACACATACCTATATACACACGCACCTATACACATGCATACATGCACACACCTATCCACACACTATACACACGTGCATACACCTATACAGACACTCACATCAAAAGAGAAACTCTCAATGCCTTATACCTCTACAGGGTGTGGGTGTGGGGTGTGTGTGTGTGTTGTGTGTGTGTGTGTGTGTGTGTGTGGTGTGTGTGTGTTTATTACATGTATAACATGGTAAAGTTTATTATTAATAAACACTTCAAATTTCTGCTGGGAAAAAAAAAACATAGCGGAAGTCTTTCATTCAATGAAAAAAAAAAATTCTGTCACAACGTAAGAAGTTTCACTTCCCAACATGCGTGCTAGGCACACACACCTTTTTTTTCAAATTCAACTCGATGCCATTTTTTATGAGTTTTAATATACTGATAATCCTTTCCTTTCTATAGAAGGTTTTTAAACACTTTCCCGTCAGTGCAAGATCTTTCTAACCAATTTCTGTTTGTGATCATTGTTGCCAATATTCAAAGTAGTTTGAGCTGCAAAATGTAACAGTAGATAATGTAACTTAGTAATATAAGAATACATTGTAGCCGCTACACTAGCGAGGATTGATTGAAACTGAAAGGCAGCCATTTAGTGAACCCTGGGAAAACAGGATCTTCTGATCGTTCTCGAGGAGAACTAATCGATCGGCCAGCTTAGGTAATTCGTTTTCAATAAAGGTCATCAAAAGCTGTACACATTAAAAGAAAGCGACAATAAACAAATGTAAGCCAATGATCAACTAAATAACTAAACTAATAGACCAATAATGATAAACTTATAATAAATAAAACGGCGGGGGTGCATACTAAGGACGGGGTAATAGACAAAAAGAACAGAAGGAGAAAACACATAAGTACTCTCAAAAAGAATCCAGTTTGTAGCACACAACCTTGTTCTGTATATTAACAAACAAAACGATTTATTTGACATTTTTAAATGCTTGGATTGCCTCCTTTTAAACCTTTGATGAAGTGTGTGATTACTTGTAACTTTTGTAAAGATCAATAGTGTCTGCAGCTGTTTAGAGTGATAGAAAATGCGACACTTGCTTTCTCAGCCAAGTTATATGCACCATGGATGTTTAATTGTCTTTTTTTATTTATTATTTAGTTCGGTTTGGGAGCAGTAAGATAAGACGATAAGGATTTCAGATCGAATAGAGAAGAAATCATCACGGACAGAAGCCACATCACTTTTACAGAGGGGTATTTTTTTCACATAGGTATGTCATTTCCCCTTCAGTACAGATGCCATCTGATGTTTTATTGAGCAGTGAATAAAATATTGTCCTGCACCTCGACTGCATATCGTCTAAGCAAAATGCGTAGAAATCCATCTAACGCCAACTAACGGGTTGCAGCGTATCAGTGTGTTGTATCATTGGCTTATAATGAGAACAAAATATTTTAATAGGTTTCTTTTTTAGGTTTTGAAACATTTTCTTAAAAACATGTATAAGGGTTTAATCTAGTCATTGCCAATAAGTAACTTTTCCTCCGTTATACTGCACTTGCTTCAGTTACTTACATGATCCGCTCTTCCCTGTCTCTTATACTGTAATATTCTGCAGATGGTGTCACAGGAATGAGGGATTTATTTTAAAATTGGTAATTTGTATGTATCTTGCAGTATCATGTTGGTTAGGGTATACATTCTCTATCTCTCTCTATTTCATTATAAATGCCACAAAGACCATACAATTGGGCTGCAATAATAATATACAAATAATGTGTGCGTGTTAATGTTACCTTGCCTAAATATGAGCAATATGTGTGGGATGTGTGTAATCATTTGATCGAGTAGCCCAAATATAGAAACTGTATTATTTAGAAATTGTAATATAAGGCATAAATATTTACTTGACTGCACATTGTTTTGACTACAAATAATACAAATGAACCCTCATAGTTACATTTATTTGTGTTTTTTTTTTAGTTCTCGTGCTCAGATCCAAAGTACATATCTTGCAGTTCTGTTGAAGGGCAGTAGAATGGAATTCTAAGCACTGGGCACATTCAATGTATTTATTGGATGAGCATTCGTTTCATACTGCTGCTAATGCAAAGTTACCTGTCCAGTTTACTGCACCACGTCTTTGTGCTATGACTGTCCGGTGTTATTACCACCAGCAAAATATGTTTGTTTGTTTTTACTCAGGGAACATGCACCAAATCCTCGATGTGCCTATGAGAATAAGAAGCCGTTTTACCTTTATAGGGCAGGGGGTCCTTCTTCTGAGTCTATGCATGTGGGCCACCTCGTCCCCTTTATCTTTACAAAGTAAGTCGGATATGCTGTTTCTTGTTACCATGAAACGTTGTTGGGTCACAGAGAAAATTACTTTTTGTAAAGTGGTTTAGGTAGGAAAAGACTTAAATAGGTGGTATTTACCTTTTGAATGTCTGGTATTCATCTGGACAAGAAAATGTATGTAGTTGAATTACTCGACGACAGTCTCCAAGTACACATTTTACATTTGGCTTGTAAGGGAAATACAATATCTTTATATACAGTACTGTAGATTATAAAGATTGTTGATGTATAAATTAAGGAATTATTGGCACGCAGCTGTTTCACAATACAGCATTTCAGACGACAAGGAAATTCTTTGAGGTATTGTGTTCTGTGGCCTGTGAATCCGTTTGACGTTTAAGTAAGATGCTGTGTATGCCTGCATAATGTAATACTGTATTACCTTTTGGCCTTCCTTGCATTCGTAGGTGGCTACAAGAAGTTTTAATATCCCATGGTTGTTCAATTGACCGATGATGAAAAATATCTGTGGAAAGACCTGACACCAGAGCAGGCTTACCAGTATGGACAATAGAAAATGCCAAGGACATTATAGCATGCGGGTTTGACATCAATAAAAACTTTCATATTTTTGATCTTGAATACATGGGGTAAGTGCATGCATTTTTAATAATACGAAGGTGCTGCTTACAACACTGGGAATGCAAGTTAATATCTAGCTTTTTGAACTGACCAATGCAAGCTCATTGTTGCTTGCCGTAAGTGTGGGGGGGGGGGGGGAAGCAAATCTTGAACAATTCTTTAATTCAGATAATAAGTACTGCTTCTTTCTGTAGGTCCACTTTACGTTCCCCCCCTGACCCCATCCCTCCCTCTCCACCCCGTCCCCCCTTTCCACCGACACCCAGCTTGTAGTACATGAATCTCGCAGTGCCCTGGGGCAGGACAAGCGGGTCCGTTTGGCAGAGTTTGCGCATTGCTCCTGAGAAGCGAATGCATCCAGCAGCTTCATTCTGCATTAAATTGCCATTCACACATTACATGTATTTCCATTATTACACTCAATTGTCTGTATTGTACAATGCCCTCATAGCAGTGAAAAGTAACAGAAAAAAAAATTTTTTTTTTTTTATTATTATTTTTTTTAGAGTGTAACTTGGTATTTCACATTCTTTTGTGGAAGTGTGACTGACACAGAAACGTGAAATGAAAAACATTGTATTGATAGACACATCAAACTGGTTTTGTAAATGTGTGAATGTGTGTAAGAATAGAGGACAAATTACATTATGTTACATTATATTTAGTTATAAAATGATGTTAGATATTACAGGTATCATTCTGATATTTTACCCCCTTGGCATATCTTGTGTCTTGAGGCATTCCTTTTACTTCATCATTCAAATCACCTTCTGGACCTGCTTTCATTAACCTCTCTTTTCTGTTGGAAAGCCTGCTGGTCTCACAGTCTCTCGAGTTTTTCATACCCGTTTTTGGGGGGGTCTTACTCTCTGAATTAAATGTGTTCAATTCCTATTGGTTGGGAAGATCCTAATCAATCTCATTCCAGCTAAACTGACAAAAGGCTGAATGAGGAAAAAACTGGTCTGTGGGCTAATTGCTGCCTAGAATTTTTCATGTCCCATTGTAGATACAACTGTTGTTTACCATGTCTTTGAAGTACAGTACAGTTCTCACATTACTGAGCAGGATGTTATTGAAGAGTAAATTACAATCACTGTTTGAGCTGCACATAGTATCTTGCCTTCTGTTCACACACAGGCATGTAAGACACAGACATAATAAATATATATTCAACATCTACTATACACACACACACTTTTCTAGGTCAGACAGTTTGCAATATCAAATCACAGTTTATGCTGAAATTAAAGACTTCAATTCTGACAATTCCCCACTTAGAGGGCAAAACGACATAAAGGAGAGATCTCTCAATTAAATGAATCTGCAATCTGCAAGTATATGACATAACTATAACTTAACACTACACATCACCTATGGATTTATACACTAGATTATTTATTGCTAGGATACCATGTAACCTTCAGTGGTTTTTATTCAGATTTGAATTGTATTATGGTTAAACTGGCACAAGACGATGTGATTACCGATCAATCTACAATTTGGGATACAGTGAGGAATAATCTGGAGCGCAGTCATATAACAAAATATAAAAAGAAATGCAAATAGTAGTGTAACAAATGTGTGAAGTCCACGGGGGTTTATGTTATTAGTATCGGTATCAAGTGGACAATGCCATATCCACATGTCCATGTGAGCATGAAGTGCCTTGAAAGGTATCTTTAGGGATATCCCTCAAATCACTTCTGTCTTCCTTGGATCTTGCAATCAAGTGGTTGGGGGAAGGCAGGTGTGTAATCCTCCCCACGAGTATGGCAAATGGTGTCCCGCAGAGATACATATTGCACAGAGGATGGAGATGATATATAAAACATGTTTATATTACGCAAATAAAAAGCAACGTGCACTCGCATACGGTTGCTGTAAAGCTCTGACGGATGCGTGGCGGTGCTCTCAGCGTCTTCGATAGTGTGGTGCAGGGAATCCCACTTCCGCGTCTGCCTAGCAGGCTGCAACAACAGTTGATCAAGAGCGCATACACCACCTAGGGTGGCTGTCAGGAGTCCAAAATAACCACGTTCACAGTCAACGTGAATTATATGCGAGTGCACGATTGCTTTTTATTTGCATTATATAAACATATGTTTTATACATATCCATCTCTCTGTGCAATATATATCTCGCGGGGACACCATTTGCATACTCGGGAGTCGGGAGGAGAGGATTACACACCTGCCTTCCCCCAACCACTTGATTGCAAGATCCAGGGAAGACAGAAGTGATTTGAGGGATATCCCTAAAGATACCTTTCAAAGCACTTCATGCTCACATGGACATGTGAGTAGTGGCATTGTCCACTTGATACCGATACTATATCATAAACCCCCGTGGACTTCACACATTTGTTACATTATGTATGCATTTCCTTTTATATTTTCTATATGAATCTGCGCTCCCCGAACGTCACCATTTCAACTTTCTTGAGGATCTAAAGGGGATCCTATTGGGTCGAGCAGCAAATCATTTATTGTATTATATTATCACATTGAATTTATACACCTTTATTAGTTATCACGTTATCACTATTAGAGAGCGCCTCAGTATTTTTCTGTTCACACTTGTAGGAGTAGTCCTGGATTCTACAGAAATGTGGTGCAAGTTCAGAAACACGTTACATTCAATCAAGTGAAAGGGATATTTGGCTTCACGGACAGTGATTGCATTGGTAAGATACGTTCCTTTGTTCCCTTTGAAGATATGCAGATGAAATGGCCAAACAGAGGGAACTCGGGTATGGTCATCAAAGTAGTCTCTGTATGCAGGGGCGTAACTGCTGCCTGGACATGTCCCGGTGGCTCCAATTTGGGGGTTTGGGACCCTCCCTCGGGACTCCTTCATTACCCCCTCCCCCCCCCAAGCGGTTACAGAGGCCCCCGCGCTCTTCCCCACAGCAATTAAACAAATTGGCAGGGAGAGGGCAGGGCCTCTGTAACAGAGCTGCCGCCCTCCATGTCGTCATCATGGCGACGCGATGTCACATGACGCAGCAACGTTACCCAGGGGCCCCTGTAGGCGTAGCTACTCCACTGTCTGTACGCTTTCATGGTGCCGGCGGAAGAGCCATGTGCAGAAAGTCACCGGATCGCGCTGCACACAACATTCACTTGAAACCTGCAAGTACTTTGTGCTGCAGAGTGAGCATGATGTTGAGGCTGCACAGCTTTTTGGGGGTTTCCGCCCCTTCGTCAGGCAAACACAAGTCCATAAAATCTGAAGTACTTGCAAGTTTAAATGCATGAAGCCGCCGACGCAGGACATTCAAGTCAATGGTAGTTACCGCAAGATCGGGCGTGATGTCCAGCATCGCGGCTTCATGACCTCGTGGACAATGTTGTGTGCTGCAAAGACTTCTACCTTTTTGCGGTGCAAAACTGTAGTACAGTAGGTCCCCACTTATTCGACAGGTTCGGTTCCAGGCCCCCGCCGACAAGTGGAAATCGGCGAAAAGCGGAACATAGCTTTTTTTGTGCAAAACGCACAAATGCTTTGTCCACCTGCAATTTCCCGTCTCTCCTTCCTCCTACGCCGTCCCAGAATGCCCCCCTTCTGAGCATGCGCGGACTTAGCTGACCCCTTCGCAGTCATGAAACAGTACCGCCGTATTGGCAGATCGCCGAGAAGCGGGGCCCTACTGTAGTGCATAATACCATATGTCTCTTCAGCTGCAAAGGTTTCAGTGCAGTAACTTGATGCCAGCGATTATACGTGTACTGTGTCGTTTAAAATGCCTGGTTTCTTTTAGGGAAAATCAGCTTTCCTGCCATCCAAGCAGCTCCGTCTTTCAGCAGCTCCTTCCCACAAATATTTAAGGACAGAAAAGATATTCAGTGTCTCATTCCATGTGCCATCGACCAGGTACATTGATGACCTTTTTATAATAGGTATTTGCATTACTTTCAGCACAAGAGGTTTCTTTTGCTGTCAGGCATGTTGACAACCTTTTTTGAAGATCAGTGGTGAATTTGTTATGATAAACCCTGTTTTGGGTTCTTGGGTATGGTGGTAAAATGCAAGAAAAACATCAGTGGACAATTGTGTAAAGCATCAGAGTTGATGGTTACAATTGTTGCTGTTGTTTTCATGCAGTTGAATATATTTGAGGACCCCAAAATAATTAGATGGTTTTATTTTGAAATGTAGTCTAGTGCGGGGGAGGGGAGCCATACAAAAGATGTAAGTAGATAATCTAAATAATAACTATGCTGTAATTCTATACTAATCTTTGATGCAAACCTGCATTTTCTACAAGTCTCCTTTCTTTTCCTGGTGTTTTTTTATTGCTGCATTGAGAGAGGCCGCGTTTGTAGGGAATAGTGAAGATCTCAGAACGACATTCATTGTGAGACTAATGACAAAATAAAGATGCTTTATCTTTTTTATTTAGCATTAAATTGTTTAGACCATTAACTATATAAATTAAATATCTGACATTTTGATGCAAATATTAAAAAGGACTAGCTTAGCTCTCTCTCGTTTACCTGGCCTCTGTTATTACCATCACTATTGGTTTCCTTAGATAACATGAAGGTATTGGATGTATTTGCAGGATCCATACTTCCGAATGACGAGGGACGTAGCTCCCAGAATCGGATACCCTAAACCAGCTCTGCTGCATTCAACATTCTTCCCAGCTCTGCAAGGAGCACAGACAAAAATGAGTGCCAGCGATCCGAACTCTTCCATCTTCCTGACGGACACAGCCAAGCAAATAAAAACAAAGGTACCGAGAAATACTGCTTCACCGCATTCAGTTATAATACAAGATGGGGGGGAGGAGGGAGGGGAAGATGACTACTTGGAAGGTGGTGGCACTCACATGGACTTGATCAAATTGTGATAGTTATTGGATCAGATCAACGTTTCGGTCCTATGTCATCTTGAGAGAGGTCCAAACGGAGGACCGAAACTTTGGTCTGGTAAATATCACGATTTGATTAAGTCCATGTGGGGGCCGCCTTCTTCCCAGCATAGTCCTACACTTCGCTGTTCCAGCTGTGCGCCCCGTAGCATTTCTTCGTATTGTATTGTATTGTATGTCTTTATTTATATAGCGCCATTAATGTACATAGCGCTTCACAGTAGTAATACATGGGGTAATCAAATAAATAGCAGATAATATAAATAACAGATCATGGGAATAAGTGCTTTAGACATAAAAGTAACATTTCGGAAGAGGAGTCCCTGCCCCGAGGAGCTTACAGTCTAATTGGTAGGTAGAACGTACAGAGACAGTAGGAGGGAGTTCTGGTAAGTGCGTCTGCAGGGGGCCAAGCTTTATGTATCGTGTTCAGAATATCCACAGTGCTATTCATATGCTTCTTTAAGCAAGTGTGTCTTAAGGTGGGTCTTAAAGGTGGATAGAGAGGGTGCTAGTCGGGTACTGAGGGGAAGGGCATTCCAGAGGTGTGGGGCAGAAAGTGAGAGAGGTTTAAGGCGGGAGAGGGCTTTAGATACAAAGGAGGTAGAAAGAAGACATCCTTGAGAAGAACGCAAGAGTCTGGATGGTGCATAACGAGAAATTAGGGATGAGATGTAAGGAGGGGCAGAAGAGTGTAAAGCTTTAAAAGTGAGGAGAAGAATGGAATGTGAGATGCGGGATTTGATCGGAAGCCAGGAGAGGGTTTTCATGAGGGGAGATGCTGAGACAGATCTAGGAAAGAGTAGAGTGATTCTGGCAGCAGCGTTTAGGATAGATTGTAGGGGAGACAGGTGAGAGGCAGGAAGGCCGGACAGCAGGAGGTTACAGTAATCAAGACGGGAGAGAATGAGGGCCTGAGTCAGAGTTTTAGCAGTCGAGCAACAGAGGAAAGGGCGTATCTTTGTTATATTGCGGAGGAAAAAGCGACAAGTTTTAGAAATGTTTTGAATGTGAGGGGCGAATGTGAGAGAGGAGTCGAGTGTGACCCCTAGGCAGCGTGCTTGGGCTACTGGGTGAATGATTGTAGTTCCAACAGTAATGTGGAAGGAGGTAGTAGGGCCAGGTTTGGGAGGAAGTATGAGGAGCTCTGTTTTAGCCATGTTGAGTTTAAGGCGGCGGAGGGCCATCCAGGATGATATAGCAGAGAGACATTCAGAAACTTTGGTTTGTACAGCAGGTGTAAGGACAGGTGTTGAAAAGTATATTTGTGTGTCGTCGGCATAGAGGTGATATTTAAACCCAAAAGATGTTATTAGGTCACCTAGAGAGAGTGTGTACAGAGAAAAGAGAAGAGGTCGTGTTCCAGTTATTGTGAGTGCCCTATATTATTAAAAACAATGGGAAAGATGACTAGACATTGAAGAGGAGAATAAGACTTCGGGGCCTATGCAGAGAGCAGCGATATTTCGAAATTCGCCATTTTTTGGAGAAAATCGCGCAGAAAGCAGCAGAAAATGGCGAGTTCCGAAAAACGCGCCAATTTTTCTTTTCTATTTGTAAAACTCGCCTCGCGGCTGGCGAGAACCTCAATCTCGCCAGTTTTAAAAATATCCTAATGCAGAGAGGCGCGAACGGCATCTAGCGGCTGTTCGCGCCAATAAAATGGCGCGATTGTCTCCTTTTTGCCTCGGCAGAAAAAATTGGCAAGAAGCTGTCGCTCGCGGCCATTGCAAAGGGAAAAAAAAGGCGCGAATTTGTTTTTACACGTTTCTGAAGCGCGCATCTCGCCAATTTAAACTCGCCACACGCATCCATGTTAAACATAGCAGAATTCGCACTTTTCTGCATATGGAGAATAAAACTCTCCAAAAAAGCTACTTTTTAATAAATTCGCCAATTTTAAAATTCGCTGCTCTCTGCATAGGCCCCTTAGTCTGACTTCCATTGCTGTTTAGACCCTTTCAGTAAACTGTATTAATTATATGCTCAAGATAAACTTTTTAAACTGGGGTTTATGGTGGTCCGTCTCTAAACTGGCTGCTTCATCTCTTTTTTTGTTTCAGATCAACAAGCACGCGTTCTCTGGGGGAAAGGACACCACTGAAGAACACAGAAAATATGGAGGCAACTGTGATGTCGATGTGTGTTGCATGTACCTGACCTTCTTCCTTGAAGATGATCAGAAACTTGAACAAGTGAAGCGGGTATGAACAAAAATCGGAAATCACACATTCCCTGGGTTTTGGGCGTGTGACATATGGCTGTCCCACGCTTAGCAGGACCCCAAACAATGAAGGTGTTAAAGCAATTCATAGGCTCACCTTAAAATGAATGTTCTTCAGCACAGAGCAGTAGGGAGTTTGGCTACTGTTTTAATGGAAAACTCATGGTTGAATTACAGTAGCAGCCGCCTAATGTTTTAAAAGTTGAGCCTGTAAGAAATACAACTGTATTGCACATTCTTTTGGGGGACGTGTGACATAGCTACACAAATACATGTGAATATGAAAAATATTGTATTGATGTGAACAAATGAAGTGTGTGTGTGTGTTTTAAGATAATAAATTAATCTGTATACTTTAGTTATACAATAATGTTCGATATTACGTGTTCCATACATATATTTTACCCTCCTGCCCATATCTTGTGTTCTTGAGGAGTTCCTTCACTTCATCATTCAGGTCATCCCTCTGGAGCTGCTTTCTGGAACCCCTTATTTTCTGTTGGAGAAGCTGTAGGTCTAGCAGCTCTCTGGGCTTTAATACCAGTTTTGGCGGGGAGGGGGGGGGGGTTGCTTTCTGAATTAACCATGTATTCAATTGCTATTGATTTGAGAACAGCCTAATCTCTTTCCCAGCTAAACTGACAACAGGCTGAATGAGGAAAAACTGGTTTGTGTGGCCAATTTGCTGCCTAGAGTTTTCATGACCACATTGTAGATACAACTGTTGTTTACCATGTCTTTGAAGTACAGTACAGTTTCTCGCATTACTGAGCAGGATGTCTATTGAAGAGTAAATTACAATCACTGTTTGAGCTGCACATGGTATCTTGCCAACTGTTCACACACAGACATATATAAATATATATTCAACCATATACTGTACACAAATACATGATATTATTATTATTCTTCCCCAAGTCAAACGGTTTGCAATATCAAATCACAGTTTATGCTGAAATTACAAACTTTAATTCTTTCAAACCTTCATCTCAATAATTGTGTATTGTATCTCTTGTAGGACTATACAAGTGGGGTGTTACTAACAGGAGACCTTAAGAAAATGTTAATAGAAACACTGCAACCGATAATAGCGGCGCATCAGGAGAGGAAAAAACAGGTTACAGAAGCGATGGTGAAACAATATATGACTCCAAGGAAACTGATATTTGATTTTAGCAGCTTTTAAAGATGTGTATCGTTAACAATATACTGCAATTTATCAATAAAGACAAGATAGTGTTCGCTCGTCATATATTCCTTAATAAATTATGTATATCGCAGCAAGTAGTGTGGATTGGTTTATCCATTTACATCAGTCCATGAAGATCCATATGACCAATAACATTTTTAGTACTGCCGAAAAATGATAATCTAATCCTGAAGTATTGTTTATTTTGTGATCAGAATAAACGTCATGTGACTTGATCATTTGAACATCCTCACTATTAATGACATTCCAAACCCCGCTGATAATCAGATGCGGAATGTATGAGTCTGTTTCTATCATTGTATTCACTTTTACCTTCTATAAAATGTCATCAGCTGTGTTGCGGTTCTGTCATTTAAAGGAGCCGTCCCACAAGCTGCGGCGTTCGGTTAAAGTGATGGCCATTTAACACACTTTCTATCTTTTACGTTTTGCTTTTATTATTGTAACATGAATGGCTTTAAATGTATACCTAAAGGACTAACTCTGAACATGGATATGCTGTATGATACATGCATGTTTCATTACACGCTCCCGTCTAACTGACATGGTAACATTTTCTGAACCACTTAAAAATGCCCGTTTTGTTTTCCATCAAAATGGCAAACAGCTGACGTTGGGCTAAATGTATTTAAGTGAAATGTTCGCTGGTTAAAGCCCTGAATGTGGCATTGCAAGTTAAGCCACAAACCTCAGTCTAGCATGTCATGAAACCAGTAATATAACCTGAGAATATTAACACATGTTATGTAAACTGAATTCCCTTCAGATGTTCTGCTTTCAGAACGTGTAATAATAGTTTTCCAAAACTGGATTAGCACCAGGAGTGTAATTTCAGAAAACTGGGATGAGCCTACCTATCTGAGTACCCGCTATTATTTAATACGGGTTTAGATTTTGCATTATATGTTCACACGGTTATGTACATGTGATTTATATGTCTCTTTATTTTATCCATTACTTCAAATAAAGGTTCATTTTTATACATGCACATTTTACCACGCAAAATCACCGTTTTCTTTTTCCTTCCTTGTGGTCATACCATATGTCACCTCCATTGCTTCCACCATCATAGTTGTCTCGTTCCATGGCTATATTTCTAGCACCTATAGTGGCCCCTCCCGTTAGAGGTCGTGCACTGAATAAGAGACCTTTTCCTCACCATCCCCCCTTGTGGATATTTTTGCACTCTTTCCTTAGGTGCACCCTCTAAGCCAGGGGTGTGCAAACTTTTTTTGTTTGCTCTGCCCCGCCCCCTGCTTGTGAAATCTCCCCCCACCCCCTCTCCTTTCCTCCGGCATCAGCGGCGTTGTGTGATGTCGGCAACGCATTACCATTCGACTCCGCATTGTCATGGTGACTTTTTGCATTTTCAAAGTGTGTATGTGTATGTATGTATGTGTATGTGTATATATATATATATATATATATATATATATATATATATATATTATATATATAAAGCAGAAAATAGCCGTGTTAGTCCAGTTGCGATAGTGCAGAATAAATGAGTTCTTCAGTATTAGGTGATAACCTTTTTTATTGGACTAACAATTTATGTCATAGGACAAGCTTTCGAGAGGAATCCTCTCTTCTTCAGGTCAGGCAATACTGATATACAAAGGATTCAATGGATAAAACAGTGTAGAGAGAGGGGGAAAAAAAAAACAACAGATATTTATTGTAGATAAGGTAGGGTGTTAAGTGTTTGAAGCCAGGGGACAGTGTCAAAGAAAGGTGGGGAGGGGGAGTGTGTGTGTGTGTGTGTGTGTGTATATATATATATCATTGTTAATTGCATATCCTTAAATGAGCTGGTCTATTTTCTTATTTCAATGATTAAAGTTAATTTAAGTTTACTACATCTACTCATTTTAATTGTAGTCACTTGGCTGCCACAGAGGCCTGCACCACACTGCATGCCACTGGCAAATGAAGGGTTAGTATCACATACATATCTATACGTATAGATGCAGCCGTACCTCCCAGGGCTCCAGCAATGAAGTCAGCCATCTGGCAGTGTATTTCAGAATGCGTCTGTCACACCGTCTTCCTGATGCCCGCAGCGTCCCACAAATAGCCTTGTGCCGCCAGTGATTGTTATAATAGCATTAATGCCGACCAATCTGCAGCCGATCATTATCTGTCCCCAGTTCATACACTGTCTCTCTGCTAAATATTATGCCTCCCACTCACTGGAATGAAGACAAAAAAAAGAGAGAGAGAGAGAAGTGATAAAGAGCAGTCAAGCGTACCAATAAAGAATACCCACATAGAGCAGTCAGATCTCACGGTGCATGCCCTGTAACACATCATGTGACAAAGGTCGTTACTGTTATAAAGGTGACCACACAGCTCTGATATTGTATAGCTGCAGTCCCACTTACTAAGGCCAGGGTGCTCAGCTCCTGTCCTCACCCCCCCCCCCCCCCCCCCCCCCAACCAGGTCAGGTTTTCAGGATATCCCAGCTTCAGCACAGGTGGCTCAATCTGATTGAGCCACCTGTGCTGAAGCAGGGACTGATTGAGCCACCTGTGCTGAAGCAGGGACTGATTGAGCCACCTGTGCTGAAGCAGGGACTGATTGAGCCACCTATGCTAAAGCTGGGATATCCTGAAAAATCAGATCTGTTGGGGGGGGGGGGGGGGTTGAGGACTGAAGTTGTGCACCCCCTGTACTAAGGTATATAATGCAGCTTGTGACACCCCAGAGGTTAACGCCTTCTAGATCACATTCTGTAACCATTTCCACTAGTATATTGTTCCATTGCCTATGTAAGTAGCTGTAGATAGAATATTCCAGAAGGATCCAGATATGTTCAAAATCTTGTAACATATCAACTACGTGTTGGTCCAATAAAATGTATCATGCCACCTACTCCCTCTTTCTACTTTGTTACTAGTCTATTCAGAATAGAGAATTCACCACAAAGAGGTTGAGCAGCCACCAGATATTGGCTTGAACCCCGGGTCCTAGACGCCCTCCCCTCGTCCTCTTCTTCTCAACTGACAATCCCGCTCAATTTCGCTCTGGAGTTCCGTATCTGAACGGCTCTATTTTAAGGCTCTGGGATTCCCCCGTCTACGAGGCACTTCACAGTCTAGTTACCGGTGTTCCCGCATTTAAACGGCCGTCCAATAGGAAGAGGCAATGTCAATCCACCCAATGACATTACGGCTTCCTTTTTGGCCCCGCGGGAACACGCACGATTTGGTGGCCATTTTGAAGGAAGGAAAACACTGGCAACTAAACCAATGAATATCTTAGGAGTCAAGCGCCCCAAGAGCCCAGCTCCGGAGGAACCCTGGCTCCAATTCTGTCAAAATACATAGCGACTAAGCAGGATTGCTTTTTTACAATGAATGCCATACAATAATAACTGTATAGCTGCCCAATGTAAACTGGCGGAGTGCAACATGTAGGAATATCTGGTGCTTTGACCACACTAATGAAAGAGGAACCTGAAGTGCATTTCTGTCATATTTACCAGCAACAACTACGGTATATTAAACTTTTCATAATAATAATAATAATAACAACTTTATTTATATAGCGCTTTTCTCCCAATGGGACTCAAAGCGCTTCACAGTTACGAAAAGGGAATAAGAAGAAAACATTGAAGGTTGTAACAGAGACCAAACACACAGAAAGATACAAGACAGGATGGGATTGTGCTGTAGCTATTAAAGCTGCAGTTCAGGCAATATCCTGCATGTGTGTTTTTTTAATAAATCAGTTCTGTAGTAAGAAAAAATACTTTTAGCATTTTCTGTTTTAAAAAACAACAACTTTGAAAGACCAATTTTCTTGTATTCTATTTTAACAAGCATGCTTGTTCCTATAGCAACGATTTACATTCCCCATATTTAAAGATGTCGCCAAACTTTGCCGATCAATAGACTGAGAACGAATTGACCGGCACCTATGCAGTTCTTTAGGTAATTAGAGATTGCCCACATGAAACTATTGAAGTAAAAAAATAAATTAAATAAAAAAAAGACTGAACGGCAGCTTTAAATGTCAGACAGGTTGTGCTTCATTAATTAAATGCCTGGGTAAACAGGTGGGGCCTGAGCCTGTTTTACAGATTCCCAGAGAGGGGGGCTCTCGAAATGTACGGGGCAGACTGTTCCAAAGAGAGGGAGCAGCGAGGCTAAGAGCTCGGGCCCCAGAGGAAGTCAAGGAGATTCTGGGAACTGTTAGGAGTCCTTCACCTGCAGATGGAAGTGAGAGAATGGGAGTGTAGGGAACTAGCAGCTCTCTCTGATAGCTGGGGCCCTGGTAATGCCGGGCTTTGCATGCCAACAAGCCAATCTTGAAATATATTCGCCATGTTACTGGCAGCCAGTGCAGAGAACGGAGACCAGGTGTCACGTGGCAGGAGCGGGTCTGGGTAGTACCAAAAAATCCTTCCTTATAAAACAAACAAGAACATAAATAGATGTGGGAAAACTTGCATGAAAGCGCAAGAGAAGATCATTATCTCTCATTAGATGACATGTAAATGTGGTATTTATGTGGGACGTGTCTTTCCTTCTTAGACAATGTAATCATGATCACATTCATGCAATTGACAAAAAAAAATGTTTTATATGATCCCGCATCATATCCTTGAGCAACGCGATGGGAGAAAAATGGTTCTTTTCTTTACAACAATTAAAAGGGGAAAATACTTCATTCAATTTTTGCAAAGGGAATACAAGTGGACTGTAACCTTGGGGACTTTAAAGCCGGCTGGATAGGTTAATTATCATGTATTCTTGGGCTAAACTATGGTGGTGAATTAAACATTGGACGGCTTTGAATAATGATCGATGGGATCAGATCAGGTGATGTATTTGCAAGTCTTTATGCAGTGGGTAGTTTGCTGGATTCTGCACTAGCTCTTGAGAAAGCCTAGAGCAGATGTGGCCAACTCCAGTCCTCAAGCCCCTCCCCCACCCCAAGCCACATGTGCTGAAGCAGGGACTGATTGAGCAAACTGTGCTGAAGCAGGGATATCCTGAAAACCTTACCTGTTAGTGGCCCTTAAGGACTGGAGTTGGCTACCCGTGGCCCAGAGAAAGAAATGTTTGGTATTTGTTTTTACCTTCCATCATCTGTAGGTGTCTCTCAGTGGTTGGTACAATTTTTTCCCGTTGTGTTTTTCATGTTTTGATGCTGACTTTTGATCTTGTTTTTAGATATAGCACAGAGTCGATTTTTTTCGATGGTAATTTATACCCTGGCAAATATCTCTGTTTTCCTGCTCCCTTATTCTTTATAAATAGAAAACTCAATCCAGGTAACAGAGTGACACCACTCAAAGAAAACAGATAAGATGTATGAAATGCAAAAATGAGTCCACAGGACATCCAATGAAGTGTTTCACTGGCCACAATTCCCTGTGAGCATTTCAAACAATGCTGGCAAACTAAAATATAACATTCCGATACATTTCATGAATGTAAAACAGCAAGATAGCAAATATCAGGGAACACGACAGCGTGCTGGAGCCTTTCAGTTAAAGGAGCAATCCAAGCAATATCCTACATTTTTAAATAAATCTGTTCTGCAGTATTAGATAATACTTACTACTTTTTTTTTAAATTCAACTAAATTAGATTTTTAATGAGTTTTAATATACTGAGCATCCTTTGATTTCTATCGCAGGTTGTAGCTCACCTCCCTAGCAGTGCAAGATCTTTGTAACACTTGCCTGTTTATGATCATTTGTTGCCAATGTTCCCAGCAGTTTCAGCTGCAAATTGTAACAATAGATAATGTTACCTTCGTAATATAAGAATTCTTTGTAGCTCCTGAGTTACATGGACTGAAGGATTGATTTGAAACTGAAAGGCAGCCATTTAGTGAACCCTGCAAAGCAGGATTTTGCTGATCGATTATGAGACAACTAATTGATCGACAGCTTAGGTAATTAGTTTTCAATAAAGCTTATCAAAAGCTGCAATATATTAAAACAAATATATATATATAAAAAAAACATTTAAGCTGCTTGGATTGCCTCTTTGACTGGGCTGTAAGGTGTCTCAATTGATTTATTTATAAAATGTTTGACCAGGAAGTAATACACTGAGAGTTAGCTCTCGTTTTCAAGTATGTCCTGGGCACAGAGTTATGATGACAAATACATGGTTACATTAAATGAGCAGAAGTTATACATTCAATGTACAGACATTTCATGGACAGTTACAGATAGTATGTTATGGGTTTATATAACAGTTACAGGCAAGATTAAAAAGATTAAAGTCGGCTGTTGTAATAAGGGCCACCATGTCCTGATAAATAAGGTTGAATGATGCCATATTCCCACTGGAGGGGTGGCGAGCAGGGAAGCTGTCCCTGGAGTGAGCAGGAGGGAGCACGATGGTGGCAGCAGAAGAGAGTCGGGTCCCCAATGGTCCAACCCAGAAGTCAGTCACAACTTCTGGTACCTGCCGTCAGGATGGACCCCCCCCCCCCTGCTTGTAGGGACTTGGGGGAGGGGGGGTGAGAAAGACTTGGGGAGAGGGGAGTGAGAGAGACCTGGAGAGGGGAGAGGGGGAATTGTGGGAGAGACTTGAGGAGAGGAGAGGGGGAGTAGTGAGAGAGCCATGGGGAGGGTGAGTAGTAAGAGAGACTTGGGGAGGGGAGAGGGGGAGTAAGAGAAAGACTTAGGGAATGGAGAGGAGTAGTGAGAGAAACTTGGGGAAGGGAGAGGGGGAGTAGTGTGAGAGACTTGGGGAGGGGAAAGGGGAGTAGTGAGAGAGAATTGGGGAGAGGTGGAGTGAGAGAGACTTGGAGAGGGGAGAGGGGAGTAGTGAGAGCAACTTGGGGAGGGGGAGTAGTGAAAGAGACTTGGGGAGGGGGGAGTAGGGAAAGAGACTTGGGGAGGGGGGAGTAGTGATAGACTGGGGAGGGGGGAGGGGAGAGGGGGAGGGGAGAGGGGGAGGGAGAGAAAGGGGAAGGAAGGGGAGAAAGATAATGGGGGAGAGAGAAATGGGGAGAGAGAGAGAGATAAAGGGGGAGACAGAACATACAAAATAATCACAAATACAGTTACAAATTGCAGTTTTGCTTTGATTCTATCAAAACAAAACTTGCCCATTGCTCAAAAATACACAGTTCCTCTTCTAATCCGACTCATACAGCATAGAGTGGTAATTAAAAACAGGTCAGAAATATGATATAGTCACTAATTGTGTAAATAAAATTTGATATGTTTTTATATAATTGAACAATTGAATAAATAGACAAATCGGTATAAGGCTGCGGCCCCGCTAGCGCTGAGCGCGCTGGCACTCAAAACATGCATGGCGGGTGTCCTGCGTCTGCTCACACGCGGGGGGAGGTGGGGAGGAGGGGGCGGCATTGCCGAATATTGAGCGAGCGGGAAAGTATAACATTTTTATTTACCTAAGTGCATCGCGTGAGCGGGGACTTGCATATATATATATATGCAAGTCACCTCGCCAAGCACCACCCGCTCAGCACGCTCAGCGTTAGCGGGGCCACAGGTTAATAAGAACAAATGGCTCTCCGTGGCATAGAGAGCAAAGCCTACATCTTTGCTGATGATACTAAAGATTAAAGTCAGCTGTTGTAATAAGGGCCACCATGTCCTTAGAAAAGACATTATGGAACTAGAGAAAGTGCAGAGAAGAGCCACCACATTAATAAAGGGGATGGATAATCTGATTTACGAGGAGAGACTAGCTAAATTAGACTTATTTACATTAGAAAACGAGGCGTCTCAGGGGGATATGATAACTATGTACAAATATATTTGGGGACAGTACAAGCAGCTTCCAAAAGAACAATTCATCCCAAGGGCAGTACAAAGGACACAGGGTCATCCCGTAAGGTTGGAGGAAATTAGATTTTCACCAGCAACAAAGGAAAGGGTTCTTTACAGTGAGGGCAGTAAAAATGTGGAATTCATTACCCATGAAGACTGTGATGGCAGATACAATAGATTTGTTCAAAAAAAAGGTTGGACATCTTTTTAGAAAAGAAAGGTATAGAGCAGGGGTGCTCAAACTTTCCCCCCTGCTACCCCCTGCCTGCTCTCCTCCTTACATTGTCTCCAGCGTCAAATGACCCGCGGCATCATTTGACGCCGCGTTGCCGAAGACAAGGTAAGGGAAGTTGCAGAGGTCTGTCGCGATACCCCGATATTTGATTTAAATGCCTTCAGGGAAGCGTGGGACCTCTGTAACCACCACGCCCCCCTGGAAAATGTTGCGCCCCCAACTGGTATAGAGGGATATACCAAATAAGTAAACATGGGAAAGATGTTGATCCAGGAAGTAATCGGATTGCCAATTATTGGAGTCAGGAAGGAATTTATTTTTCCCTTATGAGAGATCATGAGATAACGTGTCACTGGGGTTTTTTGTTTGCCTTCCTCTGGATCAATATACTGTAAGTACGGATATAGGCTAAAGGATCTGTCGTCTAACTTTAGCATAGGTTGAACTTCATGGAATCATGTCTTTTTTCATCCTCATCTACAATGTAACTATGTAACAATGTCGGGGTACAACACAATCCCTCCCCCCCTACTGCAGGGGGTGGCCAAATCCAGTCCTCAAGGGCCACCAACAGGTCAGATTTTAAGGATACCTGTGCTGAAGATTGAAGTGGCTCAATCAAGCAGTGTCTCAGTCAATGACTGAGCAACCTGTTCTGAAGCAGGGATATCCTTAAAACCTGACCTGTTGGTGGCCCTTGAGGACTGGAGTTAGCCACCCCTGGGTTAGAGGTAGAATATTTCTCTGGATCTCTATCTCACTGGAGCGGGCCACCTCTGTGCTACTGCTTTAACCTGTAACATTATCATTTCAACGGACACAACTGCTGGAGATAACAGGTTAACCTTTGCCTTAGTTGGACGTGAGTTAGCACATTTAAAAGGTCATGCAGTTCCTCTTCCTCTTCAAATGACATTAGGATCCGTTCTTCTTCCAAGTGGACTTCAATCACATTTACAAAGACAGTATAAGCTTAAGCAAAGCAGCTTTTAAAAGAAATATTGTCAACCAGGCAGTCTCCTGGCGACTTGCGTCTTAGGCTGCGTCCATAGTCACTGCAGCCGTGCGGAGGCGCGTGGAGGCTGAGGGAAAGCAGGTGCTTTCCCTGGCCTTAGTACGCGCGCCATCCGGGGGCATGTCAGGGGCGGGCCACTGACGTCATTGGGTGAACCGTTCACGTGACCGCCCTATCGGGTGAGAAATCAGTTTTGACTGATTTCACGCACATCGCGCGGCCCCTCCCGCTTCCGCCCGCACTCCGTATGGACACAATCATTGCCTTTAGGCAGTCTGATCGCTCCCGCGCGGTCTGCCTATCTATGGACGCCGCCTTATCTTGTGCGAAGTAGAAACGCTGACGGGGAAAATGCAAGGGGTCGTACCATTAAAATAAGAATATTATACGGGGCTGATACAGGAAGCAGATATTGGGCTTGGTGTGGTGTTGAAGTATTAAGATTTAGGGTCATCAAATGAGACTGCTTGTCATAAATGGGGTACATACATAGTTCGGGGGAAATGTGCCTAATTATATGTAAAGCTCATTTGGAATAGCAAAATGTGCCCTTCTCTCCATGTGATATTTTAGGTATTTGTCATCTAAACCTAAATCCTTTTGGATTTTTCCATTTCTTAGGCTTATCTGGTGTATTGGGGATCCTCTCACTACATTTTCTAGAGAAATAGATGTGCTAGAGAACAGGGTTTCCATGAAATTAATCATGAGTCTCCTGTAACAAGCAAAATAGTTATGAAAACCTCAACTCCAGGACATTAAGGAATTTCTGTCTAGCCTACTGTTGGCAGACCAAGGTACGTTTGCTTAAAGTCAACATATAAAACAGAGCTGGATTAAATTGCCAGCATGTTCAACATAGTCTATTCTTTCATGGTTATTTTATCATTGAATGCATGTCACAATACAAATCTGAATATTATCTTCCACAAAAGAAAAAAAGGAAAATTCACTGCAATATTTCTCCAAAAATTCCCCAACTCGATGATCAGAATAAGTGATGCTAAAAACAAAAGGCAGGGATTTGTTAAACTTCTACATTCAATGCACAATACTGTTTCAGAACACTTATTACTAATACAAGCAGCAACAAAGTATGCAAAAAAATGCACAAGGCAGCGCACTCCCCAGGGAGACAGGTGATTAAAAATGAAAAATATTTATTGTCTATCAAACATTACAAAAAAGGAGGTGTGAACCCTCCTACGCGTTTCACACAAGACGGTGCTTTATCAAGCACGTCACGTCAGGGACACGCCCCTACAGAATCCAGTTGGCTCTAGGAGTGGGTAAGATATTCTGAAGATTTTTTTCATCACATGGACTACAACAATTGCTACAAGCTGTGGTGAGTTTTGGACTTTAATTATACAATTATCTCCAATGAGGTGCAGTGAAGTGAGAGTATCACCATCATTTGTATTTTACTTTCAGGAGGTTTATGAAGTATTGGATTCTAGTCACTCACCTAGTAGTACACCCACTTCATAGATAAGGCACATCTCTAGGATTCACTTATGGATAAGAAGTAAATAATTCCAGGACTGTTGGAGCACTCACTACCTTCATATAGTCTCCTATCACTAATACTCTGGTGACTGAATGTTGCTATACTAGTAACAATGTCATCGCACAGATTTACATATGTTTGTCTTGTTACACTCTGCAGTGTCTGTTCTACTTTTCAATCTCATCTTTCATTCCTCAGTTTACTTAAAGTATTTGTCCATCCATGTGCTGAATGCCCAAATTCCAATGTAAAGCTCCGTGAAAAGATTAGATGGAAATATGAATGGTCAAAACTACCAATGGCTGTGCTTATGTTCTTTTTAAATATTGTATCTCATTAGCTGGCATACAACTGTCCCTGGACCGGCGGCTGCGGGGGGGGCCTGTCCAGCTAACACTGGATGTTGTGCCCAGCCACAGGTTGGACCCAGCATCTGTGTCCCGGCTGCCAGGCCGAGCTCTCCCTAGCTGCGCAGAAAATCCACGTAGGATGGGCTGGACGAAGAGACTGTGCAAAAAACTATGCAAAAGCACTCAGCAACCCACCAGGTGGATGAAAAACAAAAGAAATGTATTAAACTACATAAAACAAAGATTCATACTAAAACAAAACAGGGGAAAAGCACTCCCACTAGTTTCACGCTTCTACAGCAGCCGTGCAGCTGCACATCACACAGGATTCGATTTCAGCCTATGTGTATTGTACTGTATGTCTTTATTTATATAGCGCCATTAATGTACATAGCGCTTCACAGTAATAATACATGTGGTAATCAAATAAATAACAGATAATATAAATAACAGATCATGGGAATAAGTGCTTTAGACATAAAAGTAACATTAAGGAAGAGGAGTCCCTGCCCCGAGGAGCTTACAGTCTAATTGGTAGGTAGGGAGAACGTACAGAGACAGTAGGAGGGAGTTCTGGTAAGTGCGTCTGCAGGGGGCTATGCTTTATGTATCGTGTCCAGTATTATCCACAGTGCTACTCATATGCTTCTTTAAGCAGATGTGTCTTAAGGTGGGTCTTAAAGGTGGATACTGAGGGGAAGGGCATTCCAGATGTGTGGGGCAGTCAGTGAAAAAGGTTTAAGGCGGGAGAGGGCTTTAGATTCAAAGGGGGTAGAAAGAAGACATCCTTGAGAAGAATGCAAGAGTCTGGATGGTGCATAACGAGAAATTAGGGCTGAGATGTAAGGAGGGGCAGAAGAGTGTAAAGCTTTAAAAGTGAGGAGAAGAATGGAGTGTGAGATGCGGGATTTGATCGGAAGGCAGGAGAGGGATTTCATGAGGGGAGATGCTGAGACAGATCTAGGAAAGAGTAGCGTGACTCTGGCAGCAGCGTTTAGGATAGATTGTAGGGGAGACAGGTGAGAGGTAGGAAGGCTGGACAGCAGGAGGTTACAGTAATCAAGACAGGAGAGAATGAGGGCCTGAGTCAGAGTTTTAGCAGTCGAGCAACAGTGGAAAGGGCGTATCTTAGTTATATTGCGGAGGAAAAAGCGACAGGTTTTAGAAATGTTTTGAATGTGAGGGGCGAATGTGAGCGAGGAATCGAGTGTGACCCCTAGGCAGCGTGCTTGGGCTACTGGGTGAATGATCGTAGTTCCAACAGTAATGTGGAAGGAGGTAATAGGGCCAGGTTTGGGAGGAAGTATGAGGAGCTCTGTTTTAGCCATGTTGAGTTTAAGGCAGCGGAGAACCATCCAAGATGATATAGCAGAGAGACATTCAGAAACTTTGGTTTGTACAGCAGGTGTAAGGTCGGGTGTTGAAAAGTATATTTGTGTGTCATCAGCATAGAGGTGATAATTAAACCCAAAAGATGTTATTAGGTCACCTAGAGAGAGTGTGTACAGAGAAAAGAGAAGAGGTCCCAGGACAGAGCCCTGGGGTACCCCAACAGAGAGATCCATAGAGGAGAAGTAGGAGGTGTTAGCAGAAGAGACACTGAAAGTACGATGGGAGAGGTAGGATGAGATCCAGGATAGAGCTTTGTGGGGGAGATGGTGCTTTACACAGAGCTGCCATACTCTGCACCGCGCTAACGGAGGAACAGGGAGGCTACGATCAACACTACATTCGGAGAGGGGGCTTCAGAGGTAATTTGATACTTTTCCTCTGTTGTGTATATCCCCCCCACCAAGTGTTGCAGCTTAGAGATAGTGTATCAACACACATCTCATCCTTATATATCTCTCCGTCTCTCCAATTTAACCCAGACTGGACTTTACCTGTATATCACAATACCTACTTACCTACAAATTACAGCTGTTGTTGAGACTACAATTTGACTTTATGAATATTTATGGAACTTATTATGGATCAAGGCGAGTCTTAGAGCTTAGTAATGGCCCATCTGTTACACATCTCCCTTGCTGCGGTCTGGCCTTCACAGCAAGCCCAATCCCTGTGCACGCACCAGAAGTTGGGTCCAACTTTTGCATTTGCCTGCGGGATCGGCATGGCACCAGCGACCTCTCCCCCCCCCCCAATGTAAAGTGTGTGGGTGTGTTATTGAGTGGGAGTAAGGGAGGGTGGGGGGGTTAAGTGTGAGAAGGGGAAGGGGGACTTATTGACTATGAGGAGGGTGTATTGAGTGTGAGGGGGAAATTGAGTGAGGGGAAGGGGGGATTGAGTGAAGAAAGGGGGGAATTGAGTGTGAGGAAAAAGGCATTGAGAGAGGAGGAAGGTGGGACAGTGAGCGAGAGAGGGGGTGTAAGACTTAGGACATGGTGAAAAAGACAGCACTGACCTGCGCTGAGCCGCGCTGAGGCCCCCCATCATTCCTAATGAGAGCGGCTTTAGATGGCGCTTCCGCATGCTTGCGCAGGCGTGCGGAAACGTGTGGAATTGCAGCCGACAGCAACATTTAATTTTTCCCACTGAGGAAAACGGGGAGCCGGTCACGTGACTACCAAAGGCCAATGGCAGTCCGTGACGTCGGCACCGTGATGTGGCATGCTAGCCCCGCCTCCCGCTCCTCCTCCAGCCCCGCCTCCCACCCGGCACACAAGCGCGCTCGCTCACGCTCATGCAGGGAGACAAACAAGCTCCTGCTTGAGCAGGAGAGCATGAGTGTCAGTGCTGCCCAGCGCTCTTGTTGTCACCATGTCCGAGGCCTAAGAGAGGGAGGAGAGTTAGCGGGGAATGAGGGGGAGGTGAGGGAGTGATCAAGAGAAGGGGAGAGAGTGAACGAGAGAGGGGGGAATGAATGAGCGAGAGGGAGGGATTGAGCAAGAGGGGAGAGGGACATGTCGTGTGTAAGAGAGGGAGGAGGAGAGTGAGAAGGGAAGTGAGAGACAGAGTATTCATATTCAAGGGCGGGAAGCAACAGAATAACTGCCCCGCGTCCAGGTCAAGACTATGGTCCTTGGCCCCGGTAAAGCTGTCGGCGACCCTGGTCGTATTGGTCTTCGAGAAGTATAGATTCAATATGGGTTGGGACACCTTTTAATTCAATCGTACGGCTAGTCCTCCAGAAGAGGCCGATCAGGTTGTGAACAATCTGTCTACCTATAAATAACTCTCATGCTGGTCTCCTAAAAGATATCGCAGTCTATAATGAATCAAATACTTCAAGCCCAAGTACATACGCTGCCACATGGAATGATGCTTGTTTGCTTTGCATCATCTGCAGGTGATAAGGCAGAAATGCATGGAAACAGTATTACAGAACGAATGCCTTTATGGAGGAGGAGTATTCAGGCTTGTAGCCTGTACCAACTATATATGCCAGAAATACACAAGCAGTAGAGCAGGGGTGGCCAACTCCAGCCCTCAAGGGCCACCAACAGGTCAGGTTTTAAGGATATCCCTGCTTCAGCACAGGTGGCTCAATCAGCCCTTGGGAGCTGGAGTTGGCCACTCCTGCTCTACTGCTTGTGTATTTCTGGCATATATAGTTGGTACAGGCTACAAACCTGAATACTCCTCCTCCATAAAGGCAGAGATGGCCACGCCTGCAGTAGAGCTTCTTTGTATTGCATAGATAAAACGGGCTGACACTATATTAGGTGGACGTATTTTGTAAGAAGTAGATGCATGCCGTATTGGAGAAATAGGAACACGCTTTTCAGTGAGAATATAGAATATTTATAACATTGTTTCAGGGGCAAATGATCTAGGAGAGTCAATGTTTCATTAACTAAAGCAAGAAATTGCTCTCTCTGATCTGACATTATCCCCCCCAAGTATGTTAGCCTGTTGGACAAAACCGAAACCCTTAAGCCCAGATCCACAAAACACTGTTAAGTCCGAGCTCATAAAGTCATGTTATCAAAACCAGTAACGGACGTTGTGTTCCCCGAGGTTAACGCCAATCCACAAAGCTAATTATTTGCAAAAACAACGGCCGCTAGTTATCTCATGAGTATGGGCTTAACGCCACGTGAAGATAGCAATGCCTTGCGTTAGGTTAGCATGACTCGTGTTACGCCCGTCTTACCTAAATGTGGCGTTAGCTCCCTTCAGAAAATGGAACATGGATTGGGGTTGGGTGGTGGGTGGGGTGTTGAGACCTATTTTACTATAGTCCCAAGTGCTATACGTATATAACCTCAAACAACACGTGGAGACAACTGTGCACAAGAAGTTGCACACCTGATGTACCTGGGATATATGCTAAAAGGAGTCCTTACCATATACTCTGCACTTCCTATTGGCCTTTATCCCAGGCATGTCAGGTGTGCTCCTTTATGAGCTCAGGTGTCTCTCCACATGTGGGTTCCAGGTTGGTTAAAAGGGATATTTAGCACTTGGTACGCTAGTAAAATAAGAGATTCACACTCTCGCTCATTGTTAAATCCCTGCGTTCACAATAACGGGGCTCTGTGGATAAGTGTTGTTGGAGGGAACACCTCTTTTGCATATTATTATTAGTAGCATCCATTATATCAGGGGTCTCCAAACTCAGTCCTCAAGGGCCGCCAACAGGCCGGATTTTATGGATATCCCTGTTTCAGCACAGGTGGCTCAGTCAGTTGCTCAGTCATTAGCACTTAACGATGAGTTAACTTAAGTTATTATCTTGTTAAGTCAATAACGGAGCTTTGTTGATCTGGGCCTCAGTCTCGCATGGACTGCGGGTCCCCGGAGGTTAGGGGACCATGGTTCAGCTCCAGTTAATGTAAGTGTCCGTAAAAAAAACCAGGTAGGACTGTTCCTTAAAACTTCATGTCCCCAACTGTTCCTAAAACATCAGTGACGCTTATAGTTAATACAGTAGTATCGACTTATCATCATTTATCACGATATTGCCCAGCTCTTACAGACACATTTAAAACATTGTTACATTTTATTGTATTTTTTTTAAAATAGGGTTGGAGGACGGCGAATGTTTAGGGTCTCATATTGTACTTGGTGTGATTCGGTGAAGGAATTATGGTGCAGTCACACATGTCCAAAACAGATGCAATTTACAAAGTAAGGTCCAAAGGTGTTTGATCCGATGTAAAATACACGAAGAAATTATATTGAATAAGAAGACACAGCAATATTACTTGTTGGAAACCACATCCTGAAGCATCGACAGATATTTGCTTCATCTTGCATAGTAGATGAAGGCGGCAGGAGCTCACGGAAGACGTTTCGTGGAACTTGAGGATGTGCAGCTCATGCTTTCTGGCCCCCGAATCACCTCCCAATCCAGTCATGTTCTAATGGAGAAAGGGATTATTTTACAAGGGAGCCTCAGGCAGTCCACCTTTGAAAATCTCCACACGTCATCGCCAAGTTGGAGCTGGATAAACACATTCACGAGAACGGCAGCCAAGTGGAAACAACACCACTTATCTCCTGGTATCGTTCTCCTGCCAGTTTTGCCTTGGTTCATTTTCCCATTGCACTTGTTTGCAGAACAGGTGTGGCTCAGCAGAAAGGGGACAGGTTATTCTCCATGGCCTGCCACCTGGTGGTCCTTGCAGTGAATGTAAAACTATCTGATCATTACCATATTAAAGCAGCAGTCCGAGCGACAGTATTTTATATTAGGTTTGAAGCACAGTTTCTGCGGAGATGAACCACATTGATTTCAGCTCCGGGGACCTCCTACTGACCTCCGTAGGGTACCTCTGCTCTTTAAATCTCTTGGTCAATTGGAGCAATAAAAAGCCACAAAGGAATAATAATAATAATAATAGCATGTTCTTGTATAGCGCTGCTAGTTTTACATAGCGCTTTACAGAGACATTTTGCAGGCACAGGTCCCTGCCACGTGGAGCTTACAATCCCTGGGAGATAATGTGACTTTGCCAAGGTCACAAGGAGCCGACACTGGGAATTGAACCGGTTTCCCTGCTTCAAACTCAGTGCCAGTCAGTGTCGTTACTCACTGAGCCACTCCTCCCAATGACGGATGATGTCACGGCTACCAATTGGCCCGCGGGACAATTAAGCCAACATATCCCCGATGCTTAAAATAAAGAGGTTCCAATCCAGCTGCCCCCGATCCCAATTATTATTATTATTATTATTTTTAAATCTATTAAAAATACATTTATATTCCCTCAGCCGGGATTGCCACGGCCCTTCCAACACATCGCGATCACGACATTAAACAGTGGCGGATTTAGGCCTGGGCTTAGGGCAGCAAAATTTGGGGAGCTGTATAGAGCAGCGCTTGCCGGCACGCATGCGGACGAGCGGCTGGCAAGTGCCGATTGCGCATGCGTGGCTGGCTACGTGACATCACACAGCATGGCAACGGGACGGCGGGTCGTCAAATGACGCTGGAGGAGGGCGGCACCAGGTAAGTGGCTATGGGTGGCATATTTATTAACAGTCACTGGACATCACAATGAGGTGCATGAAACGGGTCATCCTCTTCTGTTTCTCTGCTGACGAGAGCGTAATCTCCCCTAGGGAATGACTTAACTCAGGGGTGGGCAACTCTAGTCCTCAAGGGCCACCAACAGGTCAGGTTTTTAAGATATCCCTGCTTCAGCACAGGTGGCTCAATCAGCGGCTCAGTCAAACCTGACCTGTTGGTGGCCCTTGCGGACTAGAGTTGCCCACCCCTGAGTTAAGTCAAAGACTGAGCCACCTGGGCTGAAGCAGAGCTATACTGAAAACCTGGCCTGTTGGTGGACCTTGAGGACTGGAGTTGCCCACCTCTGAATCAGTGAAAAAAAGACCTAGCCCTTCAGTGTCTGTAACATGTAGAAACCGGTTTCTCAAGTCTTACATCACATCAGGTTCAATCCAGGACAAGCTTTTTTTTTTTTTTTTAATTATTATTACATAATAGCATTACTTTTTGGATTCCAGAAAAAGGAAGACCACTATTTTTTAAACTATTAACTGTGGTCATCTCAATATCGTAACAGGTGGTCCGAAATCTTAATGTTTGAATATAGTCACCGGCGGATAAGTGAATGTTAAACATGCTCGAGTTATGGAAAAGTTGACAAAATGCCTACATTTGCACACACAATGATACACAATTTCCTTTTAGAGTAACATGTCAGTTAAACCGATTTGATGACTGGCAGTATTAGAAGTGGATTACCTTGGGAATGATAAAAGCACCATGTTAATCCTGTTTTATTTCTGTTGCTGGACTTACTTTAGGAAGAAACACAGGATAATTTAAGTAGCATGTTGAATGTTACACAATTGCCAGACGACACAAAGCTAAGATGTATAAGGCTGTGTCCATACAGCCTTCGACCGCGCGTCACGTCACCCGCGTGAAGCAGGGAGCGTTTTGTGGACAAGGTAGACGCGCCGTGGGAGTGTGTGTCTATGGCGTGTCTGTGATGTCACGGAGCTGGTTCGCCCTCATTGGGCTGTTTACTCAAGCACCGCTCGCCCCCTCCTGCTGTCGCGCTCGGGCGGTCTATGGGCGCGATCAATGCCTTAAAGCAATGCGATCGCGCGCGCCTCCGCGCGGTCTTCGCCATCATGGACGCCACCTTAGGTTTTGAAAGCTCTTTACACTATACTGTCATTTCAGTCATGAAGTCTCTTGTTGCGCTGTTTAACCCCTTTGTGATCCGAGAAAACTGCAATGGGTTACATTTATGAAGGGTTATCTGGGTTTGAAGTGAGGTTCAGGCCGGTATAAGGTTTCCTCCTTCCCGTTTCCTGGAAAAAGGGCGTAAAAGTTGAGGGGAGCCCTCCCCCCCGACCCCGCCCCCCCACCTCCGCAAGCCTCCAGTCAGCTGTCTTTTCTAGTATCCCGCTCCTGTCCATTTAACTCCTGCAGGTTCCTACATGGGACTGACCCTTTAACCCATTAAGCATGTAAAGGTCAATAGGTCACTTTGGTCCTACGTGGCACTGACTCTTCAACTCTTTAATAAGTCTCACCACTCAACTTCATATATTGAGTTGGGAGAAGCAGGTTTGTGAGCTTGGGGAGAAGAGCACATAATGGCACGAGAAATGGGCCCCAACATTTTGTGTTCATTTATAGCAGTAGTCTCAAACTCAGTGGCTCGGTCAAAGACTAATTGAGCCACCTGTGCTGAAGCAGGGATATCCATAAAAGCTGGCCTGTTGGTGGTCCTGGAGGACTGAGTTTGAGACCCCTAATTTATAGACTATAGCACATTTTTAGTCTCATTTTGTAGAGGAGATCTCTCCTTAAGAAAATGTGACCCCCCCCCCCCCATTCCCACTATGTGGTGCCCGCCCTGACAGGGTGGGAAATATTTACTGGAAAGATGTGAATCATTATCGGCAGACATGCAGATATGTCCCTTAACACCCAGTGTTTAAATGTGACACTTACTTAAAGGATAAATGTTCTTAAACTGATCCCTGGAGAGGTCCTGGATGTGGAGCCATTAACATGGCCTGCTCTCCTCTCTCTTTGTCCCTCACTCATGTGTCCTTTCAATGGACCCTCCTCCTCTCACTTTCTTCCTCACCCCCACCCCCCTCGTGTCTGGACTCTCCTGGCTCCCTCGTTACACCTCCCCTCCATCTCAATAGGTGCCCGGCTAATCCGCCTCCCCTCTCTGCTCTCTCTGAGCAGACAACGCCACGATTCAACCAACATACACATGGCAGTCCCTAAATAACCCATTTATGTCACACTCCCACACTCCTGCTGCCCACTTTCCACCTATTATAATAATAATCTCCAGATGGTTTCATTAGATGTTCTTTATTTTTGGTCTTTTGGAAACCCTCTTCCCTGGCCTCATAGTCCCTTTTATGTCACAAACGGCCCACCCATGTGTATTCGCCCCCCCTTACAAATTCATATTGTCCCTCTATACTCTGATCTCTTGCCCCTTTTCATCCAATGTTCTACCCACGTATACCTTGCTGAGGGATATCCCCTTTCACCCCATGTATGTATGTATGTATGTATGTATATCTGTGTTTATATAGTGCTGGAAGTGTGCTCAGCGCTTCACAAAAGAGACAGTACAGTACAGGTAATTATAATATAATAAGTGCAACAAATAAGATCAGACAATAGGAAAGGAAATCCTTGCCCGGAGAGCTTACACTCTAAGTGGGAGATTTACAGAGACAGCATTTTATGGATGTGTGTACATTGCATGTGTAGCAGAGTCCCCCTCCTTACCTCCAGTGATGCGCCATTCTACGCATGCGCAACTTTGGCAAACCCCCCCATTCTGCGCATGCGCGACCCCGGACCGGCCCGTTCTGTGCATGCGCAGAGAAATGGCGACCCCCTTCTCGGTACCGCCGGATCGCCGAAAGGCAGGGCGCCGAGAAGCGGGGCCTTGCTGTACACAATGCATAGGGCTTTCTTGTAAGTTTCCACTGCTTACCTTTCATGAGGTCTCTGCATGATAATACATCTGTGCCATTTCCTGCATATCCAGTTGGAGTGGTCTAGTTATTTGTGTGTGTTTACTTAAGTACTGGCAACATCTGTTTGTCATCTGTGTATTGACAGCAGAACACTATCAGTGCCACTCTCCTATACATTCAGTTGGAGTGGATTTGGTGGACTGTATGTATGTTCTTTTCTTTAGAGGTCTGACTACCTGCAGCATCTAGATTCTATGGGTGAGATTGTATTTGTGTATTCATACATATTTAGAGCTGCATGCGTTAGCAGGAGAGCACAGACAGAGTGGGCACAGACAGAGTGGCACTATTTTTGTGTGTCCTGTTTTTTCCGGTGCATTGCGCTCCCTGACTTCTCTACACCAATCTAATGTTGGTGCACGAGGCACAGGGAGATAAGGTGACTTACCCAAGGTCACAAGGAGCCGACACCGGGAATAGAGCCAGGTTTCCCTGCTTCAAACTCAGTGTCTTTACTCACTGAGCCGCTCCTTCTCCCCTACACCTTGTATTTCCGCTCTCCCCATGACACTGCCCACATTTCCTGCTCTCACACACTCATCTTTCTTTGCCCACCTCTGATGCTCCTTCCCATTCTCTGCACTGATCACCTGCCTCTTATCACTCTCTTCCCTAATTTACATTCTCCTCTCGCTCTGTCCCCCCCTCCCCAGCTTCTCTTTCATCCCCCCCTCCCCAGCCAGTCACATTTGAAGGCAGAGAAGGGGGTTGAGTCTGGGGGGTGTTGTCCTCACCTCCTCCTCTCATTGGACAGCCCGCCTCTCCTAAATAAGGACATTTGCACCTTCTTGGGTGTCGCCAGAAATAGCAGAGCCCTGATTAATCCTGCGCGGTGTGCACGGGCTCCAGAGACACGGAGGAAGGGGGCGGCGTGCACCAATTTCATTCTCATTCGTAGTCACAAGGAAAACAAAACATCACATAACACATCACCTGAGACACAACACATCACCTGAGACACAACACATCACACGGAGTCTTCACCACCCCCTCTGATCGTCCCTCCTCACCCTACAGGAGCTGGGGAGGGGGCTGTGTGACGGTGGATACAGCGTGTGTCTGGCAGAGGAGACTGGGCATTGAAGTGCTGCTGCCTGCGCTGCTACATTGTGTCCTCTCTCTCTCCCGTACATCTGTGGGGAGGAATCGCTATGGATTTCCTGGCAGGATGCGCCGGAGGTGAGAATTCTCCATTATTTGTTATTATTATTCACTGGCTGCAGGCTGCTGTATTCCCGTGTGTCTGTGTGTGTGTCTGTGTGTGTGTCTGTGTGTCTGTGTGTCTGTGTGTGTGTCTCTGTGATGCAGAGGCGGCAGCAGGCTCAGTGCTGCCCGGGGGAGGCATGAATGTGCTTCTCAATGTGCTTTGCTGATAACACCGACTGCATTGGCTTAAGTGCAATATAAATCACTTCACATTGTAGTCATTTGTGTTCGAAAATCTCTGCCGGCAAGTACACCGGTTACAATCCCAGATGCTGGGCAGCACTGAGCTGTGTTCAGACCTCTGCAGTGTGTGCATGTGGGGAGCTGCAGTGTGTGCATGTGGGGAGCTGCAGTGTGTGCATGTGGGGAGCTGCTGCACTATGGTGAGAATACAGTCATGCTATTGGGCCAGACCAGAAAAGGGCCTTTGTGGTCTTGGAAAGCCAGCTTGAATGTGTCCTGCACAGGCTGTCGCGACCACACTCCTTGCACTTGGTGTGTGTGAATGAAATAATGTGGTACTGCTTTGTGTTAATACGGTAGCTAGCGAGTCAAATTAGCTTTCCTTTTGCAGATGCACGTTTAAGCAATATGTCATTTGTTGCATGTCTCTAGCACTGACACCTACAACTGCTGACATCACAACTTGTAATAGGGATTACTGCCAGCCCAAAATATAATTCAAATAGCTGGGTCAATCTAGGACCTGGAACTACTGTGTGTGTGTGTGTGTGTGTGTGTGTGTGTGTGTGTGTGTGTGTGTGTGTGTGTGTGTGTGTGCACACAAACATCTACATGTGTACACACACACCATCTACATATATACACTATATCGACATATATAGGCCGAAACAGCTGTCTGAGTGGGTTAACTGGCTTTGAATCTGATCCCAGGCAGTGTTTAAAAGCTGTTTAAAACGGTGAGCATTGGCTTAAGGGCCCCATGTAATAATGGATTTAAGGCAAAGGTGGCACTGTGTGCTCATTTGCATATCACTTCCCAGAATCCCTTGCTGCAGTGGAAGCACTGTATGCTAGGTGATAATGGTGAAAAGCAGGGTAGCAGACCTGTCTAAGACATGTGAATGTGTTCACAAGTAATTTTTATTTGCTATATACACACACCCTCTGTGTGTGTGTGTGTGTGTGTGTGTGTGTGTGTCCTATTTTGATGGCAGCCATCCTATATGTATAAGTGAATTATTGCGGTGACTGTTTTCTTGTGCATTGTTTAACCTGTTAATCTCTGAAGAATCCAGTAATGTATTTCTTCACAATTAATTGCAGGGATCATATGATAAACCAGCAGATGGCCCTGACTCATGCAGGCGTCGTACTTCCCCTTTATTCATGGATTAAAATATTCAGTTAACAGGTGGCCTAAAACATGAGCAGATAAGGGAGGTGTGGATTTTATTGATTTTTAAGGGTAGTAGGGTATTTAGATTTGCATGAAAGAACCTTGCTGTTAATTCTAGTGTTTCTAAATCTGAATTACAACAATGCTACCATACTTGGAGCCCAAGCGACGTGTTCTCTGACTATAACTCGACGGATAGGAAATAAACTTGCATTGACACTTGCAAAGGGATTATAAGCTTTTTAAAGCAGCAGTCAATGCTGCCATTTTTTTTTTCATATTTTTATTTTTACCCTTTAATATGTGCATCAATACAATCTCTCTCCCCCCCCCCCCTCCCCAATAAGTAATTAGCTAAGTTGCCGATCCGTTCGGCTGGGGGGGTTCACTAAATGGCTGTCAGTGCAGCAGAAGAGAACAAAAGATGCAAAGTTCTATGGGGAAGATCATGTGACCAGGCAGTCACTAGATACAATTGGTTCACTGCTAGAGAGAGGGCAGGGTTCAAAAAGGGGTGTGCCAGAGCCTGTTTCAAAAGAGGAAGGGGGGGTGACTTTGTAAATGGTTGCTATAGAAACAAAAATGATTGTTACATTATAATGCATTAAAAATGTAATTCAGAGGTTTTTTTTTTTTAAAAATGCTACAAATATTTTCTTAACGTACAGAACTGATTTTTTTTTTTTTTAAAAAGCACACGTAGGATATTGCTTGGTCTGTAGCTTTAAACAATTTGAATTCTGGAGGTGCAATAGTTTAAATGTTGCGAAATCTGTTGCATTTAAACCCTGTTAAACTTTCAAATGTGTGGCTGGGGGCATTCCTTTGGTGTCATGTTTCCTGCACACCCCCAAAGCCACAACCACAAGAGCCCTAGTATACAGTATGTCAGCTGACATGGATAATGTTTTCTGCATATTTATAATTCTGTGCATATATCACAGAGGGTATTTAAGGTCTCTGTGTAATGTCTGTGCATACCTTCTGTTCATTTCTGTTTCATCCCTATCAGTATCAACAATGATTGCATTGTTAGATTTGGCTTCTTTATATCCTGTTGGGATCATTTGATTATTCATGTTTGAATTAAAATATCTTATTTTAACAATACCTTCGGTGACTGTAATATGAAGACTAGATCGGGGGAGGGGAACTCCAGTTCTCCGAGCTACCAACAGATCAGGTTTTCAGGATATCCCTACCTCGGCACAGGTGGCTCATTCAGAATGACTGACTGAGCCATCTGTGCTGAAGCAGGTATATCCTGACTTGTTGGTGGCCCTTGAGGACTCGAGTTGGCCACTCTTGCCTGTATATCTCAGGCACAGAAAAGGTGGCTTCATATTTAACAAGCTTTCTGATCACATTATGTTTTGTTCAGATTCTTAGGCCGTGTCCATAGTGGAACGTGCTAGCTTCCTCCTCCTCGGCGCTGCGCATTCAAAACAAACTTGACTAAATGGCCACCTTTTTCAATTTCAAATCAATCCTTCAGTGAGTGCAACTCAGCAGCTACAATGTATTCTTATATTACGAAGGTAACAGTATCTATTGTTACAGTTTGCAGCTCAAACTGCTGGGAACATTGGCAACAAATTATCACAAACAGGAAAGTGTTACAAAGATCTTGCACTGCTGGGGAAGTGTGCTAAAGCCTGCTATAGAAATCAAAAGATGCTCAGTATATTAAAACTCATAAAAAATGGCATTGAGTTGAATTTTTAAAATAAAGGTAGTAATTAATGTAGTTAAAAAAGCACATGTAGGATGTTGCTTGGATTGCTCCTTTAACTCCCCTGAATACCACCTTATAATATTCTCCAAATCACAAGCCGACAGTGCAAAATACCTTGCTTACATGGTACATTGAAGGTCATTAATTAAACTGCAATAATGATGACTCCTATTGATGCCACCAACTGGAGTTCCTGTGCTATAGTGCTCTATTCAGCATGATCACAGTTTAATGAAAAACCTTCATTGACATTTAAAAAAATAAATGGATATCCCTTTTTACATTTGCCTTGATCTGTAGATCTCTGAATGTGCATTGTTTGGAGGCTCAAAGGCATTATTGGGGTCAGAAATTAACCAGGGTATCCTTTTGATTTATGGATAGCGGTATGCAGTCATGCTCTGTTTTGCATTCTATTGCAGCATTAAAAAAAAAAATTTTAAACCAGAATTTCAAACAACTTTTTTTTTTTTTTAAATGAAACCCTAGACCAGTGTTTCCTAAGAACCATTGAGTTCCCCGGGCATCCCTAAAGGGTTCCCTGTGATTTTTTTAAATTGTACCAAATACAGAAGAATTTACAAGGCACCTGATCTCAGACGCGCTATTAGAGAGGGTTGGGGTTCCTTACAATGCATCTGATGTCAGGAGGCGCTGTTAGAGAGGGTTGGGGTTCCTCAGAATTTTACATAGGGATCCTCAACCAAAAAAGGTTGGAAACCACTGCCCTAAACAAACAAGTTGGTCAGTGTCACAATGAATAATCTCACATGAGATGCTGCAGGCTGCTATAGGTGTGATTACAATACAGTACAGCTCTGTCAGCCGATATTCCCCTGATACCCTGGGGGAATTATTATAATTTTTTTAAGGGAAGACTTCCAATGGACACACACTTCTTCCCATGATGTGTTTGTATTTGTTATTTATATTATGTCGCGTAAAACGCTGGGTACATTAATGGTGCTATATAAATAAAGACACACATTAGTAGAACTAATGGTGGTGCTCAAGGATTAAGTATGAATGTAAGGAGCACTCCTTTTGGGTTCTTCTTTAAAACATCTCTATATCTAATCTATATCCCATAACAGGTACAGAAATGTATCTGCAAACAATGAACCAATGTGCTATACATTTTTAATTTTGAAAGTTTATTATGACTAACTTGTTTGCGTCTGGAGCTTATTCTGTCGCTTAGAACAGGGGTGTTATAGATCAGGGGTGCTCAACTCCAGTCCTTGAGCCCCTCCCAACAGGTCGGGTTTTCAGGACATTCCTGCTTCAGCACAGGAGGCTTGGTCAAAGATTGAGCCACCTGTGCAGAAGCAAGGACTGTTTGAGTGACCTGTGCTGAAGCAGGGATATCCTGAACCTGCCCTGTTGAGGGGGGGGGGGGGGGGGTGATTACTTGAGTTGAGCACCCTCGGCTTCGAATACACTAGGTAGAAAAGTACTAATAGCTCAGACGATGTAATTGCTGAAAGAAACTTAATGTGAAGATTGATAAGGTATAACCAGGCCCTGAGAGGTTGAATAATGTAATACACGTGCACTCCCGACTTGAAAGCAATTTGGCTCAAGCATACAAAGGAAATAATTCACCCACACAAGATTCATCTAAAAGAAACCATTTGTGATGCCTCATGGAGCCACTGTACAGTTTTTACCAATGGGAGCTCACTTTGTCACAACAGTGGTTCCTTAACCAGGAAGATGTGTTGGGTTCTTTGTATGATCTCATAGGGTTAATGGCACTCGTGAAAACAGAAGTTCAAAGTAGCAGCACGACAGGAATGGTGTCCCAATATATGCAAACCGCTCTGTTTATTACACCGTATGCAGAGTGGAAAAACCAGCGTTATGTTTGAGGGTTACAGCCTCCCTTCTGTAGAACGCACACTTCTACACCTGACAAAGGGCAGTTGTATCCCCCCCCCCCCTAAAACATAGCGCTTGTTTTTCTACTCTACATATGATGTAATAAACAACACGGTTTGCGCATATTTGGACACCATTCCGGTCATGCTGCTGCTTTGAACGTCTTCTGTTCCATGAGTATGTGAAAGCAGCTGTTGCAGGATGCGGCGTTAAGGAAAATCTACACGGGGAACGAAAACTGAGTGCCTGACTTATACGTTCAGTAAGTAGAGTGCTGGCTTACATGTACTCGGGTTAACCGCACATTTTTCTAACAAACCTACAGTCTCCTCTTGATCATGTTGCACAGACTAAAAAAAAAAAAACAGTCCCTCTCAGGCAGTATTACATGATTTCCAGCGCTGAAGGAGTTAACGCCACTAATAGGATGCCTTCTGGCACCATGGGCTTTTTCCATTTGACTAGGCACCACGGTATAAAAATAGAAACTACGATTGTGTGGGATCAATTTTCACCCGTATCCTTTGGCTGAGCTTGATTCTGGGTTTAGTTATTCTCCACACACACTTATGTTAATAACTTCACATCGTTACTGGAATTTAGTACACAAATGTTTTGTCTTCATTTTCAAGGTCTACATAAACAATGCTGATTCAGCAACTTCTTCTGGGTATTTCGCGCTAATCACTTCTTTGCAAATTTACAAAATTAAAACCACACAGTAGAGCCAACTATGCTATATCCCAGGGGTGCGCAAACAGAAGAGCGCAAGATTTTCCAGGGGGCGCGGCGGTAGCAGATGCCCTGCGCTCTTCCCCCAGGCATATAAATCAAATGCCGGTGGATCGCATGAGGCCTCTGCAACTTCCCTTACCTTGTCTTTGGTGACACGTTGCCATGGCAACGCGGCAGGCAACCTGATGTCACGTAACCCCCGCGGTGTCATTTGATGCATAATGCAAGGTAAGGAAGGGAGGCGCGGGCAGGGAGAAGTTTGCGCACCCCTGCTATATTATATTTGAATGTTCCTGCATGAGCTCTTGTATGTGCCCATTAAATTGAGGACACCTTGATTGGCCCACCTGGCAGAAATACAATGGGGCTTTGAATGTAGGGACAATCTGCAGTTATCCCATTGAGCATTTTAACGCTAGCCTGAAAGTGGAACCGCTTAATATTAGAACGTTCAGATGTCTCCTTTCTGAGGTTTCACTGGATCTGAGCACCCGCTGCGTTTTCATCTGAAATACTCCGATTTACAGCACGAAATTGCATGCGAGGCAAGATGCTAAAACCCCTCCACGGAACCCACAATCGTGTGTACAAAATAAATGCTCCTGCATTTCACCATGGGATGTAATTGTAATAAATGTGGGTACTTTTCCCACTTGTTGGACTGTGGACTGTGTGGACAGGACAGCTTCTGAATAACCTACCTCACAAAGTTACAAATGCCAAGTGAAAAACCTGTTGATATGCTATGAGCGTTTCTGTTTTTGCCATAAAATGCCGTAATACCCACCAGATTGTGGTACAGTAACGGTGCTTGACCTTTATTTAGAAAACCAAAAGTGTCACGTTTGTTCTCGTGGATTTTTCTTGCATGCCTTTGCTGTGTGATCACCCAGAATCCGTTTATTGTCTTGCTTGGCCCTGAGGTTATCCCACACAGTGGAGTTGTTGGTTCTTTGAGCGGTAAGACTTGACGACAAATAATGCAAGTTGAAGTACTCGTATCCATGTAATATCGTCCGCATTCTGAAATCTGGGGAAAAAATGCAGCCCTGATTACAAGAATCATGGCTGAGTAATAGAGAAATGATTGCAATATTAGGGGTCGCAGCAATTCTAAATTTCCTACGAATAAATGCCAAATTATGCAAAAGATTAAAAAACAAAACTTTAGACAAAACTAATTGTTGGCCTGTTTTTTACATGACATCAATTTCCCCTTAAAAGAAAACACCTTTATTTAGTCCATGCTAAGCAACCTGGATTCCCTTTTCAATATATCACTGCTTCAGCACAGGTATACTCCAGCACTGATTGAGCTACCTGTGCTGAAATGGATATCCTGAACCTGACCTATTGGTGGCCCTTGAGAATGGGAGTTGGTCACCCGTGTCCTAAGGGGTAAACCTGCATCTGTGCTGTTTTTTTTTTGTCTTCTGTTTCTCTTGTTGATATGAAGATAACAATTTTTGAATGTCAACGAGTCTGTACAAAGGCAGCATTTTTTTGAGCCTCCTCACTGCTGGAGGAGATTGCGTTGCTTATCGCCCTTGACTTGGAACAATTGATTACACAAGAACATATGACAATAATAGGTTTATTGTGATTTACATGATCACCGAGGGAAAACAACTTGGAGTGCATATAAACATTCATACAGGGTCCCGGAGGGGGATGATGGCTAGACGGGGTGTGGGCGCCTCATTCATAAAGTAAGAAGATGCATAGTGTCTGGAATACTTACAATGGGAAGTTGCAGCACATCAATGAAGGTAAATGAGGAATAACTCTTATGGGAATAACTCTTACTAGCATAGGTGTCCCCCACATATAGCGTAATATCACTTCCACTAGATAATACATAATACATGGGAAACCATTCAGATGCACGTCCCGATGCATCTACTCAGTCCTGATATTCCAAGGTGTGCATCCATGAAGATCCAAATGGTAGTAAAAGGACCGCGCACTGACGCGACATGGAAAAAAGAGAAGGGATCAAGAGGTGGCTCTACTAAAAAAAGGCGTTTAATGAACCGCAGGGTAAAAACGCACCTACGCATTTCACGCTACTTGATAAAGCGCGTAGGTACGTTGTTTACCCTGTGATTCATTAAACGCCTTTTTATTAGTGCCACCTCTTGATCCCTTCTGGGGTTTTTTTTTTTTTTTTTCCAACGTAGTGCTCTGTCCTTTTTATTACCCTACAAACATTCAGAGACATTATAGTGGCAGAAGTAAATGTAAAGAAGTCTTTACAAGAAATGCCGTACTGTGCTGCTGGTTGTGACACGGTTCATGTTTTGTGTTGTAGGTGCTGCTGGTGTGTTGGTTGGGCATCCGTTTGACACTGTTAAGGTGAGTTGTACTTTTTCCAGATCTTCATTATAAAACTGTATTTTCGTTTGTCCAGCTCCGTCAATACCTTGATCATTTGTATCTCTAAGCAAAGATGACGACCATAATTAATGTAATCCTTAAACAAAAACAAATCGTGCTTATCACATGCACACCCAATACGGAATGGGACACTTTGGTGGCGACCGTTTCACTGCGGCCCAAATGACCACTCGCGTTCGACCGCAGACCGAACCTCTGCTGCAGCCGATCCGCCACTGGAACTTTTGCCGCAGGCCACTTCTAGAAGGTAAGTTGGTGGTTGAGAGATGGGGTTAGTCTTAGTGGTCAGGGTAGAGGCTTTTAGCATAAGGGATTAGGTTAAGGGGTTTTAGCACTCAATAAAGCGGCGGCAGGTTCCAGCAGTGGGGCGAGTTGTGGTGAAGCGAGGGCTGTGATTTGGTCGCGGCGAAACGGACGCAGATCAATGTCCTAGACCACACCCAATGCTGCCTCAAATGTCATGCACATATACAGCAATGTCACCAAGTGGACTTGTAAACCTCTGTTTAAAAGGTTGCTCATAAAATTAAAAAATTGCAAGGAAAACCAATACAACGCATGGATAAAGCGCATTGCTTTCCGTCTTGAAGTGATTAAACCACATGAAATATGCAGTAACATTGCATGACACTTTGTTCTTATGAAGATTTAAAGTGATGTATTGGGGTGCACAGTACGTGGTGCCACTGCATTAAATAAACAACATTATATTCAATGGTACTTTAAATACAGGTCTCCCCTTTAGTCTGAATATTGATATTTTTATTGTGTAAGGCTACAAAAGAACACTGAAAAGTTATTAGAAAAATAACCACCTTACAAAGGCCGGGCCCACTTTTTGCATTTGAAAGCGCTAAATATTAATGACCAAACTTCGTGTCCCACAAAGAAAAAAATAAATATCTATTGCAGTTGACATAATTAGGACTTTCAGGGGAAGAAGCTTTTTATTGTAGAGTATTTTCATGAATTGTTAGCTGACACAGCGTAGGTCAATGTAAAGTTCATGTTAGAGTATATCAGTTACTACTACTTTAGTAGCCAAACTGATATCGTCTTCCCTGAAACTCTTGTATTATGAATGATGTAGGGTGATTGACGGAGGTACTTTTGAAAAAAATTACATAAGCCAATTTGTGGCTCTAGAAAGCGGGGGACCAAGTTGCATCTTGTTTTGATGTTCAGTGCTACCAATAGCTTCCTAATTGCATATGTCCTGCTGGCCACAGCAAATGGTTGTTGCAAAGCAGATCGCATTTTTGAAGAAAACAAGATACAATTTAATATATGTAACATATACAACAAAGTGTGTGTTTCCAAGAGAAGCAGCATGTAATAAAAGGAGGTTCTTGATTGCAATGGACAAAGACAAAAGAATATACAAATACTCTGCACTTCTAAAGAGGTTTAACATAAAATAAAAATCCGTTTCCCATATGATAATTTCAGTATGTGTTGATCTAGCATGACTGGGCTGTGAATTATGTTAAGTAGCTTTTAATAGTCACAGTAATAAAGTAATGATAAAGAACACTTCTGAGCATTAACAGGCCTCCAAACCTGCCATACCCCATAAACACATAAGCAAACGGTGCTTGTCAGGGATTCTGGGTAATCCCATGCAAATGAGCACTTCTAGTGCATCGCTTCTTAACCACTTTGACATGTACACGACCTTCATTCTCTGAAGCCTAGAACCATGTCCATGATGCCAATATCACTGTTATGGTTTGTTGATGTCTTGTGTTAAATTGCATTGTTGCTTTTAACTGCCTTTACTTTTAGCGCTAGGGGCTGTCTTCATTAACAGCAAAAGTGTTGCTTTGTTGTAGATGAGAGATAAGCCTCTTCCCGGAGAGTTACCTCCGAGTAAGTATAGACCAGGTGAATACTTCTGTTTCTCTCAGTCTGATTTATTCTAAATCTGTATATTCTGGACCAGTACAAAACTAAGCAGAAATAAACGTTTTTTTTATTTTGTCTTTGCTTATATCCCCAACAAATTTACACGTCAGATCCACTGATTTAATCTCTTCTGGCTTTTTGGCCTAGATTTTCTATTGGATATTTGTGTCCAGGCAAATCCGTGGCACCCACTTGCTTTTATGCATGTACACATTGTCGTATTTGTTTTGTGTTTTGTCAAAATGCCTAATTATTTAATTTATAAAAAGATTAAAAAACAAACAATATTACATTAATTCTGTATATATTACACTTGCTTAAATGCAGTGGCTTTGTATTGTAAGCTTTCTGTGTCGTGAATGCCAATATATTGTTTAATCTTCCAATTATTATTTTTAAACACTTAAAATAACGGTAAACTCTGCACTTAAGTCTAAACAAATATTAATACAATTCTGTAGCCTAATGCCTAGTCAAGTCCTCCAAGGGCCACCAACAAGCCAGGCTTTCAGGATAACCCTGCTTCAGCAGAAGTGGCTCATTCAGAATGACCGTTTGAGTCACCTGTGCTGAAGCAGGGAAATCCCCAATACCTGGCATGTTGGTGGCCCTTGAGGCCTTGAGTTGGCCACTCCCGGCCTAGGTGATATGAGCAGCTCCCTCCTTTCTCTCCATTATATGAAATGAGTTTATGCTCTTGGATTTTATAAAGGTGGTTTATTCGCGGGAAGCTCCCCAGTTTCTTGAATGTGTGGGCAGAGTTCTTGCTACTTGTCTTTTTTTTCATATGGAGTAAATGTAAGCCACCTATCCTGCATAAAACACTCAACATTTACAAGAAGGAATTTGCCTTGCGTGTGTGGTTGGTAAGGCCTGTAATATAGGGGGCGCGCTTGCTCCGGCGCGCATGGCTGTGGTTAGCCAGCCGTCCTATACTATGGCCGTGCACGGCAGTGAGCGTGCAGCCGAACGATCGGGGGAAAGACTGTGAAAAAGTGTGTTTTTTTTGCGCCGCTCAGAGTGGTGTGTGTGTGTGTGTGTGTGTTTTATTATCACGTCTGTTTATTTATTCACACCACACACACAGAAGCTGTCACTCACAGCAGCACGGACCGTACACACAAAGTGTGCATCACGCGCACGAGCGCCAACTATAAAACAAGCCTAAGAGGGGGAACAGGAGATGAAGGCAATAGTCAATGAAAAAGTCACTGATTTTGGCTTCATATGGTATGTTAATATGAAGTAGTTGAGGAAATAAGCATACAACACTGCATACTGTAGAACTATACAAAGTTTCTTCAGAGTATTTTATTTAGCTACATTGTAAAATAACATCGCTGGCCATAAATAAGACTTGAGGTTTGATCCTACAACTGAGCATCAGGATCAAGGACAGAAGTCCGAGTTGCATGAATCCATCCCCCAACCTCTTCAGCTTATGCTTTACAGACTGGGTTTACGGTTGGAAGTGCCGACTCTTCAGGGTCATGTTTTTCACTCCTGGAGGAACCATGAACTCTTGCGGGGTAATTGGTGCGATCAGCTAAAACTCCATTCAAGTCGATGGTGTTTCAATCGACTGCTTTGCAGTATATTGAATTATTCCCTTAGGCTAGGTCCCTGCTGCAGCGCGAACTATGGTGTGCGCTGCAGGGACAAGAACCGCCCCTCAATGGGGCCGGGCCTGCTCCCTACCTTGGCCGCCGCGCTGCCAGATTTTTCTGAAGACCGTAAAACTGTCTTTAGAACTGGCAACGGAGCGCTGGCCATGCCCCCGGTGGTTCAGCCAATGAGGGTGAACCTGCCGGGTGACATCATGGCCCTGCCCCCCCGTCTTTTTTCCTCCTGCAGCTCTGCACAGCCCGGAACAGAGCTGCGTGCGGTGCCGACCCTGGGGCCATAGCTTTACAGAGTAAAGGATCTAAAACATTCTGCGTATAGTCCTGAAATGCAATGTATTGTGTTCGAATGCTGGAGGTGAAATTACAGCTATGATACATATAGAAAAATATGGCAAACATTGCGTTACTATCTGAAGGTGGCCTCAGGGAATTTCCATTGAATAGAACCCTCACAGCTTCCTCAGAATAGAGGGTATTATGCCGTAATATAAAAGTTGGTCCCTTGTTAATAAAAATGTAGTGTATGTACTTGGCATACTCTAACTCTTTGCCCGTGCAGTCGACAATAATTCAAATTGTAACATTTTGTCCTGTGTTGTAAACGTCCTTCCATGTTTCGTGGTGTATTTAATTTACTTACTGCACATTTTGATCGTAAAGGCATATTTGTGAGACTAGTATACTATTTGTAAAGTATAGTCCCTTTTTATATAAATGCTTCCACTTGTCAGCTATGATTAAAACAATTCCACTGTACTGTACATGTTTTTAATAGACTAGTGTTCATCTCCAAACACAACGTGCATGAACATTGTTAAATGTATCTTATGGGGGCTCAAGAATGCATTCCTTTATTTTTGTAAATGTTCTTTCTGTGAACTGTGACTTGTCAGCATGACAAGTTGTAGATTTATCGTGAGGCATAGTTGAGGAGCAGTGTACCTCGATTCTTGGTGTATACTAACCCGTGTCTGTAAACCATTCTTGTAGGTCCGTCTTCAAGTTCAGAGCATCTCCAAGCCTCTGTATCGTGGGACCTACCACTGCTTCCAATCCATTATAAAGCAGGAATCTGTAAGTTGCATATCTCAAGTCTTCTTGCAATGTGAATTGAATGGTCCTGATGTGAATACTAAAAATAGATATAGATGGTTGGAGTCCAGGACATACATGGAATTAACTCTTGTTTTTCAAGTATTTGTCAGTGAAATATTTTATAAACTAATGAGCATTCTGTACACGTTGAGGTGCCATGAGAGAACATGTTCCATAAGTAATAAGCACCATCTCTATAGAGCCAGTTTAAAAAAAAAACAAAAAGCAAAATCCATCTAATATGCTCCTCTTTATAGCCTCACTGTATTTATACTTGAGAAAATCAGTTGTAGAATTAACCAGTCACTCATAATGCATGTCACATTTAAAAAAAAATAATAATTCTAAATATTCTTTTTGTTCAGTTGTATTAGTATGATATTAAGAATTAGAAGAGAGATGGAAGCCTACTTTATGATATTTTGCAGTTTTGATATGCCCACGAATAATCTTATTTGGGATAAAATGTAACATATTTTACAAATATCTCAATGCTATATTGTTTTCTTTCAGACCCTGGGATTGTACAAAGGGGTTGGATCACCTATGATGGGACTTACGTTCATCAACGCCCTTGTGTTTGGTGTACAAGGCAATGCCCTAAGATACCTTGGAAAAGACACCCCATTCAATCAGTTTCTTGCAGGGTCCGCAGCTGGAGCCATTCAGTGTGTGATCTGCTGCCCCATGGAGTTGGCAAAAACCAGAATGCAGCTTCAGGGAACTGGTGAATACAAGTCAAAGTCTAAAACGTACAAGAATTCCCTGGACTGTCTTGTAAAAATCCACCGTAAAGAGGGGTTGAGGGGTATCAATAGAGGGATGGTAACCACGTTCTTTAGGGAAACCCCAAGCTTTGGATTTTACTTCTTGACGTATGACTGTCTCACAAGATATCTTCATTGCGAACCCAACGATAGCTGGATTATACCCAAGCTGCTGTTTGCTGGAGGCATGTCTGGTATTGCATCATGGTTATCAACCTACCCTATCGATGTTATCAAATCAAGACTGCAGGCAGATGGGATTGGAGGTGTAAATCATTACAATGGAATTGTGGACTGTGTGCGAAAAAGTTATGCGGTTGAAGGCTGGAGAGTGTTTACAAGAGGTCTCACGTCTACCCTGCTCCGGGCGTTCCCTGTTAACGCTGCAACCTTTGCCATAGTTACACTTTTCCTTATGTACATGAGAGCAGATGATACTATGAATGAATGTGAAGCTGGGCCAACGATACAACAGCCTACAAGCTTGTAAATGCTTTTTAGCATGTCTGAATTCAAACAAACATTGTAGAGCTATTTTTATAAATATATTGGCGCTGGATACATTTAATGTACATAAATTCTATGTATAAATTGGTTCATATGCATTTTAGTCAGGCTTTTATCTCATGAGTTGTAAAATAGATTGTGGCCTTATTTTAAAGTATTGTCATAATTGCCAATAATGTGATAACATATCTGGGATCAGTGTTTGGGGGTGTACTGTGCATACTTTATCAATGTATATCTATTTTTGGGTTCTAGATAATTGCTGGAAACCAGCCAGGAAAATTATTTTCTAAAAAATGCAGAATGATATTTTAAAGTGCAGGAACAGGTCCAGGGGCGCAGACTGCTTTCCCATGGTCTAGGACTAAAGTTTCCACCGGGGCCCCAACACACGTGTTGGCGGCCTTGCAAAACAACCTCCCTCCCCACCCCCGTTTTCTTACACTCCCCCCTTCTCACAAATACCTCCTTGCTCTCACCCCCCCTATTACACTAATCAGTCACTTTCCTTCCCTCCCTCTTACACCCCCACCTTTCTCAACCCATCCCCCCGCCCCCCCCACCTCACTCAATAACCCACCCATCCCCAATATACGTGCATGCACACACAATACAGTCCCCACCCCAAACACACACGTATCTCCTCCCCCCTTGGGATGGGCCTGCTGGAGCAGCATGGCTAGTACAAGGTAGAGCCCAGGAGGCCTGCCAAGTTGAGGATAATGGGTGGTGTTGAGCAGAGGGGAGGGCCCTTCAATCCTGCAGGAGGGTGGCAGCAGCCAGGAAAGGGGAGGGCCTGGTTTACCTGTAGGGTTGCCAGGGCAGTAGTCCTGGCTGTCCCCCCAATCAGTGGCCCTGAACAGGTCCCCAAAATCCATATTAGTAGTTGGAAATAGTACTGAGAACATTTATATAATACACTGGTTTATTTTTTTTAATGTGCAGTCTTAATATTCATTATGTAAACTCCTGTTGTGCAGCGGTTTTTTGCAGTTGAAAGAAATGGTAAATGTTACATTACACACTGCTGGCCTACAGCTTTTTACTGTGAGCTGACTGCTAAACTATTTTTGGCAGCAACACGATCATTCCTCTTTGGTGTATACAAGCATATGGTATATAGCACGGGCAAACCAGAGTCCTTCATTGCATGTTAAAAAAAAAACTGAACATGTTGGGTTTATTTTATTGTGAATACATGAACAATTTTTACAGTTATGCAAATGTGTGTATCTATTTCAGGGGGGGAGAGATTTTAAAATCAAATATTTATTTTATGTAAAGTATTTATGTTCACTATTTTTTTCAGTACTAAACTATTCATAGTTATGTTCTGTACAGTTTTTTTTTTTTTTTTTTTAAAGAGTTTATTGTGAACATACTATTTTAACCTTGGAGATGTTACATGTAATATTTGAAGCAGATGTTTGCATTGGTTAAAAATAATAAAAAAAAAAAAAAAGGATAATAGGAGTACTTCAGTGAGAAGGAAGAGTGTATATTTAACAGCATTAGGTGTTGAAAGTGGATACAAAAAGGGGAAAGTCCAATCAATGTCTTAGAGTAAGTGGGCCAAATTAAAACGATCTGCTGACAATTGTTTTTGGTGTATGGTCCCGATGCGAGCTAGGGGGTGTCTGTCTGAATAAGGAGGTTCTTTTAGACTAATATTGGGGGGAGATTTTGTTTTGAATGGGAAAGGTGCAATAGGTATGGAGTCTCAATCGTGGTGGTTTATTTTTTATTTTTTCCCCTCCATTTCTGGAAAACTGTTTTGATACCCATTTTGCTCAAATGAAAATGCTGCTTGTAAATGAGTTGGTTGATATACAGTATTCTAGAACCACAAATGGAATAAGAATATTGTATGTTTGTATAATTAGAAATAAAGCTTTTTTTTTTTTTAAACCTTCTTGAATTTTGTGTAAAGCTATTGGCAATAATGCATACATGTATTACAAATGTATGTCTACCCTACCTGAGGGATGCAAATGAACTACTTTTCCAATCTAGTCTGCCATCAAATTCCATATGGATGGAATTGTAAAAGTTGCTCGACCTTAATTTGACAAACCTCTCAGCCTAGTCTTAAAAAAACAAAGCACCTCTGGATTTTGTCTGACTATGCAAGTGCTAGTGATTATTTTTGAACAGTGCCAGTTTACAAGGATTGAACAAGAAAATGTTAAGGGTTAACACATACAAAAGTTGTGCATATACATATCACAGAAGGTAGTAGCTGAAGCAAGTCATTTATTTGCCATGTGCAATTCAACTACATTGTGCATGTAACTTTTGTAATTAATTTTGACATGGATACTGTTCAACTTGATACATGGATGAAGTTGGCCTTTTTGATCACTAATATCCATTGGTGAATAACAAATTCTGTGTCGCTCATTAAGCAAACTATTCTATATGAACATATGCACTGCGTTTAACTGAAGCTGCCCATTTTACATAAAAATAAATAAATAAAAGTCTGCCACTCATGTCACATATTAGCCTACCAGGTACAACACCCAGTGCTCTACTTTCCACAGCACTTGCAAGGGAGGGGGTGGTGTAAGGGGAGATCAGTGTGCACAAATGGTAGGGAGAGGAGAGAGTGCAGTGGAGAGGGAGAGACAGCAAGGCATTACAGGGAGGGGTGAAAACCGAGTAATGTTTCGTTAATTACCTGGAATATCTGCTAGATTGGCATGTTATGCCAGGTACAGCTAGTTTAGTAGTAATCACTCAACATGCAGTAGTACTTAAAAAATGTGCCTAATTCTGTATACAGTCCTACATTACATAAGTAATGAGTCAACTTAACATCACTCTGCTATACTCGGTAGCAAAGACTATCGATTTTGTAAATAAGCTGCTGTGGCTACAGCTGATGACATAAGGCCTTCGGAAGGAGAACTGGGTTTGCAGCAGAGGAACCAGGAGGATATGAACTATACTTTTAGCCATTAAGGGCCTCAGTGAATGTATTTCACCACCTAATCAGTGATTTTTTTTCCATTGACCATTTTTAGAGCACACTGTTGTACGTGGACAAGTTAAGCTCCAGCACTATTATATACTGTATCAGGGCTCCATATATATCTTGCTGTATTAAAAAAAAAATCTGCAGTCACCCGGTTCTGATACCTTTTAGTTTTAGGACAGTGTCATATTGTAGCCATACGCCCCTGTGCTTCATCGTGGCCACATTATGCTCTAACATTAAGGCAGCTAGGCTTGCATTTAGGGTTCTATTTCATGAAAGTGCCACAGTAAGCGGATAGTGTTTAGGACACATTAAGGCAGAGTGCTGAAGGGGCAGACCACACAATGAGATGTTGCAGGGCCATCCAGCAATGCTACTGAATGACTAAGCTTAGAGAGCCTAAAATGTGGCACAATCACAGCCTACTGAAATCACTCAATTGTTTAAAAGCTTAAAATATTATGCACCTTTGCAAAACTGACTTTTTTTTACAAACCATTTTATTTAATCACAAAATATAAAGACAGTGAGAACATAGCCTGTTTAATGCTTTAAACAAATATTGCATTGTGAAGTGTTGAGTGCAAGCCCAGTTTCCATTAAAGTTTACTTTCCATTGTAAAGCTCTATATTCCGTTGTAAAGTTACTGTCACTTATGTATTAAGTCTAGGGCAATGACAACCAAATCTGTAGTTAAAAAAAATAATGTATATTGTCCAAGATTTATTTCTAGAGTAAACATATGATACGTTGCCGCTTTCTTTGTACTAACCATTGCTTATGAGGTTCTGGTTCCTAGACATCAATTTTAACTGGTCTTGACTACAAACCACTTCTTCAAACTGTTTGCTACTTGCATTTTTCCATGATGTCGAAGAAGAAATATTTTACAAGAACATTTTTTGCATGCCGTTTTATTTTGCAAAAATCCTAACATATGTAGTTATGTATTAGTGCCATTATTTAAGCCAAATAAACTGCCTTGCTTTTCTGCAGAATTAGGTCATTTGAATACTACCAACTATGAAGGCACAGCATTTTGCCCAATTAAGTAGTACATCCTATTTTTCCTGAGACTTTTAGGCCGCGCTTATAGTGCTGGTGACGCGACTGATGACATCACCTGTCGCAGTCAGCAAAAGTTATAATTTGATGCAAAAGTTATAATTTGATTTAAAGTGACGTCACTAAAAAGGGGCAGGCTGCGCAATTTGATTGGTTTAGAGATAGTCACGTGGCATCTCTCTCACTATACAAAAAAAAAAATATATCAAACTTACCTAGCGTCAATTTTTGGTCACGACGTGGCGCTTACTAGAAACGCTTGCGACGGAGTCAATGTATTTGTTTTGGAGCGTCGCCGTCGCAAGGCACTATAAGCGCAGCCTAAGATTTAAAGCTGCAATTAATCTTTGCTGCATCAGAAATAGAGGGAAGGGGTCTACAGAACATAGCTCTTCTTAACCAAGGCAACCCTTTAACATGCCACTAGAACAAGAGAATATCAAGTGGCCACCATGCTCATCCAATAGAAAGCCACAATGTTAAGCATGGAAACCGGGGAGGCCTTCCTGAACCGAACCATGCTATTTTTAGTTCCATGGAACCCTCGTTTCCCAAGATTCTTACCGGTGTTCTCTCTGGACACAGACAGAAAGTTCCAATGGATGACTTTGCAGTTTCCTATTTGGCAGACATATTTAATTCCCTGAAAGGGAAGAACACCAGCAAGTAACTTAATAACCAAGCATTCCCAATGCTGTAGAACAATAATTAAAAAAAAATGTTGGGGGGGGGGGACTGTTTTTAAATTGTTTAGCTATACAAAACTAGTCCAAAGCTAGGAGTACGTTTCATCTAAAAATTATTTTTTGGGCTATTTGCACCAATACATTTTATTGTGATTACAACATGAGCCTCAGAACTTTTACAATGTTAGCTTTTACAGCAACTTAAAATGCATAATGAACAATTGGAACAACTATTTTAATACTTTTGCAGTTCGCGTGGAACGCATGACAAAGTATTTACAGTGATGTCATACCCAAAAAAGCAATACTGAGAACTAGATAACCAACTGCCATCATTTTAAGTTTTTCCATATACATAGTGCAGATCTTAACGGACAACTTCCAGGTATAGCTTGGTGCAGGCAGGCCACACTGTAGAGACGTGTGTTGTTTCAACTGTTAATTTTGACTAATGTATGAGATTATAAAGGTTTCCTTAAAAGATTAACTGTGTGAGAAATGTACATGAACAAATTAGCTGCGTTTTATATTTAATGCAAATATGCCATTTAATCCTCTTCACAAGTCGCAAACCTCACCAGATACTTTTTTTCTGGTTAAACAAGTCACAAGCATAACAGAAGGATTCTTAAGCGATTGATAATAGTCCAAATATCGATTAGTAAAATGAACAGTTTCATCTTTTCTCAAGCTAGTTCCAGTAGCTTTGTAATGTACTGTATAGATTTCAGCAACTTCGGTAAAACCATGCTAAAGGCTAGTTCCCTGAGATATCTAAATGTGTCACACAGCAGTTTGTTTTAATGTTCAAAGGCTATATATATATTATTTACAGCAAGGCTCAGTTATTTCACAGAAAATGTACAATGAAAGACTGCAAAACATGAAATACTGCTGCAGTCCTTTTAGGTGGAATGAATGCGTTGAAATGTGAACCATTAGAAACAGAATGATGTTTGACACGAGTTCCATGTCGTGTGTCACCTTCCACCATGGAATTGGAAAGTGTCATACACTAGCTACAACTTATTGCACAATTTTGTTTGTGAATCGCCAAGTGTAAAAATGGATCTACGAGTAAAAATAAGCTAATTAAATTGGCCTATCCAATAACTAAGTTTACATACCTAGATGAAGCAATTTGTAAAATTCAGCCACTTTTGATTGGGCATTCCAATTTCTACGCATACAGAATAAGCAAGTGCATGAGGAAGGGGTGAAGCAGTTTACCCATGAAGAATGAAATATAAATAAAGTGAAAACATGGGTGAGCATGCTTTGCTAAAAGAATGGTTAGCACACTGTTAAAAATACAAGAGTCTAACATACTGAGTGCTTAACTATTTTCTCATACCCTGCATAAAATCGGTTTTACATATATTTTTTTTAAAAGCAGACCACCAGTAATCAAAAATAGATGCCAAAGAAAGATCATTTAACGTACATAAAAATAATGAGACGTAATGTCTCAGCAGATAAGGCATTGCAATGACACAGGCGAAGCAGTTTCGCCGAAATTCACAGTTCAGTATGTTATACAATCTCACACACACCAGCTTCCCCAATTTTTTTTCCTTTTAAATTCAGCCGTCACTTATTCTCTGGCAAATAAAAATAGCATGTCACAGGCAAGAAATTCCGAGTACGTGTTGATTAAATCCTGTTGATAAAACAAACTTTTAAAAGATAGAAACAAATACATTTTGGGAAATAAATGTATTTACAGTATTAAAATACAAAATGATGCCCAGTGTCTTGTGGAACACAGGTAGGAAACTTTCAAAAACTACTCATATGTATTCAGTCAAATTCCCATACTTGATAGAAAGCTCTTCAAAAAGGTGTAGACAGTCACAGTAAAACCTGGCAAGACTAGAAGTGAAGCCACATGCAGCAGTCAGAAGCAGAGTACCGCTTCTTCCAGAACCAACTTCAGTTGATGCTGGTTACTGTTCCACTTTACCCCCCAGCCTTAGGTAACTGTCACAAATTATCTACTGCAGGGGTGGCAAACTCCAGTCCTCAACGGCAACCAACAGGCCAGGTTTTAAAAGATATCCCCGCTTCAGCACAGGTGGCTCAATCAGAATGACTGAGCCATCCGTGCTGACGCAAGGATATCCCCAGTACATGGTCTGTTGGTGGCACTTAAGCACTGGAATTGGCACCCCTGGTCTACAGCAAGATTGTACATTGAGAAAAAGAAAGCACACCAAAACCCTAATAGACACACAGCAAAGTGTATAATACTTGGTCTGCTGCATGGTCAGGGCAAACTATTCTGGGTTATAAACTTACATTTTATTAACCGCTACAATAATGTAAGCAATATCTGAGCATAGTGTCATAACATACATTTGATGACGCTATATATCAGGCCTGCACAACTCCAGTCCTCGAGGGCCGCAAACAGGCCAGGTTTTCAGGATATCCCTACTTCAGCACAGCTGGCTCAATTAGTGGCTCAGTATGACTGAGCCACTCGGGCCCTTCCCTTTTCTGGCTTCCGCCCCCATTTGCCTCCCTCCTGCAGGACTGAAGGGCTCTCCCGTTTGCTTGGCACCTCCCATCTATCCCTTCCTTCCCCAGGTCCTTTGGAGAGTCCCTGCGGGTCTGCAGGGCTCTCCTGTACACCGGCCTTGCTGTTCCAGCAGGCCCATCCAAGGGCCCCAGGTAAACCCACATGCCCAAGGCCCCCTATACCACCCTCCCAGGCCCCTTGCCCCCCAAGGTGTGTTTATTGTATGTATGTGTGTGTGAGTGTGTGTGTGTTTGGGGATGGGGGCTTATTGTGTGTGTGTTTGGGGCGGGGGGCTTATTGTGTGTGTGTGTGTGTGTGTATTTCGGGAGGGTGGCTTATTGTGTTGTGTGTATTTGGGGAGGGGGCCTAATGTGTGTGTGTATTTGGGGAGCGGGGCTTATTGTGTGTGCGTGTGTGTTTGGGGAAGGGGGCTTATTGTGCGTGTGTGTTTGGGGAAGGGGGCTTATTGTGTGTGTGTGTGTATACATATATATATATATATATATTTGGTGAGGAGGCTTATTGTGTGTGTATTTGGGGAGCAGGCTTATTGTGTGTGTATTTCGGGGAGGGGGGATTATTATGTGTATGTGTCTATGTATATTGGGGAGGGGGGTTATTGAGTGTGGAGAGGGGGGGAGGAGGCACAGGAGGTGGGGGCATGGGGGGAGCAAAGGCTGATGAGGTAGTGTAAGAGGGTGGTGAAAGCGAGGAGGTGTGTGAGAATGGGGGGAATATAAGAGAAAACAGGGGGAGCGGGTTCTACAGCAATGGGAGACGGATCTGGAAGAAGAGTTGTCCACAGAGGACTAGGTAACATGGGAATCCGCAAAAAGTCTTCCTTGGCACCGTGCTTAAAGAAAACTGCTTGAAATTATTGCATGGGTGCTACCTAGCTACTGTGACGAGTGCATTTGGCCTGCTGTAGAGTCTCTTACCGGCAGCGGGTACATTGTTGCGTTGTGCAGCGTCTCCCGGCATTCTTGTGCTGTGTCTCCCCCTTCAGGTCCCATCAAAATGGCCGCGCGGTGTCAAATGACAATGCATTGCGATTACAACGGGATGCTACTTGACATCACGACATCGTCCTCCTTCCCTTCTCCCTCCCGACATCCTTCCTCCGTTTTTCACATGGGCGTCTTCCTCTCGCGCAAATCCGGGGTGGAGTTCAGCCGGCGCATCCTGGGGGGAGTGCTGTGTATGGGAGGTAAGGCCTCTCCTGGGGGGGTGGAGGATTGCGAGGCTGACTGCCTCCAGACTCTAACTTAGTGGTTTTCAACCAGGGTTCTGTGAGCACCCCTCAGGGGTTCTGCGGCCGCCACGGGGGGAGAGCCAGGACAACTCTCCTATGCTGTCCCAAGCCCAGAGCCGCGGCGGCATCCCCACATATTTACAACTAACTCCCTCCCCCCCAACCCCCCTACCTTCTCTTATCACCCGGGGCAGAAGGGGACGGGACACCGCGCAGCCACCAGCAGGCAGAGAAGCCAGGAGCAGGAGTGCAGACACACACACTCACCGGGTGCTCTGCACAAAGCGGAAGCCCCGCCCCCGGCTTCCTCTCTGCCTGCAGCCAATCCCCTGCGGCCCGGCCGGCATGAAGGAGGGATAATGGGGAGGGATCCTGGGGAGTGATAATCGCACAGATTGGGGATCACTGGGCTGGGCCGCAAATATGTTCGTTGCGGGCCGCGAGTTTGACATGCTTGGTCTAGAACAACTGACGGTTGCATATTACATCAGTGTGACCTTTTTTTGTCCCCCAAGGGGGTTACCTGTCTTCCTGCATGCACGAATAAAGAATAGCAGTTTTATCCTACACCTGGCTCTCTGGCTGTGCGCCATTCGTCTTCTTCTTCTGACCTTTAATCACACTACATATGGAGATTTTCATTAGGCACCGAGTATATCCTCTTTTGTTTGCATAATTGTTTATCGGACATAGTCAGTCTTATATACTTAATGGCAGCCACCCTTCACTAATTCACGCTGAACATTTAGGTCTTCACTTTATATATATATATATATATATATATATATTTTATATAAATTTGTTAGCGCTACACTATCCCTTTTTTTTTAACTTATTTCTGTGCTTAAAAAAATAAAAGGAACACGCTCTCGATCAGCAGAATATAAGCATATCAACAACTTATGTTTATTTGTTTGACCAATGATGGCTTTGCAATTACTATACAAAAAATGGCATAGGAAAATAAAAAATAAAACACAATTCTACAATCGTTTAAGGACTGAAACGGTTTAATCAGCCAGAGGCATTAGATAAAGAGTTAAAACTACCTAAAAGCATTTATCATTGAAAAGTGAAGTTTAATAAAATTAGTTATACTGGCCTAATTTTCTTTCAAAATAAATAAAAAAAGTGCGTCAATCAGCTATATTTAACCAGTTACATTTGCCCCTGCCCTTTGTTCACTTTCATCCTAGGAGGGACTGCCCCTTCAACCAGCACATTCGTCACTGCTTTCTAACAAAAATAAAAAATGAGCTGCTCAGGATCTTGCTTTCACCCTGTGATCTGTTTTTAAACAATCAACTCTCCAATTACCCTCAGTTTTACTTAGCTGCATCCTATTAAAAATAAGTTTTTCTTTTTCTGTGTCTGCTGAATGTAAATAGTTACTTCTATTTATCCTTTTGAAGAATGATGGCTTCATAATAACTTTTCACTACAAATGCATAATTATCTAAATAGCAATAGTTAATGCCTAGGGTTGTGAAAATGTCTATACGTTTTTGCATGCATGAGTGTGAGGCTAATTATAATGTAAATTCGCTATAGTATTAGATGCAAATTCTCTCTCTAGTTTCGTGAAAAGGTTTTGCTTGCTTGTTTGGGCCACAACAATCTAAGAAATGTTAATATTGACTTGTCATTTCAATATGATCATATTAATATGTTGCTCAACTCTAGTGGGTGCCGATATGCACCATGGGCAAGATGGCACTGGTGCCAGGTCAGCCCAGCTAATCAGTAAATTGTTATTTCCTTTGGAAGCAACTTCGCCAACTATGCTACACAATGTGGTTTAGTGTACTTCCTCCTCAGAAGCTGCTGATATGGACACCAGTATAACGTAGAAGCTTATGCAAATGGTGCCAAAGAGTCAATTGCACGGATATCTGCAAAAAACTTACACGGAAGCCAATGCTGCTTAGGGGATCGTTGAATTAATCCCAGTTATAATACCTTGGAGCACCTTGCTATATCTCCTTATATTACCTGACCTTTCATATTGTCTACATATAACCACCACTAGCGAGACAGAATGGGTAAAACTAAAGTAGACAATACACCAAAATCCATCAAGGACTACCTTAAGGATAAAATCAGTCGATAACCAGGAACCCCCTAATCAGGTTGAATCTGAAATAGAAGACACTGACAAATCACAAGCGGTTGGAAATTCCGACTTTCAACACATTCTGCTAAAGGAACTCCGATCCAACCATACAGATCTCACTAAGTGGCCTGTTGATTCTAAATTAGACCAGCTCAAGAGAAACTAACTGAAATAGACCATAGTCACGGCAACTGAAATGCAACAGGAGGCAATACATAAATACCTTTCCATTGAAAGAGAGGTGACCAAAATTAGATAAATTGGAGGATTATGAGAATCAGGATGGGTTAACCCTAACGATTATTGGGGTACCTGAAGGATCATAAAAAGTTCGACGGTTGAATTTATCAGAGTCCTACTGAATGAGATTCTAGGAAAAGACTACCAAAATCCAGGTTTTGAACTCGAAAGAGCACACAGATCATTTGGTCCCAGACCAAACTCCAATGACAGAGTGAGACCTATCCTGATGAAATTGCAGCGATACCAGGATAAAGAAACCATCTTTAAAGTGGTTCGGCAGAAACAACTATCCTACCATCAAAGTCAAATTATGATAACCCCCGACTTTAGTGCCAAAACCTCACGGAAAAGGAGGAGATGCTTAAATGGCGAGAATCGCTGATGAAAGCGGGAGTTAAAATAGCCCTATGGTATCCAGCAAAACTTCTGCATGTCCAACAACGAAAATACATTTCTGTGTTCTAATGTCATGGATTTTCTGGCTTCGCTAAAGAATGCCCCAACCGAGGGTTGTTAATAATATTAATAATAACAACAATAGCATGTTCTTGTATAGTGCTGCCCTGCCCCGTGGAGCTTACAAACTGTTTTTTTTTTTTGGTGCCTAAGGCACAGGGAGATAAAATGACTTGCCCAAGGTCACAAGGAGCTGACACCGGGAATTGATCCAGGCTCCCCTGCTTCAAACTCAGTGCCAGTCAGTGTCTTTACTCACTAAGCCACTCCTGGCAAAACTAGCTGGCTTTAAGACCTTTGTGCCAACTCTGCCAGGGACAGGGTCAGGGACAATACGCACACAACATGGGTTGATAATTATGTTGCTCTGATGGTCTAACAGTCACCAATATATCTACTTGATTGTTAGCCCCGTTCTGGGGTCATTCTATAGAATGTTTCATGTTTTTATGATTATTGGTTGATAATTCATTCTGTTGGATCGTCTATTCAGAGAGGTTTAATAATGCTATGGTCTGTTGGCCGGTGTAGTTCTTATACACACACAAATGGGAGTGCTGCCACAAATTCTGGGTCCCCTGGGTTTGGATGGGGACCAGGGACACAACCAATACCTATAGGCATCCTTATAAATTAAACTTCAATCCGGTTACTTAATAGTTAAGAATGGTGGAGTGTATCTTTAAACTAGCAGGTTTTAAACTCAACCAATACCTATGATTCAGAACTCAATTTGAACAGTCTGGTATCCCATATACCTTGAAAACACCAACAGATATTAGATTACCTAGGATTTCAGTGGTGGGGAAACAACTTCTAGAGCAGCGGTGCGCAAGATTTTTCTGGGGGGGGGGGGGGGGGGGGAGGCGGTTGCAGAAGCCCTGAGCTCTTCCACAAAGAATTAAATTAAATGCCGGGGAAATCGCATGAGGCCCCTGAAAAACTTCACTTACCGTGATTGAGCCGGCTCCAGGATGCGTGACAATGGCAAGGCAGCGTCAAATGACGCCACGGGGTCATGTGATGTCACGGTTGACAGTAATGTCAACAGGGTCACGTGACGTGGTTTCACACGACCCGCTGTGTCATTTGACGCCGCGCGAGATAAGAAGGGGGGGGGGGGGGGGGCGCCAAGGAGGGAAGCCCAGGAGGGGGGGCGCAGAAAAAAAAAAAAAAGAAAAAAAGTTTGCGCGCCCCTGTTCTAGAGGACCCCATCTGTCACTGAAATAGCAATCACATCTCTTAAAAATGTTAGAGCTGGGCATCCAAGCAAATGACAAATTCTTAGCTCCTGCATTATTTCCTCTTATGTAGTGTATTTAATGGGGTGTGGGAGTGGGGTTCGTTACCAGGATCAATGATGTATCCAAGTATAGAATATCAAAGTATAGATAAACCTTTTGTTTTATCATTAGATGTTGAAAAATCATTTGACTGTGGAAGGGCCATAACAATCAGCCACTTTGGAGAAGTTTGAATTTGGCCCTAAATTATGTTCAATGATCCAGGCCGTTAATAACAACAAGCCCAAATCTGCGTTCTTAAATAATGGGAATAAGACTCAGTATTTCACCCTGGCTATTGAACTGTTGGCACAGGGTATTAGGAACAACTACAAAATTATTGGAGCATCTCGTCTGGCCCCACTCACAAAGTTGCCCTCTTGACTTGATGCTCCAAATCTATGGAGAAGACCAAGATTAATTATACAAAATCTAAACTAAGGTGGCTGGGCTCGCATCCCTAAAATCTATAGACAGGAATTACATTCCAGTAAGCAATAGATCATATTACTTACCTTGGGGTACAAGTCCCAGGTAATTTACAAAGATTCTATGAGTTGAATTATAGTAAAGCACGTACAGATTTAAGTACGTTGTTAGACACGTGGAAAGGGCTAATGCTAACCTGGTAGGGTAGAACAACGGCTATTAAAATGACGATATTGCCAAAATGTATTTATTTATTCACTTTACTGACCATCCCGGCTCCAAAACCCCTTTTTTTGACAAAATCAGTAGACATGAGATTTGGAATGAAAAGTTTTTTTTATTTTTTTATTTATTAGATGGAAGATTTTATGCTCCCCCAAGGAACAATGAGGATTAGCCAGCCCTAACATTAAATTGTACGACTCTGCCCACATCGCTCAGAACACTAACATATTGGTACTCCACTGTCTGATGCCCACTAGATAGAATTGGAGGAAATTATTACAGAGGCAAGGCCTATAGCTATGCTACTTTCACCCTGATAGGGTCTATACTTGAGGGGTCTGAAAGCACATCCATTTATCCCAAACGCTCTCCATAACTGGAGCACTGAGCCTCTCCAAACTGCAACTCTACAGTATGGTTTCTCCGTTTACTAAAATTAAATGTTTAAACCCTATTACGGAATAGAATTCGAGCCACTTATCACTGCATTAAACACAGTGCCTATATTCAGATTTAAACATGTCTACCAACAAGAACATATGGGTATTAACCCTTGGAGTACCGAGTCTCCAAACCACAGAAAGGTACAGAATCTGCAATCTTCCAATATACTTTGGAGCGGACACCACTAAAATAACAACTTATGCAGTATTGATGGAGGAAAAGCATTGATGATACAGGCAGTGGGCTGGTCAATCCTTAGAGATACAGCGGAGCCTCTTCAAAGAAAAAACCCCGAGGTAAATCACTGTAGCATTTAAATAAAGTTTTTTACTTTTTCAAGCGTTGGTTGTGTGGAGTGCTGTGACCACGGTTACCAATCCCCTCCCTACTTATGTCTACCAACAAGGTGCAATCCATGCTACAACTGCAAAAACAAATAGATTGAATTCACTTCTACCAATACTTTCAGATACCACATGCCTCCAAACCAAACATTTCCATCCGCTTTAGAATAGATAATATATAATGAGGAGCCTAGACATGCCTCATCTAGGATTCAGAGGCAGCTATCCTATCTCTCTATACAGAAGACATGGCGCCTACACTAGAAGCCTGCCACTCTGACATAGGGAGGCGCTTAGATAATGAAGAGTGGCAGGACATTTGGGGGTAGTTACGCAAGGCCTCGGTTTCTGCCTCAATAACGGAAACAAGCAATAAAATGTTCTATAGAACATACCAGACTCCTATTAAATTAGCCCGTATGCAACCCGGCCAAACAGACGTCTGCTGGAAACTATGGGGGCAGACAGCATTTGATCTGCACATAAGGTGGAGTTGCCCTAAAGTTACCTTTTTTTTTTTACAAAAAGGGTTCAGTGAGGTAAAGAATATCAAAGAGGTAGATATCCCCTTCCAGCCCGAGAAGGTGCGGCTTGGGCTAAATCGATACAGGTATCCCTAAACATATGAAGACTTTAATTAGACATCTCATCCATACCACCAAAAATATACCAGCAAGAACGTGGAAGAGTTCCAAAATACAGGCTCCCTATCATGAGTATAATGGAGTCATAATGGCAACAGACTTTGGAGCTGGGATTTTAGGCTATAATACCAGGGTCCTTCATACACCGAACAAGGATCATTTGGAATTTAGGCAAATAATCTTATGTTAGAATTGTGTGATGATAGTTTGACTGACTATCAATACCACTGTAAAGTGTATCAAATCAATTTGAATGTTGATCTGATTGTTTTTCTTGTTTGTCTTTTACCTTGGAATATGGAATCTCTATTGTTACGTTGGAAGGACTGCAATATACAATGTACAAGTGATCTCAGAACAAGAATTGAATGTTGTGTCTACAATGTTTGATGGATTGTTTTTTTTTTAAGTGGAAGGTGATAAAGGGACAACTGTCCTGAAACGCGTCAGAGTGCTAGCTGTTAACTCCAGATGACCACACAATAAATGAACTTTTAACTGGAACTGGTGTGCAGCCCCGAATTTCTTCACACAGCAGTGCTCCGCCGTCGGACCCCACGGGACCACCTTACACTTACTGAGATCAGGCGTACCACGCACACATCTGAGTCCGAGCAGCTGTTCCAGTGAGGCTCAGTATACATCAGGGGTATGTACTTTGGTTTTTCCTGGGGATTAGACAGTAACTTTATGGTATTATAGAGTTCTGTATAGTGTATCCATTATACCTGTACCATATTGGTATATAATACATAGAGCCGCACACAGCTTATTATATATGCTCCATGACCAGATAATTGATAATTTGAATCAATTCAATCCAGTTAATTCCACACAAGATGAGCCTGAGGTGGGATCATTCCCCATACACACAGCCTTGTTTTTTTTTTTAGGTATGAATATAGCAGGGCCGCTTCTCGGCGTCGCTTTTTGGCGATACGCGCGGTGCCAAGAAGGTGCGCCATTGTCCGTGCATGCCAGAACGGGCCGGCCAGGGGTCGCGACTGTGCGAAAAGGCCAGCCCGGGGGTCGCACATGCGAGAACGGCGCATTGCGGTCTGCGATGCGACACTAACGAAAATCACCGGTCACTTTCCGGCGGGTCCGAACGAACCGCCGTTTAGGGGGCTTGCTGTATTGTATAAAGCCGCAATTGTCAACAAAATTTTAAAACAAAAACAAATAAAAAAATCAAGAAAAGAAACACCGACTGAAAACAATGGACAGCGTTTTAATCAGTGGAGTCTGGTTTAATTCCCTTGTGTTATTGGACAAGGCACTCTATCCCCCTGTGCCTCAGACACCAAAAACAGTTTGTAAGCTCATCTACACAGGTCCTGAGTCTGTAAAACTCCTATGTGCTGCGTACCGCGCACTATACTATAATTGTGAAATGTTGAGTCCCATTGGGAGAAAAGCACTATATTAAATAAAGACTAGTTATGATTGACCCGACTAGTTTAAATAGCATGAAGGCTGGTGCATGGTTGAGGCATTCTGAGGTCATGCATGTTAGCTCAGACCCCTTTTCGCCCCCCACCTAGTAACTTAAGGGGGTCAGAGGTGGGGGAGAGAAGTTGAGTCATGCATATATGCCTTGAGACTGTGTACAGCCTCAAATACCATACTAAAAATGGGCTTACATGTCAATAGAAAAGACAATACTTTGGATACTCGTACTAACCCATTCAATACCCCCTTTCCATGCCTCGGATTGATGTTGAACGGCATCTGCTTTCAGGGGTAAGTAACCCTACTCTTTACTACACCCAGTGATTGTTCTGCTTTATCGATGTTCTGCTTTTAGCAGTCAGCCCGTCTCCTTTAATAGTGATCATTCTGGCATAGCCCTTCACTGTCCCCCTTCCCCTGCTTTTTCTCCTCCACCAACTTGCATGCCAGACACGTTTCACCCTGTGCTACAGTGCTTCACCCGCAAGACATACAAACTTTGCATACACTTCATGAAGCCAAGAACTATGGAAGCAGCCAGAAGATATTCCTGTGTGTTAATCGATACTACACAAGGATAAATTCTGAGGCAGTTGATTATGGCACACACTATTCTCACTAGTTCGTCATTAGGCTAAGTCCATAGTGACTTTAGCCGTGCAGAGGCGCACTGAGGCTGAGGGAAAGCGGGTGCTTTCCCTGGCCTTAGTTCGCGCGCTGTCCGGGGGCGGGCCAGTGGCGTCACAGAGCTGGTTCGCCCTCATTGGGCGAACCGCTCACGTGACTGGCCCTGCGCTCCCGTGAGCGCCGAAACTAAAATTGAATTGTCGGCTACGCTTCTGCACGCCTGCGGACACGTGCGCGAGCCCCTGCTAAAGCCGCTCTCATTGCGGCTGCAGGGGCTCACTGCTGAGCGTGAGTGCGGGTCAGCGGATAAGTGCTGACCATGCCCGCGGCCTTAGACTTGCACATATGAATGCAAACAGGAATCTTCTAGAACAGTGGTGCGCAAAATGGGGAGGGGGGGGGGGGGGGGAGGCACACGGTTGCAGAGCCCCTGCGCTTTCCCCCCAGGCAAGTAAATTAAATGCCAGGGGAGGCGCGAGGCCTCTGCAACTTCACTTACCTGCTCTCAGCCGGCTCTTCCCTGACACGTTGCCGTGACGTGTTGCCATGACATTTGACGCTGCGTGGTCAAAAGGCAAAGCGGCACGACATCATATGACGTGTGGAGCCCGAGAGCAGGTAAGGAGGGGGGGTGCGCACGTAAAAGTTTGCGCACCCCTGATCTAGAACAGGGATGGTCACTGGACTGGGAGTTGGAGCCAGAGTTTACCTGTCTCATTGTCAAACAGCCACGATAAGAAAAAGATTAAAATGAATACCTGTATACACCGTCACGAGCATAACCTGACAATGCCAGTTTCATCTGGTGCCGTCAGGTTATACGCTGTGTCAGTGCGGAGTGTAATTTGACAGCACTACACTGACACAGGACGTAGCCAGCAGAGTTCAAGTTGAAGGGGCGACATGTAGATGGGGCAGTTGGAGAGTGGGTAATTGGACAGCAAAGTAGGGACAGTCTCCACAGCCAGCATAACATGTAGCTCAAGCAGACAGGGATATATTCACAATACCCTGTGCTGCTTCATGGCCCACCAGGGGTTGCTGGTCCACAGGAGCTGTTATGGGGCGCTCTGGTTTCTCTTCTATGTCTATGGTCTCTGCATTGTCTGCAGTCAGAGCGCACATTTTTTTCCCTTCAGGGGCTGCACATGAAGCACTGAAGGGCCGCATTCGGCCCTTAGACCATGGGTTGGCCAACCCTGATCTAGAAGGAATTTGTGGTATAAATTAGGGGTTCAAAACATTGGTTGAACAGTTATATTATACAAAAGGGAGTAGGAAAAGACAACCTACACTTTTACAAACTAGATTCAAAACTCTTCTTGGTGTAAGAGACATACATAAACATACACAGGAAGTGAAACTTCTTTGCGTTTTGGCACTGAAATTTTATTTAGTTTTTTATGATTTTGATTGAAAGACTGTGTACTGTATATATTTTTTTCCAGCAGAAATTACCATAGTATTAGTTGGAATACATGACACAATTGATATCTAACTAAATAACAATACATACATTTTGGATTTTAAAGTATCTAAATGGCGTTAGGCCTCGGGCATGGTCAGCGCCTAAGCGCCGTGCTGAGGCGCGCTCTTGCTTACCAGTGAGCCCCTGCAGCCGCAATGAGAGTGGCTTTAGCAGGGGCTCGCGCACACTTCCGCAAGCGTGCGGAAGCTTAGGTCTTATCCAATTTTTAGTTTCAAGCGCTCAAGGGAGCGCAGGGCCGGTCAGCTCCGTGACGTCACTGGCCCGCCCCCCCGACGGACCACGAACCAAGGCCAGGGAAAGCACCCGCTTTCCATCAGCCTCAGCGCGCCTCCGCACGGCTGCTGCAAACCTGGACGCAGCCTTACTCTCAAAAGTTTTTTATTCAATCAAAATTATATAAATCAAAATATAATTTCAGTGACAAAATGCAAAGAAGTTTTAGTTACGTGAGTGCTCGGCACCCCCCTCGTTTGTTATAATCATTCGTGTTACTAGATTATAATAATCTATATAGAATTCCTGTGTTATATGTTAACATACCTTGCATCTTTTGCACTTCTATTGTTTTTATTAGAAACTAGCTGATATACCCGGCGTTGCCCGGGCGTGGAAGGGCAGGGGGCATGGAGTGGAAGGGCGGGGGGGGGGGGGGGGGAGGGAGTGGAAGTGCGGGTGGGTGGAGGGGCTGAAAGGGCGAGGGTGCAAAGGGCAAGGAGAGGGCGGGGGGGCATGGGGGCATCACAGGCACCCACTGACACGGGGGCATTACAGCCACAGGCTGCACCCACTGACACAGGGAAGTTCACAGCCACAGGCTGCACCTTGTCCCACAGACAGAGCTGCACCCACTACCTGGCTAAGGACAGACCCACTCACGTCCTGTACATAGGCCGTGGCACTTACACACCCCCTGCACACAGGCCGCGGGTGGCACTGACCTGCCGGTAGCCGCTGTCCGTGGGGTTGAAGTCGCTGCCCCCGGGCCGCAGGGAGAGCTGCAGGTGTGGGAACCCGTGCAGCCAGTACAGCCACCAGGGAGGCAGGTATTCCACGCGAGACATCCTCCCACCCGCGGCAGGCGGGTCACAGTGCGGAGAGTGGACACAGCAACATCCCGGGGAGGAGGAGAGCGCGGGGCGCGCGGCGCGTGCACACAATTGAGAGCCATGGTGAGGTGAGAGTCCCCCGCTGTGTCCCGGGCGCTCGCTCCGCTCCCCCGCTGACTGTAGCGGCGCCGAGGGGAGGTGGGGGGAGGAAAAAGCGCGGGAAAACGGGAGACCCGGGGAGAGGAGGTGCGCGCGGGTCCCGATGAGCGCCGCGCACTGCGGCTGTGATGAGTTGGATTTCAGGCTGATGTTCAGGGAGGAAGCGGCGGAGCCTCCGGGACCGGCGGGTAAGAGGTGTGTGTGTGTGTGTGTGGGTAAGAGGTGTGTGTGTGTGGGTAAGAGGTGTGTGTGTGTGTGTTGGACCTTTGGCCCGTCACTCCGCCTCAGGCCAATGAGAGGTGTGCGGGGGCGGGCGGGCCAAGGGACCAATCAGATTGCCGCTAGGGACAGTGCAGACAGGGACACATACAATGCTTTCAGAAATATATAGTAAGATGGTACATTTGTAAAAGGTTTGCTATTTGCACTTCTATATTTGTACTCACTGGGAATTCCTCTAATATCACTGTTCCTTTTGTTTGTTTGTGTGTGTACACACCCACTTGAGCAGAAGTGTGTCCATGCCTCGGCGCATTTGCTGGCGATGTCGGCGCATCTGCGCATGCGCTGGCAGCACCTGCCGTTTCTGCACATGCAAGTGCTGCGGCCATTTCTATGCATGCGCTGTTGTCTGCGCCCGCTTCTGAGCATGCGCTGTCTGTCTATACGCCGCCAGCGTCATCCTCTTCTGCGCATGCGCTGCTGTTCACTTGTGCAGTACTTAATGACTGCGTATGCGCATGCTGAGTTGGCCATTTCTGTGTATGCGCGGACGGCACAAATCTATGGTGCGCATGCGCTGGCAGCGTATGCGCATGTGACTGACAATCAGCATGCGCGGACGGCGCAAACAGGTTCTGCACATGCGTAAGTGACTGACATTATCCCTCAAAAACCACACATGGCGTTTTTTATGTTTCCTGTTTTTATTCAATTTTTTTTTTTTTTTAAATGACAAATTTCACCTGGTTTGTGAACAATTAGACATCTCTAATGATGTCTGTTACTAAATGCTTGTTTTGTGTTTAGCCCTATTCATTGCCTAAAGCAGGGGTGTGCAACATTTTCAAATGCTCTTCCCCAGAACACTTAAACTTACTGCCGGGATAGAACGCTAGAGTTCGGGGATCATGGCCAGGTTATTGCTTAACTAGCGATCAAATGGTAATGACCCCACCACTTTTCTAGTGACTGCATTCACCTCTGAATGTGATCTCCCTTAGAAAACAAGCAACTGTAGCGTGCCATGCTCAGTATGGTACAAGGGACCCTGGCATGCCAGCACTCATGCCAGTTAGGCCAAAGACGGCAAGACAGAATGTTTCAAGAGGGACTGCATTTTCAATGCTTTGTTTTTAGGCAAAGAACACAAATGCACACAAAAGTAATCTAATTGCATAACCATAATTGTAACAAAGCAACATTTTTTCACATTTTAGCTTAGGGGTGTTTGCCATAGAAAACAAAAAAGGACAGCCACTACAAACAAAATTCTCAAAATATAAATATTACCAGGCAAATAAGCCATAATCCAACATACATGAAAAACATTATAGCAACAGAGTTGGACAGCTTTACTAGATGTCACAAGACAAAAATTCTGCTTCATAAAAATATAAAAAGGCAAAAAATACAGATACACAAGGTAAAGCGTCATTTAAGCATACAAAAACAAACTGCCAGCAAAAGGACCATAAGGTGGCGCCTATAATGCCGACTACAGCGGCAAAACAAATGCATCGCGGTCGTCACATTCGCTTATAGTAAGCGTGACGCGACTGTTTGGTCGCGATCGCTGGAAGTCATCTCTATTTGATTTTTCCAGTGACCGTAGCGTCGCCATCACCGGCACTATAAGAGTAGCCTAAGGCTGCGTCCCCGCTAGCCCGCGAGCAGACGCAGGACACCCGCCACGCATGCTTTGAGCGCTAGCGGGGACTCAGCCTAAGTCTTAAAGGATACCTTAAACCGGTGGTTTCCAACCTTTAAAAGAACATATTGTGAAATTCCGCTGAACACCAACCCTCTATGATAGCGTGTCTAAGATCAAATACATTGTACATATTTCAAAACGACCAGAAAATTGCATGGAACCCTTTTACAGATGCCTGCAGAACCCTGGTTGAAAAAACACTGCCCTAAGCTCTACTTAATATAGAAGGCTCATTAAATATTTAAAAGAATATATATATATATATATATATAGTATAGTATAGTCTAAACATGATATATATATATATATATATATATATATAAATAAAACATGTTTATACTGAAATCAGAATGCAAGCGAACACCAACAAAAGGAGACTACAATAATGGCAGTTGCGTTGACAATACAGTGAAAACGCACTGCATTTGCATAAAATACAACATTATGTACAGTCAATGATAACCAACTATACTGCAATGACATGCCAGCTTTGGTGTTAGACAAGAACAGTTTATTGTGTATTTTTTTTTATAAATGACAGTGTACAACACTGTGCATGCCCCCCACCCCCACAGCATGTTCTACCTCCAAACTGCCACTCGGGGGATATTCTCTGCTGTATTATTGTGGCACAACTAGATGAATATGTTAAATAAAAATAAAAAGCACACACCTCCAATTCTTGGGTTACACAGCAGGAACACAAATAATCCATAAACCGGAATACGTATTTGCCCATGTAACCTAAACAACGACAGTGTTGGATCCTACATGAAGAAGCCGCCCATTAACAAAGCCCTTGAAATAAAGCTAGCATGGGAACATTTCAGCTACAGAAACAGTATACAAATAAGCACATACATAGTTTGCCAAAGGTTGAGCATTGTGGAGGACTGGGTTATGTGTATATTATACACGCCTCCCCTGTAATAAATAAATAAATTATATATATATATTATATATAAAACAATACTACCTAGAAATATAAACACACGAAATAGGTGGCAATCCCAAAGAGAAGGCGAGGTGAAAACAGAGGCAGAGAGCCCGCAAACACACCGGCGGTGTGCGGGGGCCGGCGGGCGGGCTGCGTGCCGGGTGCAGGCCGCTGTGAGCCCCGAGCTCAGGAGAGGGAGGAAATGTAACTCAAACAGGGGAAGAAAAACCCCGAGGTCCCGGCGGCTCTGCGGAGCAGAGACGGTGCATTCCCCTCCCCCCCGTTCCCCGAAGTGCGACATTGCGGCCTAGTCCCCGAGCCAGCAGCAGCGCGCTCGCTCCCGCTCCGCCGCCATGTTCCCCGCCGCCATGTTCCCCGGCCCCACACGCCATCTTTTTCGGGGCCGCCATACTGGCCAGCGAACATGGCGGCGCCCAGCACCACACCAAAAAAACATGGCTCCCTTTCAACACAAACAATTAGACCGTTTCGGGGGGGCAGCGTTGACGTTACCGGTGGGGGAATCGGTGCGCTGGGTAAAGGGACACGCCCTGGGGGCCTAGCGCTGCGCAATGCGGGAGCAGGAACAACAAGGAGCACAGCACTCACCCGAAGCCCACATCGTCACGGAAAACTCGCCCTCCAGGGTCTTGATCTGGACCTGCTTTTGCTCCCATTTCCTCCCGCTCGGTTCGGTCCCGCTCAGGTAACTCTTCTTGCTGCTGCTTTTCTTCCCGCCGCTTTTCTTCAGCCGCCCGCCCGAGCTTTTCCCGGCCACAGTCACCAACGTCTGCTCGATGTACTCGTCCTCCCCGCCGGGGGCCGGCACGGGGATGAGGATCTGATCTTCGTAACCGTCGTCGGCCCGCAGGTCCGAGTCGTCGCCGCCCACCACCTCCTCGCGGGTCTGCACCAGGATCACCTCCTGGTGGTGGTGGTGATGGACGTGGTTGGGGTCGTCGGGGTCCAGGGGCTGGAGGGCGATCATGGGCTGGTGGTGGTCATCGTCGTCATCCTCGTCGTCTTCGTCGTCCCCGACCACCGTGGTCTCGATGGTTTCCACCGGGATGGATTCTACCTCGATCTCGTGGAGCTCCACTATCTCCGCCGGCATCTCCGAGCCATCGGAGCCTATGTAGAGCGTGTCGCCCGATGCCATGTTGAATCCACCGCTTATTTCCCCCCCACCGTTGCTTTATTTATTAATTTTTCCCTTTGGATATCGGTGTAATTAAACTCTCTTCCCCCCCTCCCCCCCGGTCTCTTTATTTTTTTTTTCCCCCCCCCCCTTTTCCTCCTCCTTCAATAACACAAATAGCAAGTCGACCCAGCAAATCTCGCCGCCGCTGTCCGCTCCGGCATTATCTCGCGAGACTTGGGATTTCAACGGCCGGACGGTGGGCGGCATCTTGGTTTTGGGGCTGGCGCGCGGCGTGCTGTCAACGTCAGAGAGAGAGAGCGGGGAAAGTGGGCGGGAGGGGGCGCTGCAAGGTTATCACGTGAGGGGTCGCTGCGAGGTGATCACGTGGGCGGAGGGGGCGCGCTGCGAGGTGATCATGTGACTGGGGCGGGGCTTCTGTGGTGACAGGCAAGCATGATAGAGTTCAAGCTGAGGCCTGAGTGTCATCTTGTAGAATGTCATGCTGTAGAGTGAGTGTGTTCATGGTGTGTGTGACTGTGTTTCTACTGCAGTGTGAGTGGGTTCCTGCTGTGTGAGTATTGTTCTGCGGTGTGAATGGGCTCCAGTAAAGTGAGTGTCATTCTGCGGTGTGTTGGTTCCAGTAGTGAGTGTCGTTCTTGCGGTGTGAGTGGGTTCTTGTGGTGTGTGTGTTCCTGCTGTGTGAGTAAGTGTCGTTCTGCAGTGTGACTGCGTTCTTGTGGTGTGACTGTTCCTGCTGTGTGCGTGAGTGTCGTTCTGCAGTGTGAGTGGGTTCTTGCGGTGTGAGTGGGTTCTTGCGGTGTGAGTGTCGTGCTGCGAGAGAGGACAACCTCCAAGAGCTGAAGTCATTGAGTTTTAAGGCTCTTGACTGAAAGAAATTATATTTTGATGAGAGTACTTAAAAAACAAAACAAAATGATATCAGAGATTAAATGAATTCTATAAGAGATATTGTACTAAAAATCAGTGAGGTTTACAGAGATACCCTGGGACCTTAATCAAGCCCGGTCGTGTGTGTACGTGAGTGAACAGGGAGGGATAAATATTATCTATTTCTTACAGTGTATAGATAGAGCATTGTATGTAGAAAAGCTTACACTCTAATTTTTGGTGCGCTTGTCTGAGAAATAAGGTGGCTTCTCGAGGAGAGGTGACAGTATGATTCAAATAGGGTTGATGCACTTTAAAGACATGGTTATTAGTCAATGACTGAGCCACTTGTGCTGAAGCAGGTATATCGTTATACCTGGACCTGTTGGTGGCCCTTGAGGACTGGAGTGACCGCGCCTGAACTAGAATGAATCATTCTAGCTTTTTAGAGCCCAAAATAAGTAAAATAACGTAAGTGAAGTTTATAGTGACTCGTGTATCTGAGAATTACAAACAAACTCTGTTGTCATAGTATGTATGTATGTCTTTTTATATAGCGCCATTAATGTACATAGCGCTTCGCGGCAGTGATATACGTGAAAATCATATAAATAACACATAAAGGGGAGAAGTGCTTCAGACATAAAGGCAACATTTAGGAAAAGGAGTCCCTGCTCCGAAGAGCTTACAATCTAATTTGTTGACAACAAAAGACAGGGGTGCCCAATGCTACATCCAATTGACAAAACATATGGTAATAAGTATAAACTTTAAATACTTCAATAATAATATTTTCTTGGTTAGTTAAACCCTTTGGCCAAAACGTCATAAGCCTGCATACAAACGTCAAGGTATAACCAAATTTGCAGGCCCTAACACTAAACTGTGAACCCTTCCTTTTACTTCTCTATGAGGGGAAACAACCATAGTGAGTCCTGTCCATTCAGCAAAATGCTAGAACCTCCCAAGTTAAAAAGGGTGGGAGGAGTGAGCGCTGGGAGGAGGGGCCACTTCACACACATTCCCAGTTAGCTCAAACTCCAACACCCACCACATCATAATATATATCTATATATATCAAAAGGAGTGCTACTGAGCGTGGCAAATGTATACAACAAAAGACGGGTGCCCAATGCTACATCCAATTGACAAAACATATATGGTAATAAGTATAAAATTTAATTTTATATAATTATTGAAGTATTTAAACTTTAAACTTATTACCATATATAAAAAGCAAGATACATACAGCGCAACTCCAAACAATAATCCAAAACAGTAATTAATACAAAAACTGTACCTGGCCAATTCAAAATAAAACGAGAGGTATTAACCCTTTATATACTGACTGACCCTGATAGATCTGCTGCCACTTAGGTCCACGGCTCCACAATTGCCGATAGTAAATGTACGAAGAAGAATGACCTAGGTGCAAAGGGACCAGGGAAAGAAAGAGAAAAAGAACCATCATAGGGTAGTATGTCCAATATTCAGAATCATAGTATTGGTGAGATATGCACTTGCAGTGAGTTTGATCAATGTCAGCCTTTTATCCACTCTGGGATCAGGAACTCAGCTTGAAGATTTCTTGTATTTCTGCAAGGGACTCTGCACTTCCAAGCAAATGTTTTCACAGTGCTTCACAACAGTCGCGGTGTACTTTTGGTGTCGTGGTCAGCGTCTCCAGGGGTGTGTGTGTTATTACCATATATGTTTTGTCAATTGGATGTAGCATTGGGCACCCCTGTCTTTTGTTGTATACATTTGCCACGCTCAGTAGCACTCCTTTTGACATAAATATATATATGATGTGTTGGAGTTTGAGAACTTGGAATGTGTGTGTTAATCTAATTTGTTGGTAGGAAGAATGTACAGAGACAGTAGCAGGGTATTCTGGTAAGTGCGTCTGCAAGGGGCCAAGGTTAATGTATGAGGTGTATAGTATTAGCCATGGAGCTATTCATATGCTTCCTTAAGCAAGTGTGTTTTGAAGTGGGTCTTAAATGGGGATAGAGAGGGTGCTAGTCGGATATTGAGGGCAAGGGCATACCAGAGGTGAGGGGCAGTCAGTGAGAAAGGTTTAAGGCCTTGTTCAGGGTGCTGGCTTCGGAGGGAGGGCGTGCTTACGTGCGAGCTGCCGTAGGACACAATGTATTCAAATTGAATATTGGTTGTCAGGGTAGCAGCTGCCCTGTCTCCGAAGTACGGAGTTGACGCTGGCTACAGTTTCAATAAGGCCTCGTTCAGGGTGCAGGCTTCGGAGGGAGGGCGTGCTGACGTGCGTGCGGCCGTGGGATACAATGTATTTAAAGTGAACTGTGGTTGTCAGGGTAGCAGCTGCCCTGTCTCCGAAGTAGGGAGTTGACGCTCGCTACAGTTTCAATAAACAAAAAATCAGTTTTTGAAGCTGCAGCAGCGTCACTGGGACCTCGGCAGCCAATGAAATCATTCTTGAGAATGATTTCAAGACAGCAACTTCGATCTCTAACCTCAGGTCTGTAGCCCCGCCCCCTCCCCGCCTCCTCAACTCCTGAAAAAGTCTGCTGGGGAGGATGAACACACATCGCCCAGCAGACTGCCGCCCGCCCGCGCGAACGCCCGCCCTCCAACTCCTGCCTCTGGCACCCTGAAAGAGGCCTAAGGCCTCGTTCAGGGTGCTGGCTTCGCAGGGAGAGCGTGCGAGCTGCCATCGGACACAATGTATTCAAATTGAATTGTTGTTGTCAGGGTAGTAGCTGCCCTGTCTCCGAAGTACGGAGTTGACGCTGGCTACAGTTTCAATAAACAACCCAGCCTCGTTCAGGGTGCCAGAGGCAGGAGTTGGAGGGAGGGCGTTTGGGAGGGAGGGCGGCAGTCTGCTGGGCGATGTGTGTTCATCCCCAGCAGATGTTTTCAGGAGTTGAGGAGGGGGCGGGGCTACAGACGTGAGGTTAGGGATCGAGGCTGCAGTCCTGAAATCATTCTCAAGAATGATTTCATTGGCTGCCGAGGTCCCTGTGACGCTGCTGCAGCTTCAAAAAACGATTTTTTTGTTTATTGAAACTGTAGCCAGCATCAACTCCGGGCTTCGGAGACAGGGCAGCTGCTACCCTGACCAGTATTCAATTGAATACTTTGTGTCCCACGGCAGCTCGCACGCAGCACGCCCTCCTCCGAAGCCTGCACCCTGAACGAGGCCCAAGTCGTTTTTTGAAGCTGCAGCAGCGTCACTGGGACCTCGGCAGCCAATAAAATCATTCTTGAGAATGATTTCAAGACTGCAACTTGGATCCCTAAGCTGAGGTCTGTAGCCCCGCCCCCTCCCCGCCTCCTCAACTCTTGAAAAAGTCTGCTGGGGAGGATGAACACACATCGCCCAGCAGACTGCCGCTCGCATACGCGAACGCCCGCCCTCCAACTCCTGCCTCTGGCACCCTGAACGAGGCCTTAGGCGGGTGAGGGCTTTATATACAAGAGGGGTAGAGAGAAGACATTCTTGAGCAGAACGCAAGAGTCGGGATGGTGTATAGAGAGAAATTAGGGCTGAGATGTAAGGAGGGGCAGAAGAGTGTAAAGCCTTAAAAGTGAGGAGAATTGTGTGTGATACGGGATTTGATAGGAAGCCAGGAGAGGGTTTTCAGCAGTGGAGACGCTGAGACAGATCTAGGAAAGAGTAGAGTGATTCTGGCAGCAGCATTTAGGATAGATTGTAGGGGAGCCAGGTGAGAGGCAGGAAGGCCGGACAGCAGGAAGTTACAGTAGTCGAGACGGGAGGGAATGAGGGCATGTGTCAGACTTTTTGCAGTCGAGCAACAGAGGAAAGGGCGTATCTTGGTAATATTGCAGAGGAAAAAACGACAGTTGAATGTCAGAAGAGAATGTGAGAAAGGATTTGAGTGTGACCCCCTAGGCAGTATTCTTGGGCTACTGGGTGAATGATAGTACTTCCAACAGTAATGTGGAAGGAGGAAATAGGGCCAGGTTTGGGAGGAAGTATGAGGAGCTCTGTTTTTGCCATGTTAAGTTTAAGTCGACGAAGGGCCATCCAGGATGATATAGCAGACAGACATTCTGAAATTTTAGTCTGTGCAGCAGGTGTTGCACATAATTCAGTAGTTCTGTATCTTTTTGTGTTCTGGCTTCTCTTCAGCACTAAAGCAAAAAGTTACTAAGGGTCTGATTCTACAAAGTCTAAAGCAGGGGAGCGCAAACTTTTATTGCTGCGCTCCCCTGTCTGGTCTGCTCGGAGCTCGTGCCTCCCCTCCTACCTGGCAGCTGCGTCAAATGACACTCCGGGGTCACGTGACCCGCTGCGTCATTTGACCCCTGTGACGTCACATGACCACACTGCGTCATTTGATGCCGCGTTGCCATGGAGACGCGTAACAGCGTCTGAATCCCGGTAAGTTTTATTGTTGCAGTGGCCTCACGCGATCCCCCGGCATTTACTTTAAATGCATTGGGGAAGAGTGCAGGACCTCTGCAGCCACCTGCGCCCCCCAAGACAAATCTCCCGTGCCCCCCAGTTTGCGCACCCCTGGTCTGACGTGTTCTCGCTGCAATTGGCCAAAAAACTCCCGCAGCTGCAGCAGCAGTGAGACCAGACGTTTCAGACTTCATGGAATCAGACTGTAAATGTTGCTACACTTTAGGAAACCTTTAAAGCAGCAATCCCCCCTTTCCCCTCTCAGAACTCAGCCTATATTTAACTCGTATGATAATGTATCTTGCCCTGGAGCATGTCCTGCTTTTTTTTAAAGGTTCCTTTTGTTAGTGTTAAACATAATTGTTTTAATTGCTGAAGTCTGAGATTATCATGGTAACCTTTAGAGTCCAGAGTTTCCCAACGTCAGTCAGGTTTTAAGGCTATCCTCTCATTAGCACAGGTACTGTAGCCCTATCATTTTGACTGGACCACCTATGCTCAAGCAGGGGTATCTTTAAACCCTGCACTGTTAGTGGTCCTTGAGAATGGAAGTTGGGAACTTCCTGCTCACTGCACTGGACTCTGGGGAGAGCTCCATTTTAACATTGTAGATTTAGTGGTTCCCAAACTTTTTTTTTCTTCCTCGTGGGGCAGCCCTAATCACAGTGCTCAGTTGCTATGGCACCCCCACAACAGTCTGTGACAGTAGACACAGTACAGAGACTGTCCCAGAAAACAAACAGACACCAAGCCTCCCCTCTCTCCTGCCTATCCTCCTCTGCTTGGCCACACACCCTCAGCTCCTGACACCTCCTCCTTAATTCTAGCCACTTATATGGGGAGTTCCGCCTGCTGTGGGATGCCTCCCCTCCCCCTCCTTTTTTGATATACAAGTAAAGGGAGCAGAGGGTCTCCTAAGCTGAATAGAGTTAATTTCCGAACTGGGAACCCCCTGACTTTTTAGATACTTACCTCAGAATGTGCCACCGGTATTGTCACCTCCAGGGGAAACAAAATGGAGGTTTAAAGAACCCACATCACGCAGGCCAATAGAAAAACCGCAACGTTATCCGTGATTTAAACCTGCATGAAGAACTGGCATCACTGTCTGCAGTAAGTATCTCGGAAAGCAGGGGAGACCCCAAGGCTGAAATGAACGCAGGTCTTCTCCGGGATCCCTCTGCTACCTATACATGGGGGGAAAAGGGGGGCCCAGAGGGAACTCTCACTGTAATATTTCTAACACATCTCCTAAACAAAGCGTGATAATAAAAACAGTGTTGAAAAGGTCAAGAAGAGATTAAGTAAAAACATAAAATTCTGCTTTAATGCCCAATCAGGTGATCTCTTATTCATGGTCAGGGTCAAGAGTGACCAGCTCCAGTCCTCAAGGGCCACCAACAGGTCAGGTTTTAAGGATATCCCTGCTTGAGCACAAGTAGCGACTGAGCCACCTGTGCTGTAACAGAGATATCCTGACAGCCTGTTGGTGGCCCTTTGAGGACTTGAGTTGGCCACTCCTGATCCAGACCATAAATTACTATTTTTTTTCACAATGATTTTGACATTTATTGTTCAAAAAAAAAATAATGCTATTTCCCCCCCCCTTCTAATAAAGTCGTTTGTTAACCTTTTTGATGTACATTCTATATTTTTTGTGAGCTTACAACTCGTTGATTCAGGTTGTCTGTATTACTAGAGGCAAACCAGACGGGGGCGCTGTCTGAACCATACATCCCTAGGAAAAGAGCATAGCTAGAAGAACAAAAAGTGTGTACGCTATCAACCAGCAGGAGGAGCTCTTGCGTGTTTATATAATAAGGAAGGAACTCGAGACAATTTTCTTAGGGACTGCAGAATAGGTCTGTCATTTCCTTTGTAGAAATGAATAACTTTGCAGTTTTGAATGACGACATCTAATATATTCCGTTGGGAGAAAACAATCTAAAATGTGGTGGAGCGTGTACTATTCTTTGTCTCAAACTTTCGGAGTATGATTGCGGATTTAAATTGTTATTTAATAGCTTTAGTTGTTATAGTACTACACAAATTGTATGAGGATAATTAACACCCTGTACGAACACAAAAGTATTTGCGGTTAAAGCAGCAAAACGTGAAAAATCCTGTGGGGGTTTTTTGTTTTGTTTTGTTTTTTTTTAATAAATCAGTTCTGTATTATATAATACTGTCTGTATTTTGTTATAAAGTCATAATGTAATTTTTAATGCTTTTTTAATGTAATGATCATCCTTTGCTGCAAACAACCATTAGAAATTCATAGCCACTTCCTCTTTTGAAACAGACTCTCACACACCTTTTTGAGCTCTGAACTTTGGCAACAAACTGTCACACACACATGACTATTACTCTGAAAGCTGAACAATGTATTACACTTATGTAACATTATATTACTATCAGCGGCAGCATTTCACAGACTGCAGCACTAAGTTAGGTCGCGATTATAGTTGCGGCGTGCGTGTGCGCTACATGCACTCTAGCTGGAGACGATCGGGAGGCGTGGCTGTGATGTCACGTGAGTGTTTCGCCCACATTGGCTGAACCGCTCACGTGACGCGGTCGTCGCGCTGCAAACAAATACAATGGGATTTTCAAAAATCGCACGCTCTATGGCCTGCCTCAAAAGTACGGCCTTTTGTTCGCGCATGTGGTCACACAGAGTATGGACACGGCCTTAGAAGGCGGCCATTATGTTAGGCACACAAGCAGGATTTTTACAGATCTATAACAGGAGCACCAAACGATTGCCAGCTTAGGTAAAAATGTAGAATTATACATTGTCACATGCGTTAAATATAAAAAGAAGGAAACAAAGAGGGGAAAGGAGTATTGCTGCTTTTAAATATAAAAAAAATCACATCATTAAAACAATGCTACAAATTACATATTTTTTCTTGTTTTTGTGTGTCAAGGGAACTACCTTCATCTTTCCCTTTGTATCCGTTTGTGCATCTGTCCTTATTTGTATTCGTATGTAACTCTGTTTATGTAATTATCATATCTCTGTACCCCCATTGTACCGCGCTGCGGAATATGTTGGCGCTTTACAAATAGGACCAAGTGCTACATCCAATGGCACAAATACACAGTGAAATACCTATATTTTCTCTTGTAAAAAGGGTAATTTAGTTTAACCCTTTGGCCAAAGCGTCTTAAGCCTGCTGCCACTTACAAGGCATGACCATAGCAGAGCCTAACACCGATTAAAATTCTTAATAACCTGTACAATACTAGGAAGAATGATCATATTTGATCTGTCATTATCAGCTGCATGGTTCTAAATCTGATTGAAATTCTTATTTACCTGGACAATTCCAGGAAGAATACTCTGTATTAGATCTGTCACAATTACCTGTCACAATGCAGGAACTAGGAGGCAAGCAGGGAGAAGGGGGGCTGGGGCAATCACACTGAACTCAGCTGTGAAGGTATAGCGCGCAGCTCAGGGTCCCTCACCAACCACACTTCTGCAGAAAGGCTCACGGATGAGAGTCCTGCATTGTGAGATGTTACTTTCCATGCCTGCTCACCTCCAATATATAGTACATTAGGACTCCTTTGCTTGTATATCAATGGATTGCTGCACACCCTGGTATTGACGACTCCACCATTGAGATTGTATCTCCTTTATGCTATATTATTAGATCTCTTGTGAGTGCAAGTCCAATGGACCTTTTTTTATATTTTTTTATTAAATTTCCTTTACGGTATCACGCTATGGAGCTTGCGCTTCTTTTTTTCTTTCAATAGGTATGCCAGTGTGGCAACACCATTACGGAAGCTGCAGTTTGCTCCTGGTCGGATTGACTACCCCTCGTCTATGGACTCTAGTTATCCTTTTCGGCGTTTGGTTTGAATATATTATTTATTTTATTCTACATTGCATTGTTATTGTGTGCAGGTATAGGTGGGCTTTGACCCATTTCACCTGGTAAATTTTCATCTATGGTGCATTGTTTGCACAACAGATTCATTTTATAGCCCACCATTACAGCACGCATTAAGGGTTCATTTGTAGTGCTACTATATTGTCTGTATGTATATAAATATCTTCAAAACATGATACCTATACTGTTTTGCAATAGGATATTTTTGGGAGTCCTGTTAAATAGAGAAGGAGGAAGCATATTTGGGACAATCTTCTTTGGTGTTTTCCTCTTGAGTTTCTTCTTCCACTCCCTGTGCTTCCAATGAGGATTGTGTTTTTTGGAACTGTGATGAGGACCCCTGGGTGCAAACATGCAGTTTAATGAGAACATCCCTGTTTTTATCATTGCTAAAATGTGCAATCCTTCCCTACTCTTGATCCTCTGGCAGCATAGGGGTTAAGAATAGATACAGGGGTTAACCCTTAACGGTAACCCCTCCCCCAGGTAAAGCATCAGAATATTATAACAACCTTCCCCAACACTATTCATGGGGACTCCTTCTATGGGATTTCATAATTGAAGAATCTGTTGGCCCCTATTCAAGGATTAAAAGAACATGTGAATGGAAACTTGTGAATGAAAGCTAAACAAATAAAATAAACCAACTTCCATTGTGAGAATATTTTCTGCAATTTCTGTTATGGCGAAAATGATTTAATTCTGAGCTATTTTACAATTAGTAGATAATACAGTGAACACATCGATTAATATTCTATGCTGTTAAAATAGCTAGTAATCTTTGTATTTGATATATTGTAATTGCAGCTTCTATATGTGTAAGTGCACATATGTATATATTTATACTAACAAGTATGTGTCTGTGTACGCACACACACACATGAAGCGCAAATTAATTTTGTGTATTTGCTAAAGTGACAGTGATAAATTAACACAGGTGAGTGCAATAAAAGGAAGATACAAATGATCAAAAGGTGAGTGTGGAGTCTTCATTGTAGTGGGCCAGGATCTTCCGAGCGCAAACACTCTCTCACAGGAAACACAGGAAAAAATAACAATTATGCATAATAAAGGTGCATGTGAATAATTTGTGGTGTGTTGGCTTCAATAACGGTAATGAACTCACATGTTACTGTAAAAAAAAATCAGGCGTTCTCATATACAGTATAAGGGGATCAACGGATCTTCACTTCTTCAGCAAAAAGAATATAAAATACAAGGAGAGAAAATAGTGCAAGAGAGGGATAATATAACTCACAAACTGTAACAGGCATGTGCATCATATAGGATCTCAGGAATCCAGGAAGCAGCGAATGTGGTCTGGATCATAAAACAAAGGGGGGGATAGGGAGTGATCAACTAAGAGCCATACTAATTTAATGAGAAATCGATAATTAACAGGTGGGTGCAAAACTGTGAACTGAAGTGAATCGGGAAAAATGGAGAGCACACAAGACAGTGCACTCGATAGGGAATTCACTTAGATGCACACCACTTACATATAAAATATAACCTTTATTGACATTACATAAAACATATATTACCGATAATGTAGGTGTAACCAAAATTTTAAAATTAGTTTGACGAACTGTCTGTCACCTGATCTAAATAGTTAACCACTTAATAGCACGTTAAACTAATGATCTAGGAGATACAAGGTAAATACAGCAGTGGTATTAGTAAACCACCTAGGACCAAAAACTAAATTGCACCAAGAAATGCCATATAATGATAGTATCAGGTTAGGTGCATATAGTTACTACCATAGGTATAATGTAACCTCAGATAAAATCTAATAGAGGTATATATCAGGGACAGGGAACTCCCTTAATGGTCAAGTGAAGTGTGGAAAATCCTGACATCACAGAACAACACTGCACCTATATAGTACAGATATAGATGCAGGTGTAATGAGCCTTAAGCACCACACATACAGGCACAACAAGATAGTGCCAGTATGTGAATCCCGAATAAATCTACCTATGGTGATGTAACTATTGGTCAGCTGTGAGATCGTCAAGCTAAAGTAAAAAGACTTCCAAGTAGGAGTCTTACAACATCGCTACGTGCCCATCGTATTTCGGGATTCACATACTGGCACTATCTTGTTGTGCCTGTGTCTGTATGTGTGGTGCTTAAGGCTTAGGGGGTGACGAAGTGTCCCACGTGACACGAAATGCGTAGGAGTGCCATTGTATGCTGGGCATTGACGTGACGACGCAATACGCCCAACTGCGTCTACACCAGTGCAGGAACTTTCACACGGAGATGCCGGTTTAGGACTTCTCCTCAGCACTTACTGTAAGGATTACCGAAGTACAGACGCTCCGCTCATCCTCTCGAGCACCAACGCGCACGCGCGGGGTGCCTTTGGACCACATTCCTTACCAGACGCGTGCAGCATGCACGTGCGCCAAAATGGCATCATCCGACGCCGCGGACTCTGTCTCCGCCCCCGGATCATGACGCACACTGACTGCGCACAGAGCTCGCATGTGACACGTGCACCACGCCCCCAAGCTCCGTGTCAAGATTCATTAGCTGCACTAACAGCTGCACCTGCTCATAGATGCATTCTTTAGCTGCACAAACAGCTACACCTGCTCGTTGAGCCCTGGACCTATCACAGCTACCGCGGAGGCCGCGCCCCCGCTCCACCCCGAATGGGGGCTGGCTGATCCAGCCTGTATATACTCACCAATGTTATAGGCACATTGGCTGAGCATAGATTCCTGTTACTCTGTGTTTACCCTTGCTGTTCCTGTCCTGTTGCTTTGTTCCAGTTTTTGATCTTCTGTGTACCGAACCGGCTTGCTTTGACTACTCCTACCTCTGGCTCCTGATCTTGGCTACCTCTGACCCCTCGCTCCTCTCTAATCCTGAACTCGGCATTGCACCTCGACCACTCTCCACTCTCCAACCCTGACTTTGGCAAAAGTACCTTCTACGCTCCGGATATCTCCTACGTTGAACTCGGCAAGTATAAGACTACTCTGATCTCTACATCCCTGACCCGGCTGTCAAGACAAACCTACACTCCGGACGTGAGCCCCGTGCCTGTGGCTGGTGTTTGTTACTACTCCCATCTCAGTACCGGGGTCTCGTCCTGTTTGTGGTGAGCACAGCGTGACACTTACCATCTGCGATCCGGAGAGGGTTTTCTGCCAAATTGCGGACGTCCCGTTCATGTTATTTATCTGCTTGGTGTACTTGGATCTGCATGATCCTATTTTTATTGTAAGGCTTGTACTTTTTAATACATGTCCTTATAAATTGAATCTTTTTTGCACTATTAGTGATTAAAACAATAAAGAGAACACATTTTTAAGGATGGGCAGGTTCACGGGTTCGAAACGTGAACTTTTACAAACTTCGAAGATCACTTGAGTTGAACTTTGGAACAAACTTTGAATCTTAGCGAAATTTCGAACAAAATTATAAGAATTGATTATCCTTGAATTAAAGAAAAAAGAATCTAAGCAAACATTGCGAATGAAAAAATGGAAAAAGTTTGAAAAGTAAAAAAAAAAATAATTCTTTCTTTTTCAGTTTTTTCCCCATAATTTTTTACAAGTCCAAAACCAATCTAATTCCAGCAAAACCAAAACAATTATATTTTTACAAGCAAATCCAAACACCAGCAAAAGTGCCCATCCTTACTGTTTATCTATCTGGTTGTACTATTAAAATCCAGGCAATGTATCCAGATCTCCGTCTCTAAAAACTCCAAGTTTTGAAAGTACTGCCCAGGGTAGAAAAGTCTATAGATACATAAATGATTGGGATAAAAAGTGCACCCCAATTACTTTCCAAGATAACTTCATATACTGTAACATATCAATGTTTACAGACCTTCTCTGCATCAGAGAATAGTTCAGAGCTACGTATCTAATGCAACTGAAACCAGTTCATTAACATTCAACACAGTGCATGAACAGTTTTGGGGAGAGCTGCAGTAAAAGCCGCATGGCCTGTTCAGGACTTCTCTGGCCAACGGTCTTGAAAAATTCAACGGGAAAATGTATATTATATACTCTACAACAGTTTCAAGCTTCTCTTACATTACCACGAAACACAGACCACAAAGTCATTTGTCACCTAACGGCAACTGAATAACTGCAATCCTTACTATTTTCCCGGGATGTCTACAAGGACAAGTTGGGGAGAAGGAGTCTGCTCTTGACTGCTATTGAAGTTAGTGGGAGGTACGGTTGTGCCAAGCAGAATATATATATATATATATATATATGTTTTGGCATGTGAGACAAAGCAGATTATGGAAACTATACAAAAAATTGCAGAAAAGTGCATCTACAGCAGACACTGATCCAAAACAGGTTTTTTTTCATAGGTAGGGAGCAGGGGGTCCGGAGCTGAACCGTGTTAATTTCAGCTCCGAGGTAACTATTTAGATCAGGTGACAGACAGTTCGTCAAACTAATTTTAAATTTTTGGTTACACCTACATTATTGGTAATATATGTTTTATGTAATGTCAATAAAGGTTATATTTTATATGTAAGTGGTGTGCGTCTAAGTCAATTCCCTATCGAGTGCACTGTCTTGTGTGCTCTCCATTTTTCCTGGTCTGGATCATGGAAAGGAGCGGAAGCGGGCATCAGCCTGCATCGCTGTGCCCAGTGCAGGGGGTCTGTGGAGCTCCGGGGCCCGGAGCTCCGGGGCCCCCCTGCATTCGGAGACACTTACCTCCATAGGGGATGCTGGTAGCCGTTCCGCTCACTAGCAGGGATCACGTAAAGGGCGGCGTTTCAAATCTCCAGCGGGCCAATAGGGAGCCGTGACGTCAGCGGGTGCGTCTTCCTATTGGTCCACGTGACACGGGAGCGTTACAATATTACGAGATACTGGCACACCTTTTGGAGGTCTGCATCTCGGCAAGTAGGGGGTACCCGGAGCTGAAATTAATGGGGTTCATTTCCAGAGACCCCCCTGCTTCAATCCAATGTTAAAAAACAATAATTAAAAAAAAACATGAATTGCTTCTTTTAAGTGAAAAAAAAAGTGTATTTATTTTAACGGTCATCATTTGACCAGCTACAATATGTATTTGATAGTAATAATATTTTACTATTATAAAAAAAGACAATAGGAATATGCTGGCTAAGAGTATTATAAATGGTTCCTAAAGTGAAACTACTATAAACAAAGAAGACCAATGCACATCTAATATAAGACAAATTATTTAGTACAGGTAGTCCTCGTTATCCAACGTTTCACTTTACAACAAATGGCATATCCAACGCTTTACAATGCAACTCTTAAGGAACGTTTTTCGACGCCTGAATGAGTTATCCGACGCTCACCGCCACTGATTAACATGGGACTCGCGTTACAACGGTTTCACTATCCAGCGCTACTTCCAGAACGGATTCCGTTGGATAATCGAGGACTGCCTGTATATTATTATTATACATTACTATTTAGTATGTTTTTGATATATTGTTTCTTCCTAAGTATGGGTCATTTAGTTCAGTTTTTTTGGCCAAAACATTTTAAGCCTGCAACCACTTCTTGGTAAACCTATCCTGGCAGGTCATACACGGGCTACTTGTATACTGTGTCTGTTGGATTTCTTCCAATGGAAAGAGAGAAGATCAAATCAAACAGTAGTAGATCCAATAGCTTGTGTGGGGTGTATCAGGGGTTAACATTTAGCAGTACTATATGAGCTACAGTGCAGTTAAAAAACAGGAGTGATCTAGTAAATATAGTGAGGATCAAAATCTAACAAAAAGTGCAACAATAATGTATCTACAGGCGGTCCTCGGTTATCTGCCGGAATCCGTCCCGCAAACTGCCGTCGGCTAGCGGAGCGTCGGATTGCAGATCCCATGTTAATCCGCGGCGGTGAGCGTCGATAACCCGTTCCGACGTCGGACAATGCGTTCAGCGGAATGCATTATCTGGCATCGGAAAAGCCGCTTGACGGATAACGGGCCGTCGGTTAGCGAGGAACACCTGTACTGCCCCCGCTTATTGCTAAGAATTGTACTGCCCTCGCTTCCCCTTTCTCCTGGGCGAAGAAATCTCTGATTAGACCAGGGATGCTCACCTCCAGTCCTCAAGCCCCCCCCCTCCCCCAACAGGTCAGGTTTTCAGGATATCCCAGCTTCAGCCCAGGTGGCTCAATCAGAGGCTGTCAAAAACTGAGCCTCTGAGCCACCTGTGCTGATGCAGGCATTGATTGAGCCACCTGTGCTGATGCAGGCATTGATTGAGCCACCTGTGCTGATGCAGGGATATCCTGAAAACCTGACCTGTTGTGGGGGCTTGAGGATTGGAGGATTAAAGTTAAGCACCCCTGCACTAGACTACTACATTCACGTGTGTACTGGGACCTGTTGATTAAATACAGATTGGATCAGGGTTGCCACCTTCTGTTGTAGACTAACCCGCAGAATTTTTACATTACATTTATTTACATTAATTGACTTATTTCTCTTACCGGCATCCCCTCTCTCCCCCGGCACCATCTTCCCCTGCAAGGTGCAGTCAGCATGGCTCCGCGACTTCAAATGGCGCACGTTACCATGACGTCACGGCGTCAAGTGGCCGTGACAACGGGACACCTTACAGCGCCGAGGCGTCACGTGACGTCCCGTTGTCATGGCAACGCGATGCGGCGTGATGCCGTGACGGCACATAGCACTCCGTTGTCATGGCAACTGGGCGTCACGTGATGCCGTGCCGTCACGTAGCTTCCCGTTGTCATGGCAACACAGCGTCGTTTTACGTCACACAGCCACGTTGACGGGATTCGCAGGGGGAGATGCCGACCCCCCGGAGATTACACAGCTCAACCCATAGCACCGAGGTAAGTGGCTGAAACCCGTAGTCTCCATGTCAAACCCAGAGTGTTGGCAACCCTGGATGGGATGGATGGTCTTAAGCTTAGGAGGAAGGGCCACAGACCTCCCAAACAATTTACTATGAACCATGCACAACCGTAGCAAGATCCAGACCCTAAAGTAAAACAACATCAGACGTGTTTGGACAATAAACATTTTTATTACCATATGAATACAGTTACTGCTGTGCACTGACGTACCATTTTAATATTGTGATGAAGTAGAGACTTTTGTCACTGTACAATTTGGAACAGGTCTCTGGTTTTCTTGTGATTCTGCAATAAAATTCTGTTGGCAAAAAAGGGTCTTATCACTGCAGACTACCAGTAAAAGTACTCGGGAGTCACCCTATTAAAGCAGATGGTTCACATTTCTCGAACTACTACTAAAAGAAAAATAATACATTTAAATAAGCAAATATATCTTACAAAAAAAAAAGGCTGACAAATCCTGATGTGCGATGTCAGAGGAAATCTTTAAAAAATAAAATAACAATCCAGAAATGTTAAATGTTTGAATATTTTCTTTCATGTTAAGACTTTTTTTTTTTTTAAGTAAATGCAAATCCAAGGCAGAAAGCTTCAAAGTGTGCGGAGTCTGCTAATAAAAAGGTAATAGGAACAAAGACAGTGCAGGTTTCTTCCTTTGTCTTCAGTAACCGAACAACACTCAGAACTCATCCGTTCTACGTGGGATCCACCGTACATTCCTGGACTGCGGAGTCTGTGCCGTCATTATGTGGTACTGATTCGGCTCAGCTCCTGTCTGATGGCTGCAAGCAAACAAACACACTGTTATTACTATCGTTTATTTGTACAGAGCCAACGCATTCCGCAGCAGTGTACAGAGTAATGTATATTACATAAACAGTTGCACACAGGTGAGGAAGGACCTGCACAAACAGATACAGAAGGTAATGCGAGCCCTGCTTGTGAGAGCTTACTCTCCAGAGGGAATCAGGGACAATGTTGAAACAAGGTGATTTGTATTGTAGGATAAGGCAGGCGTGTCTGGGGGCGGGGGTGGGGGGTGGCAGTTACAGAGGCCCCACGCTCTTCCCCCAAAGCATTTAAATGCCGGGGGAGAGCGCACGAGGTCTTTGTAAGTTCCTTTACCTTAACTCCGGCGGCTTCTGGCAACGCGTCGCCATGGCATGCGGGGGTCACGTGACGTCAGAAAGCCGGAGTCAAGGTAAGGAGTGGGCGCGAGCTGGCAGGGGGGGGGGCACAGGGGAAAAAGGTTGTGCACCCCTGGGATAAGGTGTGGCTCAGGATGGAATATGGCCCAGTCTGACAGCTGAAGACTGAGCCACTGATTGAGCCACCTGTGCTGAAGCAGGGATATCCTAAAAACCTGGCCAGTTGTTGGCAGTTGAGGACTGGAGTTAGCCACCCCTGAGAAATATATACATACACATTTACAGAATTTGAACTTGGGAGTTCTTTGGAGCTAAAAAGTGCTATTTTTAGGTCTGAGAAACCCCGTCAGTTCCCGAGCTACTTACTTTTTTATATACCTCCTGGATTTTTAAAGATGGCGTCTACAGTCATCCCAACAAGAAGCCGCAACGTCATCCTTTGCAACTTCATATTGGCCTGCGAAATTTGGCGGCCTTTTTCACGACCAGAAGTTTTTGCACCGGACACTAAAATTGTCTCGGGAAATGAGGGGTCTCCAGAGCAAAAAAAGTGTGGTTCAACTTTAGAGGGTCCCCTCGCCTCCTCCCATGTGTGTAAATGATTTTTTTTTTTTTTTAAAGTAGGGTTACAGTTTTAAATTGTCCCTGACAACCATAACTAGAACTCATGAACCAGTATGTTCTAATTTGTACAATAGAAGCAACATCCACAATTAATTTCCATGAATTAAATTCCAATTATGAGCAGGGCCGGTGTAAGGGTATTAGGCACCATAGGCAAATCTTCAGCCATGCCCCCCCCCCCCCCCCCAAAAAGTTTAAATCTTTTGTATGTTGGCTGCACTTGCCCCGGCCCAACACGATACTCTCTAGCTTCTCCCCCGTATGCTCCTCACCAGCTCTCACTCACCCCACCCTCTCTATCTCTTTCTCTCACCCCCTCTCGCTCTCTCACCCACACCTCGCTCTCACCCCCACCTCACTCTCTCACCCACCTCCCCACCTCTATCACACCCCCCTCTCTGTCTCTCAACTCCCTCACGCTCTCTCAACTCCCTCACGCTCTCTCAACTCCCACGCGCTCTCTCAACACCCTCGCGCTCTCTCAACTCCCTAGAAGCGCTAAACGCTCGTGTCGCTCTCACCCCGCAGGATCGCAGCAACCACCCTCTCATCACCAATCCTAGATCACACCCACTCTCTTATATCACCCCCCCTTGCTCTAAATCCCACGCGAGGGGATGGCGAGAACAACGGAGAAGAGAAAAAAAGAGAGAGTGAGAGAAAGAAAAGAAGAGAGAGAAGCAAAGAGAGAAAAGAAAAAGAGAGAGAGGAAGAGACAAAAAAAGAGAAGAGAGACCACGAAGAAGAGAGAAAAAAAAAAGAGAGAAAAAGAGAGAAGAGAGCGAAAAAAGAGAGAGATGGAAAAAAAGCCAAAAACAAGAGAGAGACCAAAAAATCGCTTATCTAATCCCATCATGATCTATAATCATAACCCTCACTCTCTCTCATCCCTCTTTCTTCATCCTCCTCTATCACACACTCTCTCTCTCATCTCCCTCATCCCGTCTCTCTACTCCTCTCGCCTCTATCATTCTCAAACTCTCTCACCCCATCTATCACCCCTCTCTATCTCTTCTGTCTCTCATCCCGTCTTTCTCTCATCCTCCTCTCTACCCGTCACTCTCTCTCCACCCCCCTAACTTTCGCTCACCCCCTCTCGTCTCTCACCTCACGTCCCTCGCGCTCTCTCACTCCCTCTCTTTCACCTCCTCTCTTTCTCAACCCCCTCTCACCCCCCCCCTCTCTCTCTCTCTCTCTCTCTCTTACCTCCCAACTCTCTCTCACCCTATCTCCCTGCCTTCACCCACCCCAACCCGCCCAAAATGTGCCGCCCTGTCGCCTAGTGGTTGCACCAACCCTGGTTATGAGTAAGATATTTAAGATATATTTGTTAACGTGTTAATAACTTACCATCAATAATCTCTTCCTTGACTTTATGCAACTCTCTGACAACTTCCTCTAGTATTTCCTAGTTGAGCAAAAAGGAAGAAACAGACATAGCAATTTGTATAAGCATTAAACGCTCTAGAGAAAACATAGGAAATCAGATTACTCTATTCAACAGTGGGTCTTTTTTTGCCTTTTCAATTAACTCACAAATAGTAAAATAAACATTTATAGGAGCAATCCAAGCAATATCCGATGTGCATCCCCTCCACCCCCCACTAAAACAGTTCAATAATATTAGATAATACTTACTACCTTTTTTTATATTTTAAAATTCAACTCTTAATGAAATTTTTAATGTAACGAGCATCCTTTGATTTCTATAGCAGGCTTTAGCACATCTCCCCAGCAGTGCAAGATCATTGTAACACTTTCCTGTTTGTGAGAATGTGTTGCTAATATTCCCAGCAGTTTCAGCTGCAAACTGTAACAATACACAATGTTACCTTAGTAATATAAGAGTAAATTGTAGCTGCTGAGTTACACTGACTGAAGGATTGATTGAAACTGAATGACAGCCATTTAGTGAACCCTGGGAAATAGGATTTTGCTGATCGATCACGGGAGTACAAATCGATCAACAGCTTAGGTAATTAGTTTTCTATTTATTAATTAGCATCTTTATTTAAGATGCTTGGATTGCCTCTTTAAAAAGAAAAGGATTGAGATGTATCAAGTTACCCTGGTTTGCTTTGGAAATTTCTTGAAGATTCCTAAAGTTTTGCAAAGCCATAAAGACGCACTTCATATTTTTATTTACATACAGAAATACTTCACCCATTGCATTTTTATTGTACATCAAAGTCCCACATGATCAACAACATCCAGACTTACCTGTTTCATTCGGTCAAAATCTAAGACATCCGTAGAGACATCGTTGCTGCTGTTCACAGGTTTCATCCTGCTTGGGATGTGGCAAAGTTTAAGTAAGGAGACAGACGTACTGTACAGAAAATGATATGAGCAATCACACAATACGTTCCTGTTCTTTCCATGGTCCAACAACTGGGCCTTTCTATTTGGAGATGAGAACTCCGAATGAGTTGTTTATACGAGTTGTGCCTGTGTATTATTTTTCATGGTCTGTGGCCCTTATTCTAAGAAACTGAGACAGCAGTGATCCCACGCTATGGCAGCCTTGCGTGCGCTATCTGAGTTTAGAGAAGAAGAGCCCTATGGGTGAAGACGTTTGGTGGAGAAGTGGATATCTCAACTACCTCCAGCTTCCTGATGCTGCCAAGAACATCAACTCAACTGTTTCTTTATTACGGGGTGTGCAGAACAACTAATACATTCTGTGAAACAGGATTTGAGCAGCCACAAGAATTCTGCAGTCAGATACTATAACTTTATATTACGCTACATATATCAGTTCAAGGTATCCTGTATTTTCAGATCTTGTCTCATTTCTTGCTGGCATAGACCTATTGACCAACTTTAAACATCTAAAAATACATTATTTTCCTATTTCTCCCTTATTCTACTAATCGTAATGCTAGATGAAACGATGTGCATTGGTCAATATCGTTTTAGACCATGCTGAAGTGTTTTATTCTCCTGTAGAGTAGTAATAAAGGAGGGAGAGGGAAGAGAGGGTATGATACCTTTTATTGATAGGTTGATACCTCGCAGGAGCCTTTATTGGGTTACCCTGACCCTGAGAGGTTGGAAAGCTTGTAACAAACATATCAACTACTTGTTGGTCCAATAAAAGGTATCACACCATGTGCTCCTTCTCCCTCCTTTGTTACTACATGGATGAAAGCACCAACACGGCTCCCCGCCCTTCTTTGCCATTCCCCTGTAGAGGCAAATATACCGTTTAAAAAATTTGATTCCTGGAAAGAATTCTGGCAAAACCCAGGAAAGTAATGTGTTTCAGGCAGTGAAGGGGTTATAGATATTGATGAAGGGCCTGAAAACTAATCATAGGTACTAGGCACTCAGTAGAATAGTAGATCAGATACTGAAACTCTTGCATTTGGCAATGCTAAGGTTTGTGTCCCGATGCCTGCTGTCTCCGTCCTTCTCCATCTCAATACTTAAGAATTTGCAATGTAGGGAGAAGAAGTGGCTCAGTGAGTAAAGACACTGGCTTTGTTAACAATGGCACTGAGTTTGAATCAGGGGAACCTGGTTCGGTTCCCAGTGTCAGCTCCTTGTGACCTTGGGTAAGTCACTTTATCTCCCTGTGCGTCTGGAGACAAAATCATAGATTGTAAGCTCACCTGGGCAGGAACTGTGTCTGTACAAATTCTTGTGTGCTGCGTACCCTGCACTATACTGTAATTATTAAGCGCTTCAAGTTCCATTGGGAGAATAGCGCTATATGAAATAAAGTTATTATTAATATAATTTAGCAGTAGACAAGCTTCATTGCCAAGCTGAACTAATGCAGAGAAATCCAGTGCATCCAAGGGATACTTGTTACCTATATTTGTCCATTATTATTATTGCCATAATAATCTACATCTCGTGCTGTTTTGAGATCTCCATGTAGAAAGTTGGACAAAAAGTTCACAACGGAGTCATGGCCCCCAACCGTTACAAGGTTACCATTCAAGCATAAAGTGTATTCTCAATTATTACGTGGTATGCTCAGAACTTCATAACTTGCATATACAGCTCAACCCCATTATAACGCGATCCGTTACAACGCAAATCCGCTTATGCAAGCGTGGCTCCCAATTTTCGTATTTATGAATACTTTACAACACGATTATTGGTATCTTAAATACTTTATTGTACAATGCATACAGTTGTACATTGTACATTATTTCTAACGCGATCTGCTTATAACGCAATGTGATTCTTTGGACCCCAAGCACAGCGTTATAAGGGGGTTGAGCTTTACTTCCTCTGAAGAGGATTGTTGTGAGTGTGTTGTAATTCTCCCCTCTGATCTTTAGGTTTATCGTTAACCTGTGAATCACAATTAATTAACAAAAAATTATCCGAGTTCAATGTGAGAGGTTGTGTGATAATACACAGATATTGGCAGGAAAACAACTACTTGTATATTCGTTTTCTTTCGTACAATCCAAAGGTAACTTGCTGTTAAATATCATTGTACAGAGAGAGGAACAAGAAGACAAGTAGGAATTTCCACACGTTTCACCTTTACTAAAGTAACACCTCCAACTAAGGCCTCGTTCAGGGTGCTGGCTTCGGGGGCAGGGCGTGCTGACGTGCGTGCTGCCGTGAACAACAAAGTATTCAATTTGAATACTTGTTGTCAGGGTAGCTACTGCCCTGCCTCCGAAGCCAGGAGTTGCTGCTGACGACAGCTTCAGTAAACGAAAATTTCGTTTCTTGGAGCTGAAGCAGCGTCACAGGGACCAAGGCAGCCAATGAAATCATTTTTCAGAATGATTTCATGACTGCAGCTTGGATACTTTACCCTGCCGTCTGTAGCCCCGCCCCCTCCCCAACGCTGAAAAGTCTGCTGGGGGATAATCACATGTCGCCCAGCAAACTCCCAGCACTGCCTGCCTCCCGCCCTCCCTCCGAGTCCTCAGCTGGCAGCCTGAACGAGCCCTAAGTCTAACAGACCAAACTCAATGTTATATGATCAACACTTCCTCAAACTATCGGTGATGGTGACTCCTAGTCCTCTCTTGTCCATGTGAGTAGTGTCCTACTGTATTTTGCACAAGTTCTGTTTGGCAAAAGTACCCCTGACTATGCAATGAATCTCTTGAGTACTTTCATAGGACCCAATTTTATGACACACGTACCACAAATTGTATAACATTGCTATAGAATGAATATCTTACAGTAACACAATACTGCATATGTTCATGCTGCTCGTGGAGAAGTTTTGTACAACTCAACAATATGACTGACTTACACAATGATGAAAAGAAAATAAGAACATGCTGTAAACACATAGCAACAACACCACAACAAATTGCTGAGCACTGAACAAGGAATGACAGGAATTTTCACGGGACAAGCTGACACAGTCAAAGAGCTGCAGTTTGGTTTGGTACCTAGAGGGTGGTTGAGATTGTATGGGACTCTTAGCTTCAGGACTCTTCACCACTGGTGGAGTTCTATGGCAATGGAATGAGATAGCACATGAATTTAGCGCTCTACAGGTTTATTTCATGCATGAGCAGTTTAAACATAGATGTCGCTTACCTTGAAAGTAATGAGGCTACAGGCTTTTCAACAGAATTACTCCTCTCCCATGGCTTTTTACCCAGGTCTGTAAGATAGCATATCCAAGAATTTAATTGTATTGTATGTCTTTATTTATATAGCGCCAAAAGTGTACTCAGCGCTTCACAAATAATACAGTACAGGGAATTATAAAAATACAATAAGTGCAGCAAAATCAGACAATAGGAAAGGAAATCCCTGCCCCGAAGAGCTCACAATCTAAGAGGTTTGATGGGGAACTTACAGAGACAGTAGGTGAGGGAATAAGTGCTGTAGATGGCAGTGCTTGGTCACAATGGGTGGTAGGAGTGACTGACAGTAACCATGAGTGCAGACTGTTGGGATGCTTGATTTGTGGGGCACGTTTTAAGGTTAGTCAAATAACTTAATGCATTGTATTACACCATAAACATGTTACAGACTATAAGGGAGATTTAATAAGCGGCGGTCTGGACTGTTTTGGAAGATGCGGTATTGCAAGGCACTTACTAGAAGACACCCCACTGCTTAATTTGCTAAGCTGCCATATTGAAATCAGACCTCATCTTGTGGTGATACATTTAAATACCCGGAAAGCGTCTTCTAGCCACATCGCCTCTCTAAATTACCTTCTAGAAGGAGTCTTCTAAACCTCTGGACGAACAAAATTGACTTAAAGCTGCATTACCACATGAGATTCATGTAAAACAATGAAAATGTAGGCCTAATAATGTATGATTTTCTGTAATATTGAATGTGTTAATATGTATTCAAATGAATATTATAACATAATTGCTGTGCTTTTATTATATTACACATGTATTTTACATATGTACAAGTAGAAATGTATAACTGCACTTTCAACATATTTTAGTTGTTATAACAGTAAGTGATAGGAGTGACAGATTGTGTCAAGTCAGATGTTTCACGAGCTTGATACACACTGTTCCTATGTATACGTGAATGTATGTTACTTTGATTGTAATGCGGTGGGGGTGGAAGGCATTGCACTGGACACAGTGCTACTGCGGTTAGTTTCAAATATGGTTTCAGCTTTCATCATGTTAGGAAATAAAAAGTCAAAGGTGAAACCCAAGCTTCACATCACATAGAGTGCATTAGTCAAACATACAGTACGAGACGAAGAACAAACCAAGTTTATAATGTATAACGTATACAGAGTTTTAATATTAGTTGGTGGGATAGAAATATGTTGTAGCTTCAGTTTTACCTGAAGAATTCTGTGGTGTGGGACCTCGAGTACTCGGAGAAGATGAAAGACTGGCTTCCTCCTACAAAAAGCAGTATATTAAGTATTTCAGAGGTGACCAATGGGATGTAATGAACGTTATTCTTCTTTTTTACATTCCGAAATGTAGATCTCAATGTAAAAGAGTTTGAATGAATAAATAAAAGCTGCCTACCTGCATTCAAATGTACAGGTTTTTACAAAACTGTTCTATATTTAGGATTTCAGATTCTAGAGTAAATTAGCAGATCAGAAAAAATACCTCTAATTTTATGTAAGCCCAAGCGCATTTCGCACCCTTTGCCAGGATGGTTTTGTGCAGTATTGGTGGGATTCACTCGGCTCCAATAACTGGTATCGGAGCTCGATCAGCATTAATTGCCATTGATTTGAATAGCAGTTGATGATCGATCAGGCTTGGATACCTGTTGTCCGACCTTTGTGAAACCTCCCCATACATTATGACGATTTTATGACCACATTACTAATTCACACATTTCCATTAAAATGTACTGCATATTTTCTAATAAAAAAAAAACCCAGATGTACAAAGTGTGATGAATCTCTTCATAAGTTCAATAAAAACAAGGACTTACATTTTGGCATTCCTCTTCCTTTTTGTCACCTGGTTTGTCTGTCTGCGAGGCTGCTTTTCTTCTGTTTTGTAACAAAAACATGATCATATTATAATTTAATAAAGTATACAAGCAAAGTAATGCATCTATCTATCTGACTCGGAAAGAGCAGTGTGTGTATGTGTATTTCTTGCAGAATATTCTGCAATCCTGCCCCCCCCCCCCCCCCCAAAAAAAATGGCATGGCTGAAAGGTGAAGGTCTATGGCAGGGGTGGCCAATGCCAGTCCTCAAGGGCCACGTACAGGTCAGGGTTTAAGGATATCCCTGCTTCAGTCATCAAGACTGAGCCACTGATTGAGCCACCTATGCTGAAGCAGGGATATCCTTAAACCCTGACCTGTGCATGGCCCATGAGGACTGGAGTTGCCCACCCCCTGGTCTACTGTGTACATGTGCTCCTGTGAGTAGGACTTTTTTTTGTTAAATTCCCCCAGATAACTTCACTTAATTTTTATACACCAGCAACAATCCCCTTCCCCTCCCCGATTCCGAAGATGAGAACAGCGCGGCTGCCTTTAAAAGAGAAGCAAACCTTCTTGCCAGCAGTTTATTCATCTCCTCCATTAGCCCTCCTCCACCTCCACCGCTACTTGTTCGATTGGCATCGGTCTTGGTGGCCCCACAGGGACTAGAGCTTCCCGAGCTATCTTCTGGCTTTAAAAATAGAAGGTTTCCATGTGAAAGCTGCTCTCAGCCATTTAGCCCCTGTTTTTAGTGACTTCTTAATCACACTCTCCAATAGGGAACAAGACTGTGAAAACTAGAAATTCAAAGATCCCTGGTGGGGAGAGTGGGCGGGGGGGTGGGAGGTCGAGGGGGAGAAGGGGGCAGATGTAGGAGAGGGAGGGGGAGGGGTAGGAGTGGGGGAAGAAGAGAGGGGGGGGGCAGGACCTCTGAGCTGAAAGTAGCACGTTTCAACTCCGGGGGAACGCCCCACTCCGAATACTGTAAAGAAATTATTTTCAATTGTGGGCAGGATTGCTGCCTCAGGAAGCCTTTTTATACAAGCAGATTGCAGTATTAGCCGACACAAAAAGAAACAACTTTGCGGATCACATGTATTGCTTGAAGATGGTGTGAAAACACACTCTGAAACATCAGCTTTCTAGCAAAGACGAATGTTCTCCAATGTTTTCCTTTCCTACTTTAATCTCCTGGTTTAAGGAAGACCCAGGCTTTTTTTGCGGTAAAAACTATCTCAGTCAGATTGACAGCTCCTCAGAGAAGAGACTCATTCCCCGCCCCCTTCTTGTGTGTGGCTGATTCAAATCAATGGCTGCTTCTCCCTCTAGTGCGTTGTCCATGTCCCGGTTGCAATACCATTGGCTACACCTGCACAGACATGTATCTATGTCTTACCCGTTGTACTTTCCTCAATTTGGCACCGGCCAGAGCTGCAGCCAGCCCTGCTGCTGGGTTCTCTTCGTAGACGATTGCTTGGCTTCCTGCTGCCGGCAGAGGTGGGGCAGGAGGAGGTGTAGCTGCTGCTGGCGGTGGCGGCCCTGGTGGTGGTGGAGGTGGTGGACCACTAGCTGGAACCGGTGCTGCTCCTGCAGCAGCAACCATAGCCACAGAAGACGGGTGGCCCACTGGAACCATAGGACCTTGGAGAGCAAGGAGAAGCCTTCTATTAAAACATGGCAAGATATCATCCACTAGAAAATCCAAAAAGACTGTTCATCAATGAAATCCCAATATTGACACGGCAGTGGACCAGCATGAGCTCCATCCATTATGTTCAAGTGTGTATGTGAGAAAATAGTACTAATAGTACTTACTATTATGCATTTTCAATGTGTAGCAATTTAAGGTGTTTTTAATCACTGCGGCTGAGAACAAATGTGCTGAAACTATCTATATTTGTATATATAAACACACAATGTATGTGTTGAGCTATACATAGGATATCAGACATAAATAGACTTGCACACTTCTGATTAAGTGATGGGCTCAGACTTCAGGGCTGAATGCCAGAACTCTACCTGTGACGGGGAAAGTGTGATATCATTAAACGTTCATCGGTGCCACTACTCTCAGTGGTCTGTGATGTCTCAAAAAGACAGGTCGAAGGCACTTGTCTGTTAGCAAATTAAAATAATATTGACAAGAAGCTATTTGTAGAATTTTGATCTTGTAAAGTATAAAGCATATATATATACCCCTGTTTGGTTAATTAATGTAGTTACAATGTAAATTTATCTGGGGGTTTTAATCAAAGTCTCTCGTCTGCCAAACTTGGGCAAGAAACATCACAATATGTACATTATCAAACATCTTGTTTGGTTTAATTGCACCAGTTTAACAGCAGAGAAATTGATAAACAGCCCATACTGTCTTTTCCAAATACCTGGAACTACTCATGTTGAGAAGTGTTAGATGTTGCTTTTCTCACCCGGTTTGAACCATTCACTTGAATGGCAGGAAAACGTCAGTCTGAATTTTTTTTTTTTTTTTTAATGACGCACTCATTCAAAAACATGTACTTACTCAACTGGGAAATGGTTGATGATGTCATGTAAGGTGCGGTCCTCTTGGACAAATTCACCTCAGATACAGCAGCGTAAGGGGGAGGTAATGAAACAAAGTGTGACATGGATTGGTAAGATTGCTGGGGAGCATGAGGGGAAGACTGGAAGGAGGTCTGAGCAGAAGCAGGGGGCAGGGGTCCAGCAGAGCTGGGTATAACTGGCAACTGAGCAATGGGTACAGTTTCCAAATATGATAGGTAAGAACGATCAACACTTTTAACCTGGGTTCTAGAGGAGTTTATGGGAATTGGTGTAGTTAGAGTTTCTTCTGCTTGGTCATCTGGGGCTATCTGAGGTACACTCAGTGAGGGTTTTTGGACCGTTTTATCGGTACATCCTCTGATCCTGCCATTCTGGACAGGAATCACAGGAAGGACCACTGGAATAAGCGACTGTGGCGACTCACTCTTCTGCATTGGAGAGGACATTGAAACAAGAGGAGAAGAGGAGTGAGGAGAGTATGACACAGGGGGATGTCTTACAGACTGATGAGCGGTTAATGGAGAATGGGAAGCAGGAGCAGGCGGTGGGGATAAAGAGATTTGCTTGATGCTCCGGGATACAGTCCCATTGCTTGGCCATATTGGAGAAAAGGCAGAACCCTGGGACGCTGAAGGCTCTGATCCAGAATGTCTGTGCTGCAACTCTGGGGATTCGCTGGTTCTGTTACAGGACTTGTGAGTGGCTTTACTACTAGGTTCAGGGACAGTAGATGCTGAAGAGATAACTTTTGCATAAGATGGCGGTGGGACAGCGCCGGCTGAAGGAGAAGCACTGTAGTTACTGTAGTCAGGAGGAGGAGACTGGCAGTGGGAAGGGGAGGAAGACACTTTTATCTGAAGGGTAGAAACTAAAAGAACAGAAGAGAAAATGAAAAGAATACAATGGGCATATATCAAGGAAAGCAAATAAGGCAGAGTGATTAGGAAAGCAGGAACCGAAAGACAGATGGAAACAGAAAATATAAAATGGAGCATGCACAGAATTCCATGATGTACAGGTGAAATAAAGGACTTTTTGCCTGCTTTGTTTCAAAACCATTATATTTAGGGGGCGGGGGGGATTGATTCATTGGTTTCGTATTGATGGGTTATCCAACCAAGCACTGCTCCTGTTCATTGTAAACAATGTGTTTGTTGGCACGGAAATCAGCAAACCTTTGTCAAATGCAGTAAGAATGAGAGTTTGTGGCATTCACATTACAATGAATGACAAATTCTACTTGTGTAAAGCAACACAAATCTCATGCAGCACTTGTGGTATTTCTAGATTATTTTCTTTTTGTGTTTTATTGGGTGACAATTAATACGTCCATATGCTGCAGGTAAGAGACAGCTGTTACCTTATTTTGGTATATATCGAGTAGTTCATGTAGTTATATTTATCATATAAAATAATTAAAGCTGCAGTCCATTTACAAAGAAACGTCAAAATATGTAATGATGCTTTAGGGCAGTATACAGTATATAGCGAACATAGGCAACATACATCTGAGGCATTACTAGGGTTTTATCCAAATCCGTCCCACAGAATCTGAGAAAATCTCCCAAAATCATAACATTGATCCTAACATTAGAGCAAAGTTTTTTTTTTTGTTTAAATAAAAAATGCATAAAACATGAATATTTGAATTCTCGTGATTATGGAGCTTGATCCTAAAAATAAATTATGTTTTTTTTAGTCAATAGTGGGCTAGATTTACTAAACAGAGTCTTAGATGTGCTGAGGCTTAGCATTGTTAAGTAAATCTGTGCCTATATAAAGAACGGTACCCAGTGTGCAAGCGAAGCAAAAAATCCTCTGCATTGGTTTCTTCCAAAAACATTATTTCAGGGAATTATCTAAAAGGGGATTTGGGAAGGAATCCATCAACCTTTAACCCATTCACCGGGCCTGACATTTGAGGCTGATTAAAAGCTAAAGTGATACTTAGTTGATAGGTGAAATCCTAACAACTCAGATGAATCGGTTAATAAAGGAAATCACTGTGAGCTTTAGGTCTCGGCCTAACGTAGTACCCAGACTGCGCCTGTGAGCTTAATAAGGACGCAGAACTCCACTTTTCCAGTAGCCCTGCACGTTACATGGCAATACAGCAGAACACCATGCCCCCACATATCTTACACTGCAAGCCTCGTCCAGTCTCTTAAACATCATCCAGGGTTTCAAAAGTAGATATTAACATTCTGTATAGGAGCACACTAAGGCCAGATGTACTAAACGATGCTAAGCCATAACACATCTTTAGTCTTATCTTTGGGCTTAAGGTCCATAGTTAACAAAGTGCTGCTATTCCATAAGAGAACCTTACTGCCCGTTTGACTAAATATTCTTCACACCGTTTAATCCCTTTGAGCCACACGTTGTCTTATGATAAAGTGCAGGTGTGGCCAACTCTAGTCCCAAAGGGCCACCAACAGGTCAAGTTTTCTGAATATCCCTGCTTCAGCACAGGTGGCTCAAAGACTGACGCCTCGTTCAGGGTGCCGGAGGCAGGAGTTGGAGGGCGGGCGTTCGCGTATGCGAGCGGCAGTCTGCTGGGCGATATGTGTTCATCCTCCCCAGCAGAATGATTTCATTGGCTGCCGAGGTCCCAGTGACGCTGCTGCAGCTTCAAAAAACGACTTGGGCCTCGTTCAGGGTGCAGGCTTCGGAGGGAGGGCGTGCTGCCGTGCGAGCTGCCGTGGGACACAAAGTATTCAAATTGAATACTGGTTGTCAGGGTAGCAGCTGCCCTGTCTCCGAAGCCCGGAGTTGACGCTGGCTACAGTTTCAATAAACAAAAAAATCGTTTTTTGAAGCTGCAGCAGCGTCACTGGGACCTAGGCAGCCAAAGAAATCATTCTTGAGAATGATTTCAAGACTGCAACTTGGATCCCTACGCTGAGGTCTGTAGCCCCGCCCCCTCCCCGCCTCCTCAACTCCTGAAAAAGTCTGCTGGGGAGGATGAACACACATCGCCCAGCAGACTGCCGCTCGCATACGCGAACGCCCGCCCTCCAACTCCTGCCTCCGAGTTGGAGGGAGGGCATTCGGGAGGGAGGGCGGCAGTCTGCTGGGCGATGTGTGTTCATCCCCAGCAGACGTTTTCAGGAGTTGAGGAGGGGGCGGGGCTACAGGCGGCAGCTTAGGGATCCAAGTTGCAGTCATGAAATCATTCTCAAGAATGATTTCATTGGCTGCCGAGGTCCCAGTGACGCTGCTGCAGCTTCAAAAAACGATTTTTTCGTTTATTGAAACTGTAGCCAGCGTCAACTCCGGGCTTCGGAGACAGGGCAGCTGCTACCCTGACAACCAGTATTCAATTTGAATACTTTGTGTCCCACGGCAGCTCGTAAGGCAGCACGCCCTCCCTCCGAAGTCTGCACCCTGAACGAGGCCTTAGCCACTGATTGAGCCACCTGTGCTGAAGCAGAGATATCATGAAAACCTGACCAGTTGGTGGCTCTTGAGGACTGGAATTGGCCACCCATGATATACAGTAGTACCTCTTAAATTCTATAAACTACATTCAAATAAAGTACTGATCACTAGCTTTTTTCTGGTATCCAAGTGACATTTCTTAGCAAAAGTGACCTTCCTTAATAATAATATCTTTGTCACATGCTGACCTAAGCCGTTTATAAGGTACAGATACATGATGTTAGCAAATTAAACATTCAGCACATAGGCTTGCATCCTTTGTATTGCTGTCTAGGGAAACGACACTGAATGAACTCCTGAATCTACCATATATGGACTACCGATGAAATGATTAAAATGACTTCTTTTAATAAAACTATTTACTAGACAACCCCCGTTCAATGATAGAGGAACCTGTACGCTCTTTGAACTGCAATGCGTTGTATTTCAGCAATAAACTAGTAAAAGAATAAGCACCAATACAAAATCACTAATAACACTGTATCTCCCGCCCTGGCTGTAAATGGAATTGTTGTGTACTGTGGGATATGCGGATTATAAAACTATTTTTAAATGAGCATGTAAGAAGCAATTAGGCAGATGGTGGTTACATTGAAGTTGTGGCCCCTTTTGTCATGTTTGTTAAAACACATTGAAATCAATACCAAAGCAGTGGCACATACAGGACACAGATAACAAGCACGGTTTTCTAGAAGAAACAAGCACACTTGCCTGTGGTAGAAGTCCTTCTTTCCAGGGTCTCTTGACGCTGCTGCTGCTGCTGCTGTTGTTGCTGCTCCATCATTTGCCTAGAATGTTCATACAACATTGTTACACAAATAAAAAAATGCATCATTTTTTTCACAGTATGCTGTATATAAAAAGTCTCAATCATTCTAGAACCCACACTTCCTATTGTTGTTACCGATAATGTGTTATAGTGCACTGTTGGCTTTTTTTTTTAATGACAATTTTAACTGTTATTGTACAAAGAAGTTGTCTCCAAAGCTCGTTATTTATTACTAGTCTTACTACAATGGAAAAATGTGGACATCCTGACATAACTCACCTCTTATTTCCATCTCAGGACTGATATTCTAGCACACAGTCCTTCTGTCAACTGGGGTTTCCCAAACAGCTACTGAGATGCATCCCAGTTAAGAATATTTACAAGACTTAAAATTGCCATCCCAATGGGTTACTGAGCATAGGGGGGAAAAGTGACGTGATTCTTCATTACCATTTGATCAATTATTGTAATGTCAGTGGAATGCGCTAGTGGAACGCATAAGGGATTCAGAATGTCAGGCTGCACTGTATAATAACCCTGAGCACCTCTGCACATGTTCGCCCAGCAAATGCGCTCTTCTTTGAAAGAATATACAATATACTGTAAGGTAAGAATCATAAGTGTTAATTTTGTGTTAAAATCCCAGTACCCTCTAACCCGCAGGAAATTGGAACGAGAGCCCCTTTCTCACCACAGTGGGGAATGAGTTTACATCATTAGGAGTTTTGGGGAGAACGATGTTTTAATGAACTCCATTCTCAAGTAAAAGAAGCTTCAGTGATGCGAGTCATACTCGGCACAGCTATATATTGCGTAATATTAATTTGACGAAGAAGGGAGGTCGGATGTTAATTAAACATACAGTATATACTCCGTTTGTAGCTTTACCATGTTTCGTTCTTACCACTAGATGTCCTTCTTTTCCTTACATGAATAAATTAGCAATGTGTTTTTTTTTACCAGAGACAAAGAGACACTGTGCTAAAAATACATACTTCCAATATGGGCTTCAGGATAACATTATATTGGTTAGGATCTAAACGGAAGCGGGTGTAAGAAAATGGCCCATTTATCTTTTGTGCACCACGATGGAAGGATTCCTCGCTGGGACTTTTAGTAGATCAGGATGGAATTTTATTTCGTTGTGACACATCATTGGTAAATGTAGCACTGTTGTTTTATTTTGCTCGCCTTCTGGGGGTGGACATATGTCATTTCAGCCTTAAATGCTATGTTATGTATTATAATGTCAACTGTCTGTGAGTAGGGTTACTGGCTCTGCACTTCTTTAACCCAGGCTGTGCTGCAAAGCTGTGTAATGCGGCAGGCATAAGCTTATAGGGGTCCACGTCAAAATGGATTTGAAGCTCATTTGCTTGTCATTTCCCAGAATTCCTTGCTGATGTGGAAGAACTGTATGCTGGGAGATAAGGGGGAAAAGCCGGTTACAGACCTGTCTGAGACATGTGAATGGGCTCACAAGTGATATTTTCATTTGTTGTATTATAATATTAATGTTTCCATTTTTAAACAAAATAGTCTTCTTTATATGTTACTTTGTCTAATATTTCTTGTATCCAAAAGAACCAGATATGCATGTCCTGAAGGGACTGAGACAAAAGATGTAACTAGTGTAGACTTAACACTAATTTCTGACCGGTCAGGAAAACCCAGCGATTATATTCAGGTACATTGTACAAATAATAATGTCACGGTTGCAACAATAGGTGACTGCTTTCATGTTATTGCAACGCCTATTTTGCCAAGTGGGGCTGTCGCTTTAAATCTCACGAAACGTGGGTGAACCCTGGCAGAGGCTCCTGGCTACTGACCCTCATTGCCCTTCCTGGGCTAGTCTCCCATTTGACACCTGCTGCAGATCATCAGAATAAAACAGAGAAGAGGCAGGGGGAGAAGAGGTCACATGGGGGTCATCTAAATGCACCCGTCCAACTTCTATGATGCAGAGAACAATCTTGTTAGCAGACACGTAAGGCTGGGGCGACAGTTATAATTCTGTTTTAGAACAGACACTTCCATGCTGTTTACCATAGGCTGCTCTACATACAGGACCAGACAGCGGACGTTTTGATACATGCATTATATTAATGATTGCTTGATTCTTTCATATTATTATTAAATAATTCAATTTCCCACCAAAATAATTACAGTCTTTTTTTTTTTAGAGTTAGTTTAAAGTGTTAAATGTTCCCCCTACACCCTCTATGTGCATGGGTCACATTAATGCATTACGTGAGCTGCTGATGGCAGCCATGCTACTGGGCCTTATGACATTAAGGGAAGGGCATGACATTTTTGCTGGTTTGAAGGTGAGATTGCAGTCACTGCACACTAATGGGTGAAGGGAGATAGAGGAGTTACTCTTATGTTCATGTCATGGGCGTAAGATGGGTGGGGGTGGGGGTGAGGGTGAGAGTGGGGCAAGTGTCATAACCATGTGATCATTGCATGATTTTCGGATGTTGACTCATACAATGGTGTTCCCTTCTTTTCCCGTCTCCATGTGCATTGTGTGAATCTCAATGCCAATTGAAACATTCACATGCCCAATCCTGGAAACCTACTGATTCCTGCTCACTGTTGATTTGTTGGCATCCAGTACTTGTGTTCTTTGAGGGGGCATGATGGCATAAATCTACTATTACAGGATGAAATCCAGTGAGACACCAACAAGGGGTACTCTGCCCCCAAATAGCAGCCATAATAATAAGCTGTTCATTGGCACTGCTACAAGTTTCATTACACCAATAAATCACTGTAGTGATTTCAAGGTGTATGAGAGGACAACATGATATACTTAAAAGGCCGCAAGTGCGGCCAGGAAGCCCTCAAAAGGGCCACATATTGCCACTTTCTCCCTGGGACACAGGGAGACGGGACGTTGCTGCCACGAGTAGGAGCTGCTCCCGTCTCCCTCCAGTCAGCTGCTTAATGGGGGTGCGCTGATGGACCCAGTTCTGCTCCTCCTCTTACACTGGGCACGAGTCAATAGTACAGGGCAGTAATTATCAGTACATGGTCACCAAGCAGCTGGAGGAGAGAGGACTAGCTAAGATCTGCGGAACCAACGACCTTCCTGCGTTGGGGGTAAAGGGAGAGAGGTTGCTGGGGCAAGCAGCAGTTGGGGTTCACAGGTGAAGCCCCCCCGGGCCATCTGTTGCCCACCAATGTTCTATAAGTATAGGAGGAAAGTGAACTGCAGTGTCAGAGGCCAGTTGCACATATCCGGGCAATTTAACAAAAGATGCAGAGTAAGAAGCGGAAAAATACACGTTCTCCGTCTCAGCAGTTTTACAGAACGTGCAAAATGAGCCCTAAAAAGAATTTTGAACCCCCCCAAATCAGCGCTGCAGATGTCAAGTCAAGGGCAGATTCTGTGTGATCGTGACCAGATCGGCACTATCTCAGTTGAATGAATAACCCCCATAGAATGAACTACAGTGAAAGAGTAATATTAACTCCTACCCTGCCAGATTGGACTGACATATTGTGGGGTGTTTGCAGTCTCACAGGAAAGGGTTAGTTAACCTTCCAGGGTTAACCAACTCCAGTCCTTAAATGCTACCAAGAGGTCAGGTTTTCCGGATATCCCTGCTTCAGCACAGGTGGCTCAATCAGTCCCTGCTTCAGCAGGGTCAAAGACTGAGCCACTGACTGAGTCACCTGTGCTGAAGCAGGGATATCCGGAAACCCTGACCTGTTGGCAGCTGTTGAGGACTTGAGTTGGCCGCCCCTGCCTTATACATATACTTAATACTATCAAACTTAATGTTTCCTTATTTCTATTGCACACCGCAACAGAACGAAGAGGGCTTTTTAAAAATCCGCTAACAAATGCGTCACGCAGGAAGGAAGAGGTTTAACCACTTCACCAAAGAGCTAAGTAACACTGCGTCGGAAAGTGTCTGCAGCTGGTAATCTAATGTCACAGCACCCACACTATATATACTATACTGCACGGCGAACATACTTGTGATGAGGTTTCAGTCGAGCATGTCCAACCAAAGGTTTTTTTTACCGCAACACGTACTTTCATGCTCATTTTGCACTGCAGCAAGTTCTTGCTCTTGTGTTTACCCCAACTCCTACCAATTGTGCTTTTGCAATAAATGAAATGCATAATGTAAACCTCTTATTTTGAAGCCACTTTGACCATTGAGTATTTTGTGTAGCGGCCTTCACAGAGACATAACGCAATGACAGTCTCCAACAAGCAAACTGAAATAATGAAGACTTTGATCAGAGGTTCCTGACCGGGATGGGGGGCTGGTCCAGCTTTAGGGGCTATGGAAATTTACCAGGGGGCACTAGAGAGGGGGCACCAGAGAGAAACAGGGGATACTCACCCTGAGACATTCAGGCAGACATACAGAGGCGGACACAGTGTCAAAAGGATAAGAGGGTCAGAGACACAATAATATAGCCCCCTAATTAAAAAGAGGGGGCCCACTTTTGGTGGGCTCCGGTGTAAAACCAATGACTTAACCCATTCGCTGCCAGAGGGGTCAGCCATGCATTGGCCCCATCTGGCAGTGATAGGGTTACACAGCCTTAATCATTTTTACCTTCGTTGTATTTCCATTTCGTCTGGTGAGGGTCCATTCTGAATATTCGGGGCTTGGCGCTGGGCTGCAGGACCTATGCAGAGTGAACACGGAGAGAAACAAAAAGGGGTCGGACTTGGAAAACAACACGGACTTAGATAAACCTCCTAAATGATGTTGTACCAGCGACTGTGTCTGACAGAAAAGCAGATGGTCAGCGGCGTTTAAACATTTCAAAACACAACTCAAATACTGTATCTCCTCTCCACCACCTGTATGGACTTCCAAACTCAGGGAACTTCTGGAAGTATAGGATTTCTTCAATGCCCATTCAATAACCTATGCCACAATCCCATTAATATGTGTAACTATGTCTTGCTCCATTTATCATTATATACTATGTATTATTACTATCCTTTATTTGTAAAGCACCAACATATTGCACAGCGCGGTACAGTGTGACATCAATGACGTAAACTGAATGACATATAAATAAGGGCAAAGAGATACAGAAGGTGATGATAGCTCATGAGAGCTTAAAAAATATATGTGTGTATATATATATATATATATAACATTTTAAACGCAAATCTAAACTAAATCTCAATTTGTGATGGAATAAATGAGACCACGGCTCAGAATTAGTACCAAATTTCAGCCCTATCTTTTGATTTTAAAAAAGCCGGTGAATTCATAATTATGTATAAGCAATCATGCACACACAATGAGAGCGATGTATTAAGGTCTCACAGCTACAAAAAAAAACTAGCACATAATGTGTCAAAATACAAATCCCAATGGTATTTTTCTCTGTGATAAATGTAAGGGTTTTGCAGTCAGAAGACTTTGACAAATCACCCTCAATAAACTCTTGAATAAGTCCTGTGATACTTTGTAGCCCTTTAGATATCGCTTTTGAAATCCTGCTCACTAACCACACGTATTTCACCGAAATTATTGTAATATTTAAAATAATCTGATGTGCAATTTTAAACTTTGTCCTGGCGAGAGATAGGAAGCCAAATGTATTTATATAGGACACAAATGTGTTATCATGTAGTAAGTAGTCCATCACATTGATTTTACGTGTTCAGCGGAATTTAAAACAGCTGCCCTAGTTAGCATGGCATTTCATCACTAATCATGCCAATATTTGAAATTTGAAGCTAAGAAGGTAACGCTTTGTTGATGACATCAGCGGTGAAATTGGTTGTCCAACATATAAATATGGTTTTGTTGCCTTGACTCACATTGGCCACATCCTATACATACATACGTGTCACTTGTATGATGTATTTCCACAATGTCAGCACTATATACTGTATGAACAAACGACATGATAATACAGAGGTGGCCAACTGGAGTCCTCAATGGCCACCAACAGGTCACGTTTTCAGGATATCCCTGCTTCAACACATTGGGCTCAATCAGTGGCACAGTCACAGAGGCCCCGCTCTCTTCCCCCCAACAATGAAACTGATTGCCGGGGGAGAGCGTGGGGCCTCTGTAAAGCTGTCACATGGCATCCCATTGTCATGGAAACGCAATGCCACGTTACGCTGCAAGAGGAGGAGGCCAGGGCCGCGAAAGGGTAAGTGCCTATGGGCGAGAAAATTAGAAAACCGGCCCTGCTTCCGGGTGGCGGAATGGTCAAGCCAGCCATCTTAAGGGTGCTGGGAAATGCAAGGAAGAAAGGTGCCAATTTTTGTGGTTGGGCCTGTGGTTTGTCCCTAGAACAGATTGGACAGGCCAGAGGCACCAACTTGTACTCCTGCCCAAGTCTTATGTGGATAGGCCCAGGCTCCCAAAATGGGGGACTTTAGAGTGGAGCATTCCCGAGTGGGGTGGTGTGAGACCAGCCGGAAGTGGCGTAAGGGTCTCCCGCCATACTACCTGCAGGGCGCACGGGGTTGTCTGCATACAGGGACTAGTGGGATAGCTGACAGTTTATTTTCAATGTTGTTAAAGAAATCAAAATGTGACCTTATTTTACTTTACAAAAAACGGTGTGGTCTCCATTCTTAGGTGGGTTAAAAGGTAGGTATGTTAAGCCTTTAATAACTTTGTTAGTTAAATCATGCCTAACTGTGATATTACAAAAATCCAGACCCAGTAAAAGCCCTATTTCAGGGTCTGAATAGGAGTAAAACCAAGCTTAGCTATGACTTAACGAACGTTAAGTTCTTGCGTATCCTTAACAGACAATAGTGAGTATATGATACTCTGATAACGCTTAATTTCTATACTATTTGCACGTCAATATTACTAATGTCTATTGTAGTTAGCGCTATTGGGGATTATGGGCGAAAACATGACCTCCTGTTATGTTATAATCCTTTAAGGATACACCGTTCGTCTTAATGGGACTAAGTTAGGTTGCGTTAAAAGAACAATTCATGCTTTTTTAAAATTTTTAATTACTGTATTTTTTTAACATAGATTTGAAGCAGGGGGTCCCTGTAGCTGAACCCCATTCATTTCAGCTCTGGGTTCCCCCTGCTTCCAGACATACAGACCACCGTATGGGATGCCGGTATCTCTGCAAAGTTTAATGCTCCCGCGTCACACGGGCCAATAGCAAGCCGAACCTGATGACATCACGCCTTCTTATTGGTCCTCAAGGACAAGGAGCTTTGAATCTCCGCCATTACATGCAACCTGCTATCCGAGTGGAGCGGCTACCGGCACCCCCTATGGATGTGAGTATCTCTGGAAGAATGGGGTTGCCAGAGCTGACATTGTTGGGGTTCAGTTTCGGAGACCCCCTTCTTCAATCCAATGTAAAAAAAATCTAAAAATATCACAAAAATCTAAATCGCCAGCTTCGATTGCCGCTTTAAGTAGCTTAACATAGCTTTCTGTATCTAACCCCAAGTCAGCTTAACATAGCTTTCTGTATCTAACCCCAAGTCAGCTTAACATAGCTTTCTGTATCTAACCCCAAGTCAGCTTAACATCGCTTTCTGTATCTAACCCCAAGTCAGCTTAACAAAGCGACAAACTCACAGAAAACAGATAAAGACCACCTCGCTCACCCATTTCACTTACTGTAAAACCATAGACCTCAATTGTGTGGGGTTTTTTTAAATTTAATTTTAATGCCTCTGAGAGGTTCCCTGCATCCACTACCCTTTCAGTAACAATGCGCTGATTGTTAGGATTTTCTTAACTGTCTACTACCAGCGCTTTGATGACCTGATGAGTGGAGAGCTGAGGGGAAATGTGAAGTACTTCTTCACTGAAAGAGTGGTGGATTCCAGGAAAAGCTTCCCAACAGAGATGGTAGAAGCTAACACAGTAAGGGAATTAAAAAAATGCTTGGGATATACTAATGAATATGTTACTATGGTCCCATAAAAAAAAAAGCATTTATAGGTTTTTACTATAAAGAGCATTCGTATGTACCAAGAAGCATTTTTGTCAAATGAATTCCGACCAGCCTGATAGATGGGGGAGTTTACTCCCGCACTTCACGAACAAAAACGATCCAACCTCACGCCACTGAAGTGCAGGATTATACCATAAATGAACAAGCGGAGACTTCAACAAGCCAAGTGATTTGTGGCAAGAATTAAGGGTAAAACGGTTTGTCATTAATCCGTGTTCTCCATATAAATGACTTTCAGCGTCTTCTGCAAAATGGAAATGAGTTACTCCAAAAAAAAAAAAAACAGTAATGGGTTTTGCCAGGAAAATTGCTTTGAATGTATAATTGATGGTATTTTCTGCCGGCCGCGGGCTCAGCTCACTTGTCCTATTAAATTAGGGTGACCATATTTTCCCAGTGAAAAAACGGAACTGTCGCGAATAGGCAAACGACCCACATCAATCGGCGCATGCGCGGCTTGCAAGAGCTGGTTGCTCATGTTCGTCTGGCAAGAGCTGATCCGGCGCATACGCACATGCGCCAACGGCACACAAAAATTAGCAACTTTTTAGAATGTCAGCAGGACCCCGGGACACAATGCCAAAAACCGGGGCAATCCCGGAAAAAAGAGACCCTATATTAAATTCAATTATTATTTGAATCACTGGATTTAAAGTTCAGTCGACAGGGTGTGTAAAGCTGTGGCCCCTTACTTTCCCAATATCAGTTAGGTGGGGATGTATGTATGCAAGTATATCTTTATTTATATAGCGCTATGTACATAGCGCTTCACAGCAATAATACATAATACACGTGACATAATAATATAACACAGTTACATAGTTACATAGTAGATGTGGTTGAAAAAAGATGTACGTCCATCAAGTTCAACCTATGCTAAATTTAGACAACAGATACTTTATCCTATATCTATACTTACTTATTGATCCAGAGGAAGGTAAACAAAAAACCCCATTGTCATATCATCCAACGATATCTCATAAGGGGAAAAATAAATTCCTTCCCAATAGATAAAGGGAATAAGCGCTTGAGACATAAAAGTAACATTAGGAAAAGGAGTCCCTGCCCCGAAGAGCTTACAATCTAAGTGGTAAGTAGGAAAAATGTAGAGAGATAGCAGGAGGGTGTTCTGGTAAATGAGGAGTATAGTATGTAAACCGGATCCATAAACTGTTCTGTTGAAAGCGAATTGTTCCTGGTTTAGTTCAAGCTTATGTAGCCCTGTTGATTTTGGGAGAACATGTGATTACTTCCATGCTGTGACACATTATGAGAGCCACGTGAAGACCATTCAGTAAACATTCTCTTTGAGCATCAATGTCCCTTTTACAGACAGTCGCATCTGACACAAGATCAATTATAAGTCCCAATTCTTCATATATATATATATCTTTTCACTAACGTCTCCTGGCTGTGAGATCGGGGTATATCAAAGAAAATGAATCGTGTTAAAAACACTGGTTTTGGCCCAGTTTTGAGGCCTGGAGATTTTAGTTTAAAGAATGAAAGCTTTATCCCAGAAAAGAACATAATCAATAACATGACATACATGTACAACCAGTAACATGACATACATGTACAACCAGTAACACGACATACATATACAACCAGTAACATGACATACATGTACAACCAAAACCATGACATATGTACAACACATAACATAACATGCATGTAGATCAAATAACATGACATATGTATAACCATTAACACGACATATATGTACATCCAATAACATGACATATGTACATCCAAAAGCATGACACATGTACAACCAGTAACATGACATATATGTACAACCAATAACATGACATGTACAACCAGTAACATTACATATATGCACAACCAATAACATGATATATATGTACAGCCAGTCACATTACATACATGTACACCAAGTAACATGACATACATGTACAGCCAAAACCATTACGTACATGTACAGCCACCAACACATCATATATGTACATCCAATAACATAATCTAAATGTACCACCACATGACATATTTGTACAGCCAATAACATGGTATATACAGTGTGTACAACCAATAACCTTGCATATACTGTATGTACAACCAGCAACATAACTTATGTACAACTAATAACATGATATAAAGTATATGTACAAGTAACAGGACATACATGTTCTTCAAGTAACATGACATATGGACAACCAAAACCCATGCCATTTATGTAAAACCAACAACACGACATATACAGCCGGTAACATGACACACATGCACAACCAGTAACATTATAACATGAAACTTATGTACAACCAGTAAGATGATAACATGACATATGTACAACCAGCAGCACAGCATATATAATATATACTGTACTTTCTTTCTGCAATGATTCATACTGTATGTTTCCATGATTAAGTACTTACTGTAGAAGTCTTCACAAAATGCCATTAGACTAATAACATATGAAAAGCATATTACAGCATTATGCTCCCATTACAGAAATGTAGCAGAGGATCTCACAAGAGGTACGAGGATATGATTTAAGGAGGAAATGGGTAGGAACAATTCAGATTGTACACCATACATTGTTTTGGCCGAGTAAGTTGAACTACCTCCAGCACTGACGGGGTAAATATTATGGGACACAGGCATATAGAGGGGTGCAAATACATGATGTGATGGAGTTAGGGCAGGGGTGGGCTAGTCCAGTCCTCATGGGTCACCAACAGGTCAGGTTTTCAGGATCCCTACTTCAGCACAGGTGGCTCAATCAGTGGCTCAGTCTTTGAGCCTCTGATTGAGCCACCTGTGCTGAAGCAGGGATATCATGAAAACCTGACCTGCTGGTGGCCCTTGAAGACTGAAGTTGGCCACCTCTGGGTTAGAGCAGAAACAGCTTTGTCTTTAGATTTTCCTAAAAGTGAACCAAAGGTCACTGCACAGCTTCAGCAATATACACAGCGACCCTGCTGTTATTTACACACTGTCAGATTAACTTCCTCTGTAAAGGAAACATGGATTTGTCTTCTATAAAAAGGTCTCCACACCCTATCCCTATTACACAGGGGAGAGCTGCTTTGCGCTAAAACTGCACATTCAATGTATTGGATCCATTATATAAAGCTGACGGACATGCATTGCTCACCTTATTACCACATGCATGAGAACAACAGCAACTATTAATACTGCTCATGCAAGTTAAAGATCACACACGCACGCACACGCGCACACACACACACACACCTATTTAAGGCGCAGTGCGGGATGGCAGACCGAGCTAAATTATAAATATATTATATTTTATATAATATATATATATATATATATAAATATATTATAAATTATAAATTATAAATAGCCAAATTAGAGTCAGCACTTTGATTGAAAGACAAGAAAACCTAAAAAAATAAAAAAATTAATGGAAAAAGAGAAAAATCGAGTGAGATTTCTCAACTATCGTCTGCCTGTTTCACACATTTCAGCTGCTCAACCATCAAATACCACAATTCAACAATAATATATTTTGTAACCATTTTTTTTTAAACCTATACGAATATGAGTATCACAGCTGGAGAGAAAACCTCATATAATTCAGCCGTTATTCATATGTATACAACAAAAAACAAACAAAGATGCCCAATGCTACTTCCAATGTGACAAAAATACACAGTGCATTATCTGTATATTCTCTTGATAAAGGGTAATTTAGTTCAACCTTTTGGCCAAAGCGTCTTAAGCCTGCTAGCCACTTCAAGGCATGGTCCTATTCATATGTACATTTAAGACAGAGAAGGCATTTACAGAGAAGATTATATGTAGTGAGAGAAGCCACGGCTATGCTTCTGATCACCTGTGCAACAGAAAACACATTCATATATGTATTTATCTACATATTTGCCTGCTCTGAACTCTTTAAACATGATAAAGTTACATTCTGTCTCTGACTCAATACAGTAAACATACAATGAAACCACTTTTAAAGACCGTCAGCAAAACAAAATCTTACATTTAAATTTAAACAGTTTCTAATATTAAAATGTATTACACGATCACACACACACGTACACACACACACACACAAGCCCACACCCCCACCCACCCCCCCCTTCTCTCTCTCATCTCCTATCTATATATATATATATATATATATATAGTACATACTCACTGTAATATAAATAGTACATGGAAACAAAAATAGATAAGCTAGTACAGAAAATTAATTGACTTGCACGATGTTAAATTAGCCTGCACTAACCTTACAGACCAAAAACATCCTTCAAAGATGTCATGTGCTTGGGTTCTATATATTGATTTATTCAATGAAACCATATTTAAAAACACATTCTAAATAAAGACAAACACACCACGGAACAATATACTTCTCAGCCTGCGACTTCTCAATGTCAGATACATATACCAGAATACTATCCAACATGCAACACACACAGAGCAGGAGGAGGACATGTAAGCTATATGAGAAAATGTTCATCACCTACAAGACATTCTGCAAAGGATGAGACAGTCGCAGTGGCAGAAGCAAAAGCAATGAAAGACCCACTCTCTGCTGACCATATTATAACAAGGCCTTGCTAAGAACAATCCTCAATACAACCTTTCCATTCCCAGCACTTACCTGCCCTCCCAGAGAGTACCAGGTTACACAAAGTGTCATCAATACTTCTCGACCGAAGAGGAGGGCACCTCGGTGTTTAAATATTTCATCACAAATTCTTAATAATGTAGTCAACCCCGGGACTGAGCAATACAGAAAAACAGCTTTGCATGGAGTTACATGGCAGAAAATGTGCCCATCTAGCTGAGATCTGCTAAAATTAATGAGTATTTTGAATTATACGGCTATAAAAATGATCATTTATAGGGAACCAACAACATCTAGCAATTACCGGGGGGGGAATTTGTCTTGTAAGGAAACATACGATAACAGCATCTGAAATACCAAGGTTTTGAAATTAAATATTAATTGCTTAAATTCTCCATCTGTTCTCTCTTAATTCTTATTCGCATAATCTCTTTGCCTCTCATCGTCTAGGCTAATTTATCATTCTGACTGCGCCTCTCGACCGTTCCCTCACTTTTAGTTTCATTGTGGGGGGTCTCTTTTCCATTGTTGTTCCATTGTTCTATTCCATTATTTCTTATCTGCTGGAACAGGACAGGCTCAGGTAGTACAGATACTGACTCTGTAAACAATGACTGAGTTTGAATCTGGCACCGGAAACAGATTGTAAGCTCTTCTGGGCAGGGACCATGTCTTCCAACATTCCTATGTGCGGAGTGCCGCGCACTATACTGTCATTTTGAAGTACTTTGAGTCCCACTGGGAGAAAAGCTCTATATGAAAAAATGTTATTATTATTAATTCTGCATTTTATAACATATATATGTTTAGCTCCAGGAAACTTTCCAATGTTCTCCTTCCCTTTTGGTAGATCAATATGTCTCCCAAATCTTGTGGGTCCCGCATATGTCAATAGGAAGCCGCCACGTTATCTGTTGTTGCTTCCTATTGGATGGCTAGTTAAAGGTCCACGGAGAACACCAGTAACAATCTTGGCAATCGGGGTGTCCCCAGAGCGAAACATAATGCGCTTCTCTAATAGCGCGTATCAGATCAGACGCATTGTAAGGAACCCCAACCCTCTCTAATAGCGCGTATCAGATCAGACGCATTGTAAGGAACCCCAACCCTCTCTAATAGCACACTGAGATCAGATGCATTGTAAGGAACCCCAACCCTCTCTAATAGCATGTCTGAGATCAGATGCGTTGTAAGGAACCCCAACCCTCTCTAATAGCGCATCTGAGATCAGATGCATTGTAAGGAACCCCAATCCTATCTAATATCGCGTCTGAGATCAGATGCATTGTAAGGAACCCCAACCTCTCTAATAGCGCATCTGAGATCAGATGCATTGTAAGGAACCCCAACCCTCTCTAATAGCGTGTCTGAGAAGAGATGCATTGTAAGGAACCCCAACCCTCTCTGATAGCGCGTCTGAGATTAGATGCATTATAAGGAACCCCAACCCTCTCTAATAGCGTGTCTGAGATTAGATGCATTGTAAGGAACCCCAACTCTCTCTAATAGCACGTCTGAGATTAGATGAATTGTAAGGAACCCCAACCCTCCCTAATAGCGTGTCTGAGATTAGATGCATTGTAAGGAACCCCAACCCTCTCTAATAGCACGTTGGAGATCAGATGCATTGTAAATTCTTCTGTATTTGGTACAATTTTCCAATGAGCTTAAAATTGCAGGGAACCTTTTTGGGATCCAGGGGAGCACAAGGGTTCCTAAGAAACCCAGGTTGAAAAACCCTGTGTTAGGGGTATGCCAGATATGCTTCATTGAAAAAGGTGAGTTTATAGGGAGTTTTTAAATGTCTGAAAGCTGGGGTGAGTCTGATGGTGCATGGTAGGGAATTCCAGAGACAGAGTGCATGCAGCACAGGGACTTTTGTTTTGCAAGTTTTGTAAGTGGGGAAAAAATTTAAGCAGATTGGTAATTCGGTGTCTTCCATTTGTCACAAGCTGTTAGTCCGAGGGGGTTTATCCACCTATGAGTTTATCCACCTATGAGTTTATCCACCTATGAGTTTATCCACCTATGAGTTTATCCACCTAGGGGTTTATTAATACAATGATACCCCCAAAAAGATGACAGATTTAGGTTCTGTTACATTCCATGATCTCATTTTGAATCTCTTACTTCTATTAAAGCCGCAATCCAAGTTGCGTTTTTCTCCCTTTAATATGTGCATCAATACAATCCCCACAATAATACGTAATTAGCTAAATTGCAGATCGATCCGTTCTCCTGTGATTGATCGGTGAAGATTCGGCTCGGGGGTTCACTAAATGACTGTCAGTGCAGCAGAAGAGGACCAAAGATGCAAAGTTCTGTGGGGAAGATCATGTGACCAGGCAGTCAGTAGATACAATTGGTGCACTGCTAGAGAGAGGAAAGGGCTCAAAAAGGGGTGTGCCAGAGCCTGTTTCAGAAGAGAAAAGGGATGTGACTTTGTAATGGTATAATTCTACATTTCTACCTAAGCTGGCAATCGTTTGGTACTCCTGTTATAAATCTGTAAAAAAAATCCTGATTGTGTGCCTAACATAATGGCCGCCTTTTAGTTTCAGTGTAAGCAGCAGCTACAATGTATCTCACTAAGGTAAGTGTTACAGTTTGCAGCTCAAACTGCTGGGAACACTGGCAACAAATTATCATAGACAGGAAAGTGTTGCAAAGATCTTGCACTGCTTGGAGGTGGGTTAAAACCAGGTTTAGAAATGAAAGGATGCTTTAAAACTCATACAAATTGTATTAATAATAATTAAAAAATAACAGTCACCTATTATCTAATACTACAGCACTGATTTTATTTTTATTTTTTTTAAACATATAAGATTTCACATGCTTTGGTGCTTTAAATAGAACTCTGCAGTTATCACCAAGAGTTGCCTATAATTTCATGCACTTTAAAAAACAAAAAAAAACAGTGTTTTGAAGGGTTTTATTTAGACTCATTGGTTGTTCCAAGTGTGTTTCAGCCACCTCACATTTCTCACAATTCCAGAGGTCAGTTGTAACCCCATTCTGAGAACATTGCTGACTATTCACCCTTCCAAAGGTCAGCTCATCCGGTCAGTGTCAGAGGTCGTGGGTTCTTGAAAAGACAAACTGACCAAGATCAGATGACATTCTGCACTTATCACCTGACCTCTCTCTCCAGAGGACACGGATATCTATGTTGAAAATATATTTGTTTAAAAAATTTAAAAAAATAGAACGAACATGCACTCACCCCGTCTACTATAATTCAGATGGAGGTGCTCGGATCCCACATCTATAGCGCTAGATCAGGGTTCTCAAACTCAGTCCTCAAGGGCCACTAACAGGTCAGCTTTTATGGATATCCCTGCTTCAGCACAGGTGGCTTGATCAGTGGCTCAGTTGAGGACTGACGAAGGCCCACTGAGCCTATAGGGGGGAGAGCTGGGACAGGAGTTCCATGCCTGGCGACTGCGGGGGCAGTAGCACCCGACTGCTGGGCCTCCTCCTCCCCTGCTGGTGGCTATTATGGGGGAGGGGAGCTGGTGTCGGGGTATTGTGGTGGAGAACGGCTGGTGTGGGGCTATTGTGGGGAAGGTGGGCCATGAGTATTAATTGTAATGTTTATAGGTTTTATTACAAGAGTTTGTGAACATAATTAGTGGAAAACAGTAAAATTGCGATAGTCACAATGGAAATATGTTGGATTATTCACCTCTGTAATTGTTTAATTTAATCTGCAGTTATTAAAAATTGCAAGAAGGTTATAGATCTCCATTCATGTTATCATGGCCAACACAAACGTCACAGAACATGAGTTAATGTCATGAATATCCATTACCATCTGATAATCTGTTACCCTTTTGCACTGCTGGATTGGCAAATGTAGGATTAAACAAAGTTATGCAAATTTACATGGCAGATAGATAGATACAGATCGGTAGATAGATAAATAGACACAGGGCTCTTATTCACTGTGATGCTGCCAGGGTTGCCGACAGATTTACTGGGGCCCAAGACTACAGTTTCGACCGGGGGCCGCCAACGTATTGGAGGTCTTGTAAGCCCCCTCCTCTATCCCCCCCACCTCTCCCCATGTGTTTCTATCCCCCAATCTCACTCTTACCCCTCTCTCTTGCTCACTCACTCTCCCCCTCCATCCTTCTCTCTACCTCACTCCCTCTTATACCCCTCTCTCTTCCTCACTCCCTCTTATACCCCTCTCATTCTCCCCCCCTCCGCTATTACTCAATTACCTCCCTCTCACTCAATCCCGCTTCCTCCTCACACATTCCCTCCTCTCCCTCTGGCCACACACACAATTCCCCCCAATACCCATACATAACCCCCCTCCCCACAATAATTACCCCACACACAATCCCCACCCCCCAATACATTCTTATACTCACCTTGGGGTGACCTCTCTCCCACGTTGCTGCGAGCCTCCCTCACTCTCCCAAGCTGGGCCTCTTGTGCCGGTGGATGCGAGGGGCCTGGCCAGCCAGAAGTCTGGCCCAACTTCTGCATTCCAGCCACTGGTTGCCCTCGGCCCAGGCTCTCCCACACTGCTTCCACAGGCCTTCCTCTCTCGCTCACTCCCTCGCACCGGGCCATGCATGGGACAGTGAGGTAGGCCCACAGTTGGGAGAGCCTGACGGCAACCCGAGGCAGGAATGCAGAAGTTGGGACCAACTTCTGGCTGGGCCCAACTTCCAGCGCCGACAAGCCAGGCCCCCCACAGCCACCGGGCCCGGGACACCACCGGCCCCGACCTCCATTCGGCAGCCCTAGATGCTGCTTTCCCATGTTGGTGAAGAGTTTATTTCAGTGCTTTTCAAGGGGGATGGAATTAACAATAAATCCATCAAGGGGGATGGAGGAGCAAGCAGGCCCCTACCTGGGGCCGTAGGCGGTCCATTCATGGGAGTCTGTAGGGGACTAACAGAGGCTTGGGATCTGTGGGATATGTGAAGGGGCTGTAGGGAATATGGTGGGATCCGGGGGGTGTGGGTGAAATGGATGAGTCCCACACGTCCCCAGTTGAAAAGTCTGGGTTTAGTTCAATTCATTTGAATGGAGCTAAATCCTTCTCCAGCATTTGGAAGGTATCATTACAGCATATTGAATAGGAGCCTATCTGACATACCTTAACATTTACCACCACCACTCCAACCCTGTTGGGACCAGCTGTGCGGCTGGACCAACTCCACGCTATCTAACACCCCCTAACTTCCACACCCCCAAACCTTAATGGAATCAGCTGTGCGGCTGGACCATACCCCAACCTGAGGCACACTCCGTCCCACGATGAGCAGACCCTTTAACTTTTGTTTCAAAATTGCCCCTTATTCCCTTAGATTGGACGCTCTCACGAGCAGGAGCCTTGTTAACTCCTGTATCTGCATGTTTGTCTTTATTTGGTATGTCATTCTGTTTATATAATTGACATAACTGGGTACTCTCATTGTACCGCGCTATGGAATATGTTGGCACTTTACAAATAAACAATAATAATATAGATATCTTTAGCTAGGGTAAATCCTGTAATAGTTTATTCAGATTCTACTCTAAGTGGAAAATCAGTGCGTTCCAGGTGACCCCTTAAGAAGCCAATATGCAAAAAAGGACCCCTACTCACTTAACCTTCAGTATTATAGTATATTGTAGTACTGGAAATGGAATCCCGTGGGGGAAGAAATAGGCGGTGCACTGCTGAATAAAGTAAGGCTGGATCGCTCAAAGATCAATTAAAATTATTTATTGGGCCGTAGCAGGCAACATGATAAAAATGAGAGCTAGCGGAGCGAGCTCTGACGCGTTTCGCGCATATGTGCGCTTTATCTCTATCTTCTCCCACGGGATTCCATTTTCGGTTCCCAACTGTAAGCAGGGAGCATGCTATTGCCGGACACCCTCTATGATTGTGAGTAAAATGACTTTTATACATGTTGCTGTATTTGATCTATATCCCAGGAGATTGTATCTTATAGGTTGTGAGGGGGTCAGAGTATGCCACATTTTGGTATTCTATTGATATCCCCTCTAGATACTGGGATTCAAGTACCTCTCTCCAAAATCGGGAATATAATTGATTATGACACTTATCCTTTCTATTGGCGTTATGGATGATCCGGATTTACGGACTCTATGCACATTATATAAACATAAGACAATTATCAGTACACTCTGGAGCACCGATTTTTGGGAATCCTACTCCCCTGTTTTCCTATAGTATATTGTAGTAAGCTGCAAAACAGTTTGTGATTCCTACATTAGCAATGTTTGCTGCATGCTAAAAATAACAAATATATAAATAATCACTGCCGAACTATATTAGTCTCTATAAATGTGCTCTGCATTTAGTTGGCTAAATGAGGACACCAAACCATTAAAAAAAAAAAAAAATCACAAGGCCCTATCCATTATAACATTATCACTCAATCACTCAATCACCAATCTCCAGGGAGAGAAAATGCCATCTCTGGAGTGGCATTCTGCACACCACCCAAAGCAACGCTGCTCTGGGAAATGCCAGCCAAGATATTCCTTTACTAAAACTGCTCGCTGGACTGCTAATTAAATAGCTCGTTAAAAATATGGCTTTATGGTCCTACCAATACTCGACTGTGTGTCGTTAGAGGTTGAAATTCATTAATCTTACAATCTTGTGTTTCTGCAAATGTGACATTTGAAACCATCCAAACCTCATGCCCATTCTCCTCCTAGCACCACCTAATAAAATCAGCCCTTCCGAACAAAGGTAATTAGGGACAAATAAAAAAATGATGTAAATCACTCAAAGTGAATGGAGCTGTTATTTCAAATAAACAGACTGATTGATTTTTAAACAAATGTTGTAATTTATTTGGTAGCGGCGGGATCGTTAAAAGGACTTATAAAAGTTATGCAGTAAAATTGACACTAAGGGCAGCATTATTAAAATGTGCATCAATGTATCAAAATACATTGCCTCTATATTGTACCAAGAAGACTGGTGCGCAAATGGGGCGTAGTTATTTGAGGAGTTGAGGCTCCTTTTCAATATACACTGCTGTCAAGCTGTTTTTCCCTTGCTCGGAAGGATTTTATCTCCATACAGTTGAATTTTTCTTAGCACACAGCCATAGAATATATAGTAGTTGCATAGAAATACACTAATGCGCCCATTACTGTGTGTGCAAAACATGCTCTTTAGCTTCCTACAGTAGTATTGTATTTGCTGGTTTCCAACCTACAAATTCTGTTATTAATATGCACAATCGGTACCAGAGGCCAGCACACTTAAGTTATTGCTAAAATATGTTATGCCAAGCACCCTATGAAAGTGAAATATTGCTGCAATGTTTATTTCCCTTGTGTCCACCTAGACCAGGGGTGTGCAACTCCAGTCTTCAAGGGCCACCAACAGGTCAGGTTTTCAGGATATCCCTGCTTCAGCACAGGTGGCTCAATCAGTCCCTGCTTCAGAACCGGTCATCAATTAGTCTCTGCTTCAGCACAACTGGCTCACTTTTTGACTGAGCACTGATTGAGCCACCTGTGCTGAAGCAGGGATATCCTGAAACCCTGACCTATTGGTGGCCCTTGAAGACTGGAGTTGCCCACCCCTGACCTAAACCCTGATAAAGTGACATCTAACATAAGCACCATTATTTGATTAACTTCCAGCTTCTCTTCCACATATGTAGTGTAAATAATGCAATAATAAAACGGGAAACTATTCATATCGCACTGTACACCAGCCGCCTTGCTCAGGGCTGCAGACAGATTTCCCGGAGCCCAAGACTATAGTTCTGACCGGGGCTCCCCCCCGGGACCCCCATCCCCCCCATCAGCAGTGTTGCGAGCCCCCGCATTTCACACCTCGCGAGCCCCCTCTATTTTCCTCCCTCTTCCCATGTATTTCTCCCCTCCGTCTCACCTCTCACTCTCCCCCCTCCATCAACGACCCCACTTACTCAAACCCTGCCCCCGCCTCACATGTATTTCTCTCCCCTGCGTCTCACTCTTACTCCTTTTCCTCACTCACTCCCTCTCTCCTCTCACTCTCCCCCCCTCCGTCAATTACCCGACTCTCCCTCAATCCCCATCCTTACACTTATCCCCTCACACAATCCCCCCCCACAAAATATAAGCCAAAAAACCCCACCCCCAATACAAAAACTTCCTATCCCCAAATACATACAAAATAAACCACCCCACCATACATATAAAAAAAACAATACATATAACCCAAAACATAAAATAAAAAAAACTTGATGCATATAAACCCCTCCCCCAATATATATATATAAAAAAAATACATAACAAAAACAAATGTATAAAAAAACAAATACATATAAAACCCAATACATATAAAAAAACAATATATATATAAAAAAACAATATATATAAAAAACATACATATTAAAAAACCCAAATACATATTTAAAAAAAAAAATACATTCAAAAAACCCAAATACATATATAACACAGATTTACCTTGGGGATGGTCTCAGGTGTCAGGCCGGGCTTGGTGGCTGTGGGGGTCCTAGCTGCTGGTCCTGTAATTGCCTTCGAGCCCCGGCTCTCCCCAGCTCCGGGCCTCCCTCACTGCCCCAGGCCGAGCTTCTGGCGCGCGACGGGCCTCTCCGACGTCAGCATGCGCCGGAAGTAAGCTGGGCTGAGCTTCCGGCACGCACCGGCATGAGGGAGGCCCGGTGACGTGCTGACGTCAGAAGCATGGGACAGTCAGTGTGGAGGGAGGCCCGCAGCTGGAGAGAGCCGGGGCCCGGTTGCAACGAGAGGTCGGGCCCAACAGCTTTGTCCGGTCGCTGGGCCCCCCGCAGCCACTGGGCCTGGGACACTTGGGTCGGCTGTCCCCCCCTGTCAGCGGCCCTGGCCGTGCTATCTGTCTACTAAAGTTAAAAACACTGCACGTTACCTCGCAGAGGTCAGCAGCAACTACATAGGGGTAAAACTGTTGCTTAAGTTTGCAAACCAGGGACATTTGCCCTTTTACAACCAGAAAAGAAGGGGAAAAAAAAGAACAGAAACCTTTTCAGGGTTCCCAAGCGATTCGAGCGTCCAGTCAATGGTGCATCGTGACTGCACTTTATACAGGCAGTCCTCGCTATCCAACGTTTCACTTTACAACGAATGGCATATCCAACGCTTTACAATGCAACCCTGTCAGCCGTTTTTTCAACACCGGAATGCGTTATCCGACACCTGAGTGTGTTATCCGACGCTCACCGCCACTGATTAACACGGGACTCAGTTTACAACGGTTTCACTATCCAACACTACTCCCAGAACGGATTCCGTTGGATAACCGAGGCCTGCCCGTATGCTCATTTACTAAAAAATTCTCTAAAATCATTAGATTCACTTAATGTTGGGACTACAATGAGGGAATAGAGCAACATCAACCACACGGACTTAGCAAAAAGAGAGTTTTATTCCAGCCAAAGAACCTAACTTTTTGACTTTTTGACAGGCCCTCACCTTGACAAAGTCTGCGTGGCAGTCGAAACGTTGTTTTTTTTTTGTCTGCATTAAAACTCTCTTTTGCTAAGTCCGTGTGCCTTGATGTTCCTCTATTCCTTCCTGATTCTTCGGGACTTGCAGGATTTTTCCTACATCTAGGAGCACCGCCATATTGAATTTTGAGACCGTTAGGAAGCGAGCCTGCAGAACTCTGCTTTCTTGACTACAAATATGGCCCACGGGCCATTTTCACTGGCTCTCTGGCAACATTTTGGTGAGGGCTATGGAAATGGCAAAATCTAAGACTCATTTTGTCACATTATTCACCCTTTGAGGCCCTGGCAAAACATTTTGCCAGGAAGGGATTGGCAGAAAATGCTACGACTGCATTTGGGATAGTTCCGCACATCTCCAGTAACATTAGCCGGCGGTCCTGGAGCTGTGATACTCACTTGAATGATAGTTACCGCCACCAGTGGGTGCGATGTCCCGCATTGCGGCTTCATGACTTCCGCCCATTGTCTCTTCTGCTGGTGTACAACCAATGCTTAATTGGTCAGCACGACGGTAAAGGAACAGGTGATTCTACATTGAAGACAGGTACAACTAACACTTTTGGTTGACCGCTGGTCATCATGTGAGGGTTGGTGCTAATGAAGAAGCAGTGGCATAAAGGTGGAGGAAACTGCCCTAGGACCATGAATATATGTTGGTTTGCCACTTGCATAGACTGAATGCCAGCCACAAACACATTTAATTCAGTGACTAAAGGGTTATGGGTCAATGTGAGAAGATAAGAATAGGCTCCGCACAATCAGTTGTCCCAGCACCATACAGTAGGGCCCAGTTGTTTGTAATACTGTAATTCCCAGTTTAATTGTAATTTTTACTAAGGTAAAAGCAACAATAATCATGTTTCACTGTAGTGATCAATATATTGTAATGATTTCATTATCATGCGGATGATCATGAAATGACATGTTCACAAGGGGCTTTATTTTAGTAGCGCCGTAGTTGTAATTCACAAACCACACGGTTTGGCATGTACAGATGTAGCAGGATGAAATGTGAGAAAAAACATATTCTCTATTGCAAATCACATCTTCTAAACCATGTCTATAAAAAGTGACAAACAGCACAGTTTAACAGTCAAACGCCTGGACTGTACTTGCTTTAGAAGCGGAATGACACGAGGTGCTAACTCCATCCCCAGTCTGACTTATGGGTTTTGCTCTCTCAGCCAAACCCATATTTCAGGCTCTGGATGTAACTCTGGGTACCAATATCCCAATATCACAATACCAATCTCGCCACCGTGGGAAAAAAATTGAATTTTTAGAAGTGGTTTGCATAACGGAGCTACTAGAATAGCAGTTTTATTTAAAAAAAATGCTAGTTGGAGATTTTTGCGACAAACCAATCAGATCCATTGTGAAACGGCTTCTAAAAAAGCGTTTTAGACACAGACTGGACCTGCGAGAAGGGCTTGCAGAATAGCAAAGCATGCCTATCAGATCGAAAAGGGCACTTTAGAAGCGATTTGTCACACTTCGGAGTTACTAGAATAGACCCCCGAGTATCTGTGAAATCTTTTATCTTCAAAGTTTCTATATACCACAAAATCAGTGATTATTGCTATAGTGCTATAACACTACAGTATTTTCATTGTGGTGGCAAACAGGAATGTCTGCTTTACTAAAAAGCATATTGTATTACTTCACTGCTCTTAATACAGAGAGGAACACTGGTAGGTAGAATTGCGCATGATTCGTCTCTAATGGGCTGTTATAAGCTTTGGATATGTTACATTTATCTAAAATAACCACACAGCGAAATGCGTAGGGAAAGGATAGTAGCAGGTGTAATAGGCACGTCCGGGTTCCTGGGACAGTGATGAATTTCCAGTGAAAATCCCTGGATGAGGAGACAAGTGGCGCCCTGCGTGCTTACACACATGCTTGTATACATTTATCTGCTTGTGCATAGTTCTCAAATATGAGTGCAATTTGGGCTTTTAAAATATTTTAAAGATTACAAATGATCTACACCATTTCTGTTTACTCTCTGTTTGCACACCATATTCATACACTATCAAGGTATGTATCTGGTTTGAATTATTCACACTGACAGCAAGACATACAGTATATACGGATCGGCACAGTACATAATAAATCAAAAATATGCAGTAGAAATTGAGATGCATTGTTGTACTGTTAGTTACAGGGTGTTGAGAATTTAGGTTTAAATGTGCGGGATCTGAAAGCTTCCTGAATGTTTACGAAGAAGGGCGGGGAGCCGTGTTGGTCCATCCATGTAGTAACAAAGGAGGGAGAGGGAGTAGGGGGTATGATACCTTATATTTACCAACAAGTTGTTCAGTAGGCTGTGCAGTCGGTGCCATTGCACCGAGCTCCGTGGTTACAGAAGCCCCACGCTTTCTCCCACAACAATTAAACTGATTACCGGGGGAGAGCGTGGGGCCTCTGTAACTCTCTTACCTTCTCCTTCGCCATCTCCTCCTGCAGTATCCCTCACGATGGTGCCGTGACGTCAAAAGGCGTCACGTCGCCATGACAACAGGACATCGCTTGACGTTGTGATGTCGTGACGCAATGCGGCGTCACATTGCCATGGCAATGTGATGTGATGTGCTGTTGCCATAGAAACGCGCCGGCGTTTGAAGTCGCGGCGCCATTGATGAGGAACACCGCAGGAAGACATCGCGAAGGAGAAGGTAAGAGGCCTCACCAGTTCCCTGCTCCGAGACCCGCAATATTCCCAGCCGGGCCTTTACTCATTATAACATAGTACCATCTAGCTACTATAGCTCTTATTAGTAACATAGTGGCATATACTCCAGTATACTGATCATATACTGGGGAGACGGCAAACTTAGACTGAGATTGAGTTTGATAGTGATCTGAGACACCACTATCTCCACTCTCTTAAGTATTTTTGGTATTATCTAAAGTTGACTCCAGTGAAATTGAACTGAAGTTACACCAATACTCTTTTAATCTATCATAGAACAGGTCCCAAGGTCAGATGTTAATCTGTAATACTTACCTTTTAAGGAGTACGCTGCTCTCGTTATACCATTGCAATTTATGGGCAGAATATTGATTATGGAAATATTACTACTTTCATCATGACATATATGATTTAGACATCTAGTGAGGTTATTTATGTCTACTAGCCCTCTCAGCAAAAACTGAAACAGTGGTAGCTAAGAGGACAACTATATAAATATTTGTCACAAGACTAGAACAGTCTCTTAGGAAAAGAATCAATAAGTGAACACCACTACTTTTTAAGTATTAGTACCACTGACCATGGACACATAACTTTGCACTCGTCGTGTTTTGGTTTATACCCCTTTATTTTAATATAATTCTAATAAAATTATTTTAAGGCATGTAACTTTACATATCATATTAGGGTATCTGAGTGCTTTTGATAACTAGGTTCTTTTTCTTTGGTTCCCACATTATCAATATCCTGGGAACAGCACCAGACCAAACTACTATTCAATAGATTTACAGTAGAGATGAGCAGGGGTTACTTCCTCCCCCCCCCCCACCCCATCCCCCCTTAGCTCCCCCCCTCAAGCTTCCCTCTAGGTTAACATTATAACATAGCCTGAAATGCACCATTACATCATAATATATTTAAGGGAATGAGCTACACAAATTAAAAACATAAACGGCAAATCTGACCCTTCAAACAGAGGAGTCAGATAAAAAAAAAAGAATTGATAGGTTCTTGTTTTCTGTACCCTTTAATACGTCTTGTAACTAATGCTTTAGAAACAAAACTTTTTTAACTGTTGGTAAAATTGACAAGAATGTTGACATTTTAACCATAATGTCTCATGGTAATTTTTTTATGCATCAGTCATTCAAATTAAAACAGCCTCCAATAAAAATCAATCCCAGACATTATTCTTCGCTTTTTACACAGGAATGAATTTAACATACCGGGGGGAAAAATGACCCATTCAAAGAAACAAGAAAATGGTCAATTGAATAGAAGTTGTTTTGTGAGTGAGAGTGAGCAGGTTTTCATGGAAGTCCTCTATTAAAATGTGATCCTCTTCTACAGTTTCACTCCTTAAAATATAAACATCTATATTGGAGTTAGGGAGCTTATCGGAAAATAATGCTTTGTGGCCGACTGCTACAGTTTTTAAAATACCTCGGGTCATATTTAATCAAAATCTTAGATTTTTTTTAAGTAAAAAATAAATAAATGCTATGCAACACTTTTAATGAGAACTTTTTCTGATTATTTTCAGTGCTCAGATTTTCCCAGTGTATTCACTTCTGATGATGTTCAAGTAATATTTACGCTATTTAATGCTATCACCCCAACGGTTATCTCATTGCTGAACCAAGCAGTTATACAGTACGGAAAATAGAGCCCACCCATTGTATGTTATAAATAGAGATATGCCAGGGTTTTTTTCCGTTTAAATTTGTGATCATTGCAAAATGTGACATTTTAATTCAAACTTTGGCAAAACTAACATTTTAAAATATTGGGGGATAGGGGGTCGAGATGCAACACACCGAGAGATACTGTGAACACACATGAGTAACAGGGGAAATAGGGTAATTTGAATATGCAAAGTATATTCAAATTATTTAAATGACTATATTTCCAAGGTATCTCAGGTGTGTTCACAGGTATCTCTCCACATGTTGAAAATATGTGTGTCTCGGAAGTAAGTCTCTCCCACCCGCTTTCTCTCTTCCAGCAAAACCCCTTTTTCAGGGTATATTTCATCTCTGGCAAATCGTTCAAAATTTTACATTTTACTTCAACTTGTTAATTGTGCACAACTTTTTGGGGAATTTTTGAGCTTTTTCAGGCGGGGCGTAGAGAACGTGAATTTGGGCAAGTTTGCACATATCTAGTTATCGCCTCTCACTTTACGCGGGTTCAGCTCCTTGTGACCTTTGGCAAGTCACCTTGTCTCCCTGTGCCTCAGGCACCAAAAACATAGATTGTAAGCTCACCTGCGCAGGGACGGTGTCTGTAACATTCCTATGCGCTGTGTACCGCGCACTATACTGTAATTGTGACTTGCTTTGAGTCTTATTATTATATTATTATTATATATAATATTTTTTGTTTTTTGTTTTTTTTATATACTCACTGACAGTGTATGCAGCGCTGCATATTTTGCAGGCACAATGACTCCCAAACCTGCAGAGCTCACAATCTAATAAAGGTAAAAGTGACTTGTCCAAGGTCAAACAGAGCTGACACTGGGGGTTTGAACCAAGTTCACCTTACTGCCGGGGTTCTCAACTCCAGTCCTTAAGACCCCTCGATGGGTCACGTTTTCAGGATATCCCTGCTTCAGCACAGGTGGCACAGTCTTTGACTGAGCCACTGATTGAGCCACCTGTGCCGACGCAGGGATATCCTGAAAACCTGACATGTTGGCAGCTCTTGAGGATTGGAGTCGAGAACCCCTGCCTTCCTGTAACTTCTCTCGTGCCTACTTTTCGAAACCAAAATGATGAAATGAGTTTGCACGCTCTGTTCACTTACCTCTAAGTGGTAGATTCATCAATCACCCACCTCAGAGCTTTCTAAATAAAATTAAAAACGTTCCTTTTTTTTTTTAAGCTACTTTGCTGCCAGCGACCAGCAATATATTCGGGCAGCAAAGGAATCCAAGATTATTACGGTGCATCAAATCAAGGTAATGCACTTTGCAACAGCATCTGAAACCAACTGCTCTAACAAATACTGTACAATCAATGAATCCATAAAGCCAGTGAGTATTTTAATGAAACCCTTTGCTGCCAGACAGAACGGCACCGTCACACAAAGTAACTTGTTGCAGGCTCTGGACAGTGCGGGGATTAAGTGCAACGTTTACTTACAGGTCAAGTTGATAGTTGCCCTGCTGACTCTTTTAAGATGACCCTGCCGAGGCCGATGGACGGGCATATTAAAGGAATCAAATTATCTCGCAGGCTCCACCATGAAAAATGACAAGTCAAATAGCCCTTTCGTTTGATTCCCACATAGGACAGGAAGGAAAATGCATCCAGATGACACATCGGGTTAAAGTGGACAGCCACGCAGAGACCAAATCAGTAATCAGAGCAACTGAGGAAATACCATGTGCAGCAAAACTCCAGGAAAAAAAATACTCTGTTGAACTGAAGCCAAGAACCAAGAACCCAAGGGCTTCTTGGGATATTTTGGACCGCAAGTCCTCCAATCGGAGAAGCGGTGACAGGAAAAGCTAACACCAGCCCTCCTAGACCATATATGTATTACATTAGGCAGACCTTGGAGAGACTGAAACAGGAGATGTGCCTTCTAGAGCAGACATTGCCTCTCAATAGCCAGCATCACATGTCACTTGTCAGTGTGAAATACAGTAGGGTTAGGAAGTCCAGTACGAAAGGCAGGGGAGATGTGTGAAAAGGACATCACAGTTTAATCTCTAATGTGAAACACGACTGTGTAGCTGGTGTTCATGAAATGCTGAGGCTGCGCTTATAGTGCCCGGCGACGCGAAGTCGCACCAAAACAAACACATTGGATACGTTGCATGCGCTTATAGTAAGCGCGACGGTGACGGAGCGATGAAAATTTTTGAAACCATTGAAATTTGATTTTGGGAGAGACAGTCGCCACATGTGGCTGTCTCTACACCAATCACAGAGCGCCTACTGCACTCTGCCCGCCCCCTTCGTGACGTCACTGGCCTTGTCGCCAGCGACGTCGCTCTAAACTAAAGTGCAACTTTCGCCAGTGGCGAAGGCGACGTCATCGGTCGTGTGGCTGACTCCGTCACTATAAACGCGGCCTGACGTCAGAGTTTATCATCTGAATGAGGCTAGTCTGAAAGCCAACACGTTCTATCCCATTGATGACAGTGACGCCAAAGAGATCCGAAACTCAATATATATCAATGAAAAAAATAAATAAGGAGAGTTTGGTTTTTCTAAAATAAATCCTTTTGGTTCTGGAAAAAAAGGAGGCAGCAAGCCGGGTCTTCAAATCAAATCGGCGAGTCCCCATCACGCTGACCACAGCGCCGATCACACATATATGAATGGGTTTGAAAAGAATAATGCTGAAGATCGATATGTGTTGGGGGTAGATTGGTTGCTAGTGGTAGAGATGGAAAGAGAGGGGAGGACAGAGCGGGGGACAGAATAAGCGGTATTACTGGGGGGGATGCTGTGATTTCCGGTAGGAGAAGTGTGATGACGCCACTAACGCCAGCATTCCAAGCACTGTCAGTTCTTGTGTTCACGCAGAGTCTGAACCTACAAATGTAACAGGTGTCAGAGGCAATCAAAGTGGGCGATTTTTGGGGGCGATTGTTTTTTGTTTTTAACATAGGATTAAAGCAGGGGGGTCTCCGGAGCTGAACCCCATTAATGTTCGCTCCGGGGACCCCCTGCTTCCTGAGATACTTACCTCCGTATGGGGTGCCGGTGGCCGCTTCAGCTCGGCTAGCTGTGATCCTGTAATGGCCGCTTTTCAAAGCTCCCGCGCACTGCGGGCCAATAGGAAGCCGTGACATCATCTGGTGCGGCTTCCTATTGGCTCACATGATGCGAGAGCTTTAAAAAGAAAACAGATACCGGCATCCCCTTTGAAGGTCTGTATCTCTGGAAGTAGGGGGTCCCCGGAGCTGAAATTAATGAGGTTCAGCTCCAGAGATCCCGCTGCATCTATCTTGTGTTTAAAAAAATGGCAAAATTTCTCGCTATGCACCACCCCGACTCTTGCGTTCTGCTCAAGGATGTCTTCTTTCTACCCCCTTTTTATCTAAAGCCCTCTCCCGCCTTAAACCTTTTTCACTGACTGCCCCACACCTCTGGAATGCCCTTGCCCTCAGTACCCGACTAGCACCCTCTCTATCCACCTTTAAGACCCACCTTAAGACACACTTGCTTAAAGAAGCGTATGAATAGCACTGTGGATAATACTGGACACATGTTACATAAAGCTTGGCCCCCTGCAGACGCACTTACCAGAACACCCTCCTACTGTCTCTGTACGTTCTCCCTACCTACCAATTAGATTGTAAGCTTCTCGGGGCTGGGACTCCTCTTCCTTAATGTTATGTTTGTCTATAGCACTTATTCCCATGATCTGTTATTTATATTATCTGTTATTTATTCGATTACCACATGTATTACTACTGTGAAGCGCTATGTACATTAATGGCGCTATATAAATAAAGACATACAATACAATAAAATACAAAACAAATCGTCCGTTTAGATTGCTCCTTTAATACTCCTGTCAATGCTGGCTAACACAAGAAATAACGCTGAAAAAAGTGCGCGCGTTAGAAGACAATGCTCGCGTTCCCATTCTTTTAAATGGAGCTGTGGTATTTTCTGCTACATCTGTACACTTTCAGGCCTAGGGATCGGAGTCTCACAGGGCTTCTCTTACACTGAACCGTCAGAACACGGGTATCAGCAGTGACATTACTAAAAGACACACAATGCATTGTCCAGTGACACTAGTGCAAGTAGCAATCACTAGAAAGTTAACCCTTTCTCTACCAAAGGGGCCCCTGTGGCAACAAAATGGTTAAAATGCAGAGTATAAAGTCAACAATGACCAACATAACAGATTTAAACAAAGCGTCACAATACCCTGGACTCATGGCTACTGTCCCACACCCACAGTCACTCCTACCAACCATTGTGGCCAAGCACTGCCATCTACTGCACATTCCCTCACCTGCTGTCTCTATAAGTTTCCCAACACACTATTTAGATTGTAAGCTCTCCGGGCCAAGATTTCCTTTCCTATTGTCTGACTTTGCTGCGCTCATTGTATTATAATTCCCTGTGCTGTATTAGCATTGTAAAGCTCTGTGTACACTGTGGGCGCTATATAAATAAAGATATACACACATACATTTAGTTTGAGTGGGATACTTGTAAATGGCGATACCATTAAACATTAATGCAATAGCACGGTCAGGCAGCACATACTGTATATACCCTTTTAGTCCTTATCTACAATGACATCTGCGTCTGCGAGCAGCAAATTCCGGGCTGCTTATAATGTCATCAAGCTTCAAAGACAGTAAGTATCTAAATCTCTGCTTACTGACATGTTCCGGCAACTTGACTTTTTAAAGCCTTCTGTACATATTTGGCATCCTAACTAAAAATTGCCTTGTGAGCTCACCCGGAGCTTTAAACGTTACAATACCCAAAACACTGTCCCAGAATTCACACGTTGTGGTGAGATTCATTTATATTTTCCTTCTTGAAGAACTCTATATGATTTATAAAGCACAAACGTATTAAATCCTGCATCGAAAGTATACTTCTTAAATATATGAAGGTGAATAGTATGTACAGTAAAGAGTGTTAGGGGCATAGGTAACTTATCTAAAATAACCAGGTACGCTGTTGGGTGCGAACAACAGAACAAATACAGAATGCAGGTGCATATCTCAACCCTGAATAGTGCATAAAACCATGACAATACATGCAGATCTGAACCCTTCCTGCTGCTTAACTCATCATAAAGGAAGGCGGGCCTGTCACGTTCTGGGCAAAATGTGTACCTTAAAGCAGGGGTATGCAAGCTTTCCCTGCTGCCCCCCCCCCCCCTCCTGCTTCCCTCCCTGCTCGTGCCCCTCCCTTACCTTGTCTCCGGCTCTCGGCGTCAGATGACGCCGCGGGGTCACGTGACATCACATTGCCGAAGACAAGGTAAGTGAAGTTGCAGGGGCCTCACGGCGATCCCCCGGCATTAATTTGAATGCCTTGGGGGAAGAGTGCGGGGCCGCTGCAACCGCCGTGCCCCCCCCCACCCCCCTGAAAAATCTTGTGCTCCCCCTGGGGGGTGCGCCCCCAGTTTGCGATCTCCTGCCTCAAAGGAACAATCCAAGCGCGGCTTTTTAAAAACAAAAAGCACACATGGGATAGACGTAGGGGATCTCCGGAGCTGAACCCCATTAATTTCAGCTTCGGGGACCCTCTGCTTCTAGAGATACTTCCACACGGGGTGTCCCGGTATCTCTCTTCTGTTTAAAGATCCTGGTCATGCTGGCCAATAGGAATAGAGCCGCATCGGATGATGTCACGGCTTCTTATTGGTCAGCGTGACGCAGGATCTTTGTAGCCGCCATTACATGAACCCCAGCCAGAGCAGCTACCGCCACCCCCTACAGAGATAAGTAAAACAGGGGGTCAGCAGAACTGAAATGAATGGGGTTCAGCTTGGTATACCCCCGGCTTCAATCCTGTGTAAAAAAAACCCAAAATAACTACATTAAAAAAAAACGCTGCGCTTGGATAGCCGCTATAAAACCCTTCATATTGTATTAATGAACGGCACATTTTATGTTACTTTAATTGACTAATAACTCTTTCTAGTTTTGTAATGGTTTACAACAAGAAGAGTTCACTTTGTGGTGCAGTGGTTTAACTGATTGTAATATATATACAGTATATAGGATTGAAAAGGCTGCTCAATCTAGTGCTGCGTTTATTCCATGTATTAGGTGTCTCCATGTCTACATAGTATAAGTTTTGTGAGTGAGTGACAAGTATTTGTTACGCTATAACACAAGCACAGAGGACTCCTGTATTCCACAATCGGATCCCCAACTTCCTGCATTTAATATACAGCCAGATTTAAAGAGCCAGTTCAGCGCTTTTTTTTAAAATTACATTTATTTATTATTATTTTTTTACACGGGATTGAAACCGGGGGTCTCAGGAGCTGCACTCCGTTCATTTCAGCTCCGGGGACCTCGGCTTCAGGAGATGAATACCTCCGTAGGGGATGATGGTAGCCGCTGGGTAGCACATTATGGCCGCGTTTCAAAGCTGCCGCGGTCAGAGGGGCCAATAGGAAGCCATGGCGGCAATCTACGCGGGTTCCTATTGGCCAACATGACGCGGGTGCTTTAAACTGCAGAAAGACATCGGCACCCTCTTCGAAGGTAAGTAACTCAGGAAGCAGGAGGTCCCCGGATCTGAGGTTGATGGGGGTCAGCTCCGGAGACCCCCTGCTTCAATCCTATGTAAAAATAAATGTAAAAAAAAAAAGACTTGGATTGCCTCTTTAATAACCCAGTTTCTTGTCCATTTTACCCCCCAAAAATAGATTGCTTCTCTTTTGGGGTAGAAACCTGCAAATAAATGATAACGTATATTACTTGTCTATGAGAACACCTCCACCCCCCTGTGAAAATGAATAAAAGTTCCCGGTTTACCTCCGTCTTGTGAATTCATGATATTAAGAGCAAACAGCATGGCGTTGGAGAAAGCGGTCGCTTCTTCTTTGCTTGCGAAGTTCAGGCCGTAGACCTGCCGCGCGTCCCGCCATTGATGGAAAGTCGGCGTGGCCTGGTTGTATTTCAGGCCTTTCACAATTGAATAGTTAATCACCACCTGCAAAGAAACGGGGGAATGTTTTATGCTGCAGAAAGCTGCTGGCAGAAGAAAAGTGAACCTGTCAAACCAAAAAGGTGGAATCCATACGTCAGAACATCCCATCTGTTTCTTCCTCCCATCCTACACCTCTTCCTAACTCTCCTCCTGCCTTCCTTGACTCTTTTTCCACTGTCTCAGAGGAGGATGTGTCACTGTTGATCTCCTTTTCTCTCTCTACCACTTGCTCTCTTGACCCCATTCCCTCCCATCTCCTAAAACCTCTTCTCTTTTCTCTGTACACACTCTCGCTAGGTGACCCAATAACATCTCTTGGGTTTAAATATCACCTCTATGCTGACGACACACAAATTTACTTTTCAACACCCGACCTTACACCTGCTGTACAAACCAAAGTTTCTGAATGTCTCTCTGCCATATCATACTGGATGGCCCTCCGCCGCCTTAAACTCAACATGGAAAAAACAGAACTCCTCACACTTCCTCCCAAATCTGGCCCTACTACCTCCTTCCACATTACTGTTGGAAGTACGATCATTCACCCAGTAGCCCAAGCGCGCTGCTTAGGGGTCACACTCGACTCCTCTCTCTCATTCTCCTCTCACATTCAAAACGTTTCTAAAAGCTGTCGCTTTTTCCTCCGCAATATCACTAAGATACGTCCGTTCCTCTGTTGCTCGACTGCTAAAACTCTGACTCAGGCACTCATTCTCTCAAATCTTGATTACTGTAACCTCCTGCTGTCTGTCCTTCCTGCCTCTCACCTGTCTCCCCTACAATTTATCCTAAACGCTGCTGCCAGAATCGCTCTGCTCTTTCCTAAATCTGTTTCTGCGTCTCCCCTCCTGAAATCCCTCTCCTGGCTTCCGATCAAATCCCGCATCTCACATTCCATTCTTCTCCTCACTTTTAAAGCTTTACATTCTTCTGCTCCTCCTTACATCTCATCCCTAATTTCTCGCTATGCACCATCCCGACTCTTGCGTTCTTCTAAAGGATGTCTTCTTTCTACCCCCTTTGTATCTAAAGCTCTCTCCCGCCTTAACCTTTTTCACTGACTGCCCCGCACCTCTGGAATACCCTTCCCCTCAATATCCGACTAGCACCCACTCTATCCACCTTAAGACACACTTGCTTAAACAAGCATATGAATAGCACTGTGGATAATACTGGACACATGATACATAAAGCTTGGCCCCCTGCAGACGCACTTACCAGAATTCCCTCCTACTGTCTCTGTACGTTCTCCCTACCTACCAATTAGACTGTAAGCTCCTCGGAGCAGGGACTCCTCTTCCTTAATGTTACTTTTATGCCTGTAGCACTTATTCCCATGATCTGTTATTTATATTATCTGTTATTTATTTGATTACCACGTGTATTACTACTGTGAAGCTCTATGTACATTAATGGCGCTATATAAATAAAGACATACAATACAATACAAAAACCGGGTTAACGTCGCAACCGCGCGACAGACTCACTTTTTACATGAGCGTTGCAATGAAGAGAACGTCCTTAGCCGTGCCATACCTTCTCTACGGCTCTGAACATCATTTAGGACAAGCTTAGCGACCTTGTAAATTTATCTTTACCCCTTTCGAAGGGGCTAGCAAAAGGTTTAAAGGACAACGTATATCTCTAGCGTCGCAATGATCAGGGCTGAATTATATACCCGCTATTGAAAGGACCCCACCATTTTCATTTTGACAGAATTATTTCTGTACTGTATGTATATATGTATTATTATTATTATTATTATTAATAATAATAATAATATTATTGTTTCCTGTAAGTTAAAATGTGTGAGATTTCATAAAAAAAATATGTGATCGAAAAGTAAAAACATTTGTAAAAAAATAAAAAATAAATGTTTTTTCACCCAGTAAGTAGTAATGTTCTAGGTGTTGGTTACCACAAGTACAAGCAAATATTGTATCACAGTGGTATGGGCTTCTGGTTAAAAGGTTGACAAAATCTCACTTCGCCTTTGAAACTTCAATACCTAAATGATTCCATGATCAAATTTGACAATATTTAACTCCATAACTCCATCCCCAGTCTGACTTATGGGCTTTGCTCTCAGCCAAAACCCATCTTTCCGGCTCTGGATGTAACTCGCAACAAATCTCGCCACCCTTGAGGTGTTTTTAGAAGTGGTTTACATAACGAAGCTACGCGTTCCAAAGCACCGATCCGTTCAGAAAGGGCTCTTTACAAGTAACCTGACACACTTTGGAGCTCCTAGAATACCGGTAGTTACCTATGTCTGAAGGTATCCTGACTTTGCTGTGTGCTTGGAACTGGGAATTGTTTGAAAGAAGAACGCGAGACCCAACTAATTTTCCAATTGATTTTTATTATTGTACAGTAGGGCCCCACTCATACAGCGCGTTCCGTTCTAGGCCGCCGCTGGAAAGCGAAAAGCGCCCGAAAAGCGGAACATAGCATTTGCTATGTCCACCTGCGATTTTCCGTCTTTTCTAACCCTTCTGCGTATGCGCGAACTCAGCCGCTCCCCCCTTCTGTGCATGCGCGGACTCGGCCATCCACCCTTCTGCGCATGCGTGAACTCGGCCGTCTTCCTTCTGCGCATGCGTGGACATGGCGGCCCCCTTCTCGGTACCACCGTATTGGCAGATCGCCGTGAAGCGCAACGCAGAGAAGCGAGGCCCTATTGTATTTCAAATTGTCACCTCCTCCCTTTCCTGTTCTTCCTTACCCTAGAAAAGGGGTGCGCAAAGTTTCCTGAATGCGCCGCCCTGTCTTATCTCCCCTCAGGCTCGCTCCTCCCTCCCCTGCACGGCTCCAGAGTCAAATGACGTTATGCGGTCATGTGACGTCACATTGCCGTAGCAACAAGACGTCACAAGACCCCGCGGCGTCATATTTATTTATTTATTTTAACACCAGCAATCTAATCGGCGGATTGTGCAATCCGCTGGCGGAATTTAACAAGCCAATCTGCGAGCGGACTGCAGAATCCGTGGATTGAATGGTTAAAATCCACCAGCAGATTGTATCCAGTAGCGGTTCGGGAATAACCCGCACGGATGGAAACTGGAACGGGGTGTCACACCGCGGAATGGATCTTTCAATGCAAAGCTCGGGAAATTCCGCGAAACGGATTTTGACACTTTCATCCCGTCTCTAGCGCCGTGTATATTTCTCCTCACCTGGACCAAGGAACTTGTACTCAAATAAGAAGATGCCTCAGCTTCCTGATGTTTGGTTAATTGTCACCGCCCCTGATTTATAATGAGAACGACAATGGGGTTTTTTTTTGTTTTTTTTCACAACGCCGGTTACATTGTGCCATTGAGTATTAATGCCCAGCCACTTGACAGGTAATGGTTATTGTACTTTAGTGAGCAGCCCAGATGTGTAAGCGGTGCATCATATTCATACCCGGGAAGTGAGAAGGAAAAGGACAGGCACTTACTTGTTGATCTTGAAGTTTAACCCCGACGACTCTGAAGGTGTTACTGGCAGTGTTCTGGTATATGTTAATCCGGCTGAATCCCTGCTGTCCAGGTTTGATTGGCACCCATTTTTTACTGGTGTCGTCATAGATCATGACTGAAGCTCGCGCTTGGCATATACTCTGTTCACTGAAAGCAAAGAGCAAGGAATGTGTTAATTGCAAAATAATTCTGAAGCTGGGACACAAACACGCCCCCCCCCCATCCCCCTATGGAACATATATTGGAGCTGTAAAAGAAAAGCACTCACCCCAATAACAACTCTCTAGCATTTTGAAGGAGCAATTAATGCACTTTTCTTATTTATTATTATGTTGGTTTTTTTTTTTTTACATAGGATTGAAGCAGGGGGTCTCCGGAGCTGAACCCCATTCATTTCAGCTTCGGTGCCCCCCGTGCTTCCCCAGACACAGATCTCCGAAGGGGGTGCAGGTATCTCAGGAACGTTTTTAAAGCCCCCGGACACTTGGGCCAATAGGAAGCCGCACCGGATGACATCACGGCTTCCTATTGGCCCGCAGGACCCGGGAGCTTTGAAATGACGCCATTACATGATCCCTGCTAGCCGAGTCAGAGCGGCTACCAGCACCCCCTATGGAGGTAAGTATCCCCGGAAGCAGGGGGTCCCAGTAGCTGAAATGAATGGGGGTCAGCTTCGGAGACCCTCTGCTTCAATCCTATGTGGAAAAATATATAATCATATATATATTTTTTTTTTTAAAGCAGCACATGGATTGTCGCTTTGACACACGTTCCATGTTTAGCAGCTTTTAAAGGTTAGGTCTACAGCAATTGTATAAAGTGCACAATGGGCAAAACATAGAAAGGGCGACATTTACTGCTTTGCTGCGGCCACAAGCACCGTTTGGGAAATAATGCTGCAGAGATCCCTATGCTGCAGTTACCGAGCCTGCTTAACAAGGCACTTTTGAGAACATTCTTAATAGTAACATGTTTTACTCTTCTCACCAAGGACTACATCCCCATAGCACTGTTAAGTCAGGGCTCACGACATTGCATTAGCTTCCAATAATGTGACATTAAAGCAGCAAAGCATGAAGCACTGTGTGATTTGTGTTACATTTGTTTGTAGTTACAGGATTGAAGCAGGGGGTCTCCGCAGCTGAACTGTGTTCATTTCATCTCCGGGACCCCCTGCCTCCAGAGATACTTACCTCCGTAGGGGATGGCAGTATCTCCTTCATGTTTAAATGTTCAGATCATGTGGGCCAATAGGAAGCCGCAAGGGGTAATGTCACGGGTTCCTATTGGCCTGCCTGCGCGGGACATTAAACCCGCCATTTTGTTAGGTACACAAGTTACCTGGTTGCAGATACTGGCACCCCCTTCTGAGGTTAGTATCTCTGGAAGCAGGGGGTCCCCAGAGCTGAAATTAATGCAGTTCAGCCCCGGAGACCCCCTGCTTCAATCCTGTAATAAAAAAATCGTGCAGTGATACATGTGTTACTCCCAACCAGACACCGAAAAAAAACGCTTTTTAGGGAGAGAGAAATGCTCTCCTGTCCAGAAAAAAGCCACTTTTCTGGATCTCGATGAGAGTAATGAAAGTTTAGTTAAATCCTTGCTTTAACCTTAATGGACTTTAGTGCATATGCGATGTTAGGGTAAAAGGCGTCTTTTGCAAACAACTATCACGAACAGCTGTTACAGTTAAACGCAATGCTCTTTATGGGGGACAGATTACGTAATGGTACATTATTAGCCTTTGAAGATGGCGGTAAGGCTAAACGTTAACTTAGGCTGACGCTGCGTTATGTCACATAACTGAGCTTTGTGAATCTGGGCGCAACTATCATTTACGACCGTTATTCTCCTGTTTGCAACATTTCTGGAGCATAAAACAAAGTTAATTAATGTCATTAAATAATGCTTCAATGTCATGCAGTTTACATGGTCACTGCAGGACTAGGTTGAAATGCATTGTATGCAAAACCTGCAGCAATAACAATACACATTTTCATGCAGATAAAAAAAAAAACATTAAACATTCATGAGGAAACATCTTGAGGATTTATGGCTTAGGGACAGCTGAACTACCACAAGATGATGGATATATGGTTGTTCTTAACAGGCAGGCCGCTGAGTGTTCTGGGAGTGTGGCTCTTTATATGTGTGTGTGAAACATTACAGAGGTTATATATAGGAACATCTGTTAATGCACTTCAGCAACTGTTCACCTACTGCTAGCATGTTATTTAACACCTTCATGGCTGGAAACACCTGCCGTGCAGTGCTACTAATTAGCAAGAAATAATATCTACTAGCCCAGGAGTGGCCAACACCAGTCCTCAAGGGCCACAAACAGGTCAGGATTTAGGGATATGCCTGATTTAGCACAGGTGGCTCAATCAGGGGCCCAGTCATTATGGCAGCAACTGATTGAGCCATCTTTGCTGAAGCAGGGATATCCTGAAAACCTGACCTGTTGGTGGCCCTTGAGGTCTGGAGTTGGCCACCCCTGGTCTACAGTATCTCAGGAGTCTGCACATAGACGACATTCAACACTGCAAGTCAATGTGTGGTCTTGGAAGCACAGACAGTTAAGGGGGTTATGCTTTAAGTACGTCAGTGCGTGATCAGGACTAACACACTTTGGAGAATAATCCCCATGGGGATATATTTTATATCTGCCGAAGAAGCCTTTCTGGACGTTTTCAGACCAAAATCCCCATTGAAGTCTAGGGGGAATTTGGACCAAATATGGTCATATAAAATTGACCCCATAGTCTTTTACAGTTTCATGTGTGGCTAGTAATTAATTTACTGGCATTGTTTATCCAAAAGAAATCTGCAATTTAATGGTCTGATGCCATTGCTGCTTCTTATTGGCCAGTGGAAGTGAGGCTTGATTGGCAGCCATATTGATCTCCAAAAAGTTTCCAGAAACACCAGCATATAAAAGTTTAATGTCTCAGAACCCGGGGGTAATGTGTTTACACTTAGTAATATCACAGACTGCAGCACTAAGTAAGAAGGCGGCCATTATGTTAGGCACACAATCAGAATTTTTACAGCTGTATAACAGGAGCACCAAACGATTGCCAGCTTAGGTAAAACTGTAGAATTATACATCGTCACATGCGTTAGATATAAAATTAAGAAGAAAAAAAGGGGAGGGGGATGTATTATTGCTGCTTTAAACTTTGGAGATATATAAATATACTGGACACCTAACAAGCTCCTATTGAACCCCCAAAATAACCACAAACTAATAAATGATATATTCATACATACATACATACATACACGAATTTAGGATTTTCACCACCAAATTACAGTATCTGAAACAAACTGCAACATGATATGAGATAGCTTTATAAACGCAAAAATGAATAACCGCAAGATAAAAACAATCAGTGACAAAATATTCATACAATAAACCTCTCCAGGGTGTACTAGGAGTGCTGCTCTCTCCGAAATACCCACCCAACTCTTACGCAGATCTCTTGACTTTGTAACCTTTGACCTTTCTTCCTCCCTACCCATACTCCACCCCCAACATACCGACCCACATTAACACACCAGATGCAATACCCACACACCACGGAGCTGGAGGTATAACGGTCACACATTTTATTAAACCATAAATATATGTTCAACATTCTCCAAGCCAACCAGTTACCCTGCCAGAGTACCCAACCTGTTACCCTGCCAGAGTACCCAACCAGTTACCCTGCCAGAGTACCCAACCTGTTACCCTGCCAGAGTACCCAACCTGTTACCCTGCCAGAGTACCCAATCTGTTACCCTGCCAGAGTTCCCCAGCTGTTACCCTTCCACAGTACCCAATCTGTTACCCTGCCAGAGTTCCCCACCTGTTACCCTTCCACAGTACCCAACCTGTTACCAAATAAAACCAGCCAAGTACCACCCAGCACTCTGGCTTCTCGCACATTAACCAATCCCAGCTGAGGAAGCTCCCCATACCCCCCGCCCAGCGGTGCCCAATTGCCTGCCGTAGGCCCCATAATATAACTCCAACTTCTCTAACAGGGTTTTATCCCACCCAATGTACCAACATTTCTGCAGCTGTGACACACATAATGACCACACTAAAAGCGTTATACAGTACATACCATTAATATTTACTTTGTAAACTTGTACCTTTTCCGTGGGAGTGCGAGAGATTTGTTTCCCAGCCTGAGGCCCCAGATCCTTTCCTCCCTCCTTTATGGGCTCCACAGCCCCTCCTCCCACCCCTCTGCCATCACTAGCCACCCGCACCCAAGCCTCCCCCTTTCTAAAGTTAACCCACTCATGCTCCCCGGTGGGCCAGGAATAGGCCAACCTAATAGCCCCAAAGAGAGGAAAAGAGGGGGTCATGTCAACCAGAGAGAAGGGCCGGGGGGTCAGCTCGGTGCTGCGGTCATGCCACCTTCCCCAATGTGTATGTCAGGGCTTCCTTTACAATTACACTGCCATATCTGGTATCTGTCACACGTCTCCCATCTTACTCAGTATGTTCTGAAAACCTGACCTGTTAGGGGGGCTTGAGTTGAGCCCCCCTGATCTATCATTTACCTTGCTAACTTCTTCAAACGCTTCCTTTGTTCTTATTGCTTTTAGTCCCGGATACAATCTTTTCATGTTTGTGTCTACGTTTATACGATTATTCTCTTTGTGTTACTGCGGAGTGATATTTTCACACACACTTTTCAGCTTTGTTGGGCCAGCTCAGCTGGAAACAAACTAGTTTCAGCATTTTCTGTTTGGATTGAAGCAGGGGGTCTCATTACCTGAACCCCATTCATTTCAGCTCCGGAGACCCCCTGCTTCAGGAGATATATATCTCCATAGGGGGTGCTGGTTACCGCCCCGGCTGGAGGAGCAGGGGTTCACATACTGGACGCTTTTCAAAACTCGCGCACCCTGCCGGCCAATAGGAAGCTGTGACGCTCTCCGGTGCAGCTTCCTATTGGCCAGCATAACGTGGAGCTTTAAAAAGCAGAGGGATACCGGCACCCACTTTGGAGGTAAGTATCTCTGGAAGCAGGGGGTCCCGGGAGTTGAAATGAATGGGGTTCAGCTCCGGAGACCCCCTGCTTTTATCATGTGCAAAAAAAAAAAGTGCTTGAATTGCCTCGTATAAGGCGATTGACCAGGAAATGAACGCTGTTCGGTCACGTTAATTTAAAAGGTCTTTGGACCATTCAGGGACAGATGCTTTGCACCCTCTGCTGTCTGAAATGAGAGGCCACATAACAGCTGTCACTTCACCTAATACCTTGAAAGGCTTTAGCATTATGGGCTTTGTAACGCTGCATTCACACATAGTCAGGTTTTCTATTACAAAGCACTGGGGAAATAAGAGAGGAACGTGAAAAATGAACATTGCAAATGACAAAGTCTCAGAGGCCCCACCTCAGCCTAACTACCAAAAGGGAAAGACTCTCTTGTATATAGTCACACTAGATGCCGCAAGTGTCCCCAGAGAATCACATAGACCTAAAAAGTAACGCTTATTCATGTAACTGTATGATATCATTAGATTTCCGCCCCCCATGGGGCGTTCCTCAGAAATAGAATAGTTGCAGAGTGCACTCGGCAAGCTCCAAATGCAGGTTCTCTGGGATAATGGGGCTGGAATGTTGCAGTTTTATTGCGTTTAACTCCTTGTCCATTCAATGTCTCTGGCACTGCTCATTAATAAGCAATGCCCTGTAACCGTCATAAATAATACCAGTTCAATAGCTCCTTGCAAAGAGTCAGGGTGGCAATCCTGCACAGAATGTCTGTTTTAACTAGCACACTGGCAAGTCTTCCATATATTTGTCCCATATTGAAACATTTTGCATTGATTTCAGGGTATCAAATAATTACCAGCTTCCTGAGAAATCATGTAAAGATTCAGTTTATTTTCCTCCCTTGCACCTGTGTAGTCCCCTCTGGGGACTACTAAGTAATGTAAGGGGTTAACAGCCTTAATGGGTTAACCGAGTGGGATCACTGGTATTCCCCCCCTGCCCCATCATGTGATATGTGGTGACTATGCAGAAGGGATTGTCACTACCCTGTATGTCTTATGACAAGTGATGTCACAATAGGGAGATAGAAGGGTACATATAGCTCCACCCAATGTTCTAGAAGCAGGTTCCTCAGAGTTATGGCAGAGGACCTCACTGTGAGTCCTGTATAAAGGTTTAAGTTTATAGTTATGTGAATTAAGGATGTCCTGTCACCATTTATTGTTGTTAGTTAAGGTGCCCTATTTAGTTAGCGCCCATAGTAATGGCCCAAGATTGTTCTCATGCAAGAAGAGAAGTAAGCATGTGCTCAGCAGTTCTCAGAGTAGGAGCTCCAGAGCCTAATCGGAGCAGCCACACCAGAAGGTCAATAGTAAACTCCCAATAAGTATGGACAAAGAATGCCGTACACAGTAATGGGATAATGATCCCAGAGAGTTGTGTGTGTGCCCCAACATGTGTCCACCTGCGATAGGTCATTATAGACGCTACGCAGGAGATTGCAAATCTAACCGATACTAATGGAACAAGCGTAAGTACCTCCCCAGCGTAGGAATGAGAGATACCAGTAGAAGAAGCACAGAGTAACCATATTGTTTGCCACCAGTTCATGCCCGAAGTGAAGTCTGTCTGTTATATGGCGACCATTATAAAGGAATATGAATAAAGCTCTTGTTTGTACTACAAAAATTCCTGGCGCCTGTGGCAGAGCCTTTCCCTGGTTTAAAAGAGCAGCACACATAGAGCCTGTCTGTAGGTAGAGTCAGTTATCCAGTCTCCACCTGGCTCATCAAGCAGCTTTAAATGTGTGCTACACAAACTGCACAGATCTCGAGTACAGGGATGCTGTGTTGCCAGAAGAGATTCACAGGACACTTGTCTTAAGCACAGGACTGTGCTGCCAGCAAGATACCTTGAAACCAGACCTGGTATTCCAGGGCACAGCAGACCCTGGTACCCGCCAGAGGGTGGCCTCCAACAGACACCAACGCAGAGACTGACATACAGGGCCCTTGCTTACAGGTACATCTTTGGACTTTGGGGTCAGAGGTTGGAAAGAGGCCTATCCTCCCAGCCCTGCAGAGAGGGACTGGGAACATGAGTTAGCCCTTACAAAGGGTTTATTTGGTTTCTTAAAGATGTATTGTTTGCAGCTACGGGCTAGGTAAAAACCATATTTCATTTTCCCCAATATGTTTCCCTGGTTGTACCTCTGCATTCATCTCCTAGAGCGCCCATCATTATTCTATCTGCATATCCACACCCAGCCTGCATCGACCCAGCTACCTGAACAGGTACTGTATGAGAGACTGAGCATTGCCATGTTTATAGTTCAACACAACGTAAACGCCATTAGTGCCAGGCAAGGAGGGCTACATATGTGGGTGGCTTGCTCAGGGTTTTAGTTTTCACTTGGTCCTTTTCGTTTTTGCCTCCAGTAAACCTCCATCTGTGGTGTGTTGTGTAGAACTTCCAATCACGACACTGCCAGAGGCCAAATACCTTCTATCAACTCCCAGCCAGATCACCGTCTCCAATTTATTTCCGGGATGCTCTACAAGACGTCTTCTATTTTCAAAACCCCACTCGTAGAGTAATACAACTTAAGGTAAAATAGAGACTTTTTTTTGACTTACTTTAATACATTTCTAATTAGGGTTACACCATAAATCTAACCAAAGGTGCTGCAAAAGATTGACAGACTCACAGTATAAAGTATATTAAACAAACATATATTTAACACAAGTTTTATTCTAAATAAGAAGGGAAGAGAACATAATAACGAAACCCCCAAAGAGTAAGCACGGTAAATTATATTCAATAATTTATTCAATACTTTTGTTCATCTATTTATAGATTATAGTATATTTTGTTTAAATAATTTGTCCTCATTTTAGTGATGTCCATTGGACAATATTACTGGCCATGCATGGAGTTTCAGTGCAGCTGCTGATGATAAATTAAAGGGGTAATTCAATCCCATAACCCAATGCATTGTAGAAAGTGCCTTAAACAGCCAGGTGTCCTCACTGAGATTTTCAGTGTTCTAGGTATATGTTATTCTAATACTGCATGATAAACCAGGGGTATTGGAGCACTGCAATAGAACCAATAAACTGCGCCATTTATATTCCAGTTAAAGGAAAAGCCATTTTATTAGCTGGAAAGACAACAGAAACCACCAAAAAGAGCCTAGTCTATTCATGCTGCACTGCAGACGTTACGTCACCAAAACAAGAGACTGGACATATACAGAGGGGGCTCTTATCTCAAGATCTCATGCACGATAAATATCTATATATAAAAATGTTACGATAGTTGTATAAAAGCTGCAGAAATAGTGTTTATCGCTAGTCCAAATAATGCTTTTGGAAAAGAACCTTTTCATGGAAGTGTTTAATAGCCTGAAATACACCAGTGGTACCTGGCCTGCATGTCAGCCCTCACAGGGAAGAGAGAAGGGAACAGTGTGGTTATTATTAGCCAATTGCAGGTCAGTAAGTTAAGGAGCTATGAATGGGGCTACAGTTCAATAAACTAGCTTGCGTAAGCCCCATATTTTAACCCAATATATGTTTAAACCCATTGCTCTGGAGTTCTGCTCTACAAAACGAAAGAATGAGCCATCTCACAATTCCTTGCTCCACTGAATTACTGATATCGTCAGACTGCAATGCATAGTTACGCATTCCTATGTTTGCTACGTAAATTCATGTCATGGTAGGAAGTCCTTTAGGGAAAGGCAGTAGGAGTTCAGAAGGCTTGCACTGGCAAAGCAGCAGATGCTGTTAAATCGCTTGGCTTGGCACTGGCAAAACCCGACTAGCATTAACTGAGAGAAACACTATTCATATATTATCAGCAGATGCTGCAACTGGCACCAAAGTTGAGCAGCCAAATACCAGGAAAAAAAATAGGATTTCCAGAGAATTTGAAAAAAAAACAAAAAACAATCAACATTTCTAAAACTTTGTAGCATATTCTCACTGTATTGTGATGTATTTATTGATTTGTTCTGTTCATGACCTAGAAAATATATTCATACCCCTTAGAATACAGAGCCCCCTAAAGCGCTCTGAGAGTATGTTTACTGGCTATGCAATTGTTTAACCCAGGCTCTGCTGAAAAGCTGTGTAATACGGCAGGCAGAAACTGAAATGGATTAGAAGCAAAAGGTGACACTGAGTGCTCATTTGTATGTCATTACCCAGAATCCTTGGCTGCAGTGGAAGCATTGTATGCTAAGACCTCGGATATAGTCGACGTGCAACTGAGCGCCTCTGAGCGACAGTGTGAATCTGTGAACTGAGATCGCTCGCGACGGAGAGGCGTGTCAGAGGCGTGGCTGTGACATCACGAGGCTGGTTCACCCTCATTCGCTGAACCACTCGCGTGACCCGGCCGTCACGCGACAAAATCAAATTGTTTTTGTCGGCTCAAAATGTTGCCGCGCGGTCACTCTTCATCGCGTGCATGCTCGCGCTCCCTATGGCCGGCCCTATAGAGCTGCTGCATTTTGTTTTGCGCCACGCACACACACTTGCGCACACCGTCGCTCGCACTATGGCTGCAGAGATAATGGGGAGAGGCTGGGTTGCAGTTCTGTCTGAGACATGTTACTCTGCTCACAAGTGATGTTTTTCTTTGAATTGCCTTGTACTCATTTCAAATGTCTAGAACTGAAGATTTTACACCTTTCATTGGCACAGTGGCAAAGCAATGGCAACAAACAGGTTAAAAACAAGCAAACTTTTTTTTTAATAAGCTTCTCTAGTGAACAGATCTGCTAAATATGTGAGAAAGAAAACCTAATTGGGAATTATTTTTGACATTAAAGGTAATAGTTTGATATATGTATATGTTTGCTATATTTGCTGGACATTAACTTAAATGACAGGTAGCGCTGTATCGGTGTGGTTACCCAGCGCTGAGTGAGACTCCCCCATTGGTTACTTAGCGTGTTGGGTACGGAGGACGCTTCCTGAATTACTTCCATGTGTGGATTAACTAGAAGAAGGGAGAAATAATAATACAATAAAAAGGCTGCTATGTTCTCTCATTTCTACCAATCTACACTACACGGCCTTCGGAGGGGCTGGTTTAGAACATCTTTATGTATCAGTGCATCCTACAGCAGTCCCTTACCCCGCACACCGCTGTGTAAATGGTATGTATGGATATCTTTATTTATACAGCACCATCCAGGTACATAGCACTTCACAGCAGTAATCCACATGACATAATAATATACAGTAACACATAAAGCAGCTTGGAGCCCTTCAGCGACGGGTCACATGACCGCTGGGGCCAGGCTCCCTCCTCTTCCCACCTACCCCCCCCCCCCTTTGGGGTCCCCTCACCTGTAGCGCTAGGATGTGCATTGCCTCCCCGTCCCGGCCAGCCGGATACTGTTTCCCCTCCCTTCCGCCTGCGCGCCCCCCCCCCCCCTTTTCTCCCCCCCCCCCCCGGGGGGGGGGGGGCTTAGGGGATTTAAACTGGGCAGGGAGCGGGGAGGCAGCCCGGTCACAGGAAGTCCCGCCCACCCGGCCCTTTGTGTGATAAACATGACAGAATTTAATTATATTGTGTATGCTGTATTTTCCCTTTCACAATGTGGATAAAAGAAAGACTTTGATGTTGACGTACCTGAGGTGGACATTTTAAAGGCAGGTGTTGCCTTCGTCACGGCGGCTGTTGGGGGGGTTAGTGCATGGTAACCTTGCCAGCGGGGGCTCTATGGTGCAGATAACCCCTAAAGCCTTCGGGTGGGGAGCGAGTGGGCAGGGCTCATTTGTGCGTAATTCCCTGAGCCCAGTATCACTTAACAGCCGGGCCAACGGGCGCCCGGCTTGGTGGGTGTGCAGGCCATGGTTGGGGTGCCAATGGCCTTTACCCGGGGGGAGAGCCCGCTGGCAGAGGTAGCACTCACCAAGGTTTATTATTATTTGTGTAAATAAAGCCGGGGCCCTTGAACCTCCAGACCTTTGTTGTGTGTTTATTTATGTGTGTTAGGGGGTGACGGGGGCGGGATCAGAGGGGGAGCTTCGTCGCAGGCGCCGAGGTCATGGGAACAAGCGCTTCAAGGGGATCCCTGTCCCAAAAAGCTTAACACTCTAAGTACAGGTAGGTATGCGATGGTCCAGGACAGGCAGTGCCCCCCCCCCCCCCAAACCATTTCACTGTCACAACATAGTATAGTTCAAAGAAATTAGGAGAATTGCAAACATCATGTACGTGATGTTCTTCCTGAGACCATTTATTAGATGTACAGTATAAAGAGATAAAAAGCTGCACAACATTTTGGCGATGCAACCCCCATTTATAAGGTCAGTAAAGCTGGAGGGAAAGCTTTTTCAAGAACCACCCCAAGACATGGAATAAGCTCCCTGCTGCTTAAGAAATCAGGGTGTTTGCTTCCATTCAGAAAGGAATGAAAACCCTTCCTTTTTAAACAAGGCCTGGCAAACGACCCTAATACCCTGGCAGCCATCTTTTTTGCTCCCCGTTCGTGTTTCCCGCCTTTCGACTGAGCCTCTGTTTGAGCCACCTGTGTGGAAGCAGGGATATCCTAAAAACCTGACCTGTTGGTGTCCCTTGAGGGCTGGAATGTCACCCCTGGCCCAGACCTAGCATATAGGAGTTCATCCTATAACTTTATCTTATGCCATTCCACAGACCTGTTGAAATTCTAAATACAAGATGTATTTTTTCCTTTGCGTCTTAAAAAAAGGGTTTATTTCAAATATGATAAAGTGTTGCCTTATGCCTGGAGAGGTTGCAATCGCAGGGGGCACTTTCTTCCATATATGTTAACGTGCCCATTTATCTCACAAATCCGGACTGAGATCAAAAATCAATTCGAGCAAGTTCTCAATATCTCAGTCCCAAAACACCCAGGTATAATGTTTCTAAGTAAACCCATTCCAGATACATCCAATGCGATAAATAAATTGGCTTCTCATCTTTTGGTAGCAGCCAAATGCTCAATGGCACAACCCTGGAAACAAACTCCCCCTCCAGCTATAAGCTTGTTCACTGTAAAAGGTCAGGCCTACCTTAGAGAGGGAGAAACTGACCACCTTCCTAAGCCATTCAATGCAGAAATGTCTTCAGATATGGTTTAAATTGGATTAGTACCTTCTCTCAGGACTTTCTGTTCTAGGAGTTATTGAATTCTTTAAGCAAAATCTTAAAATCACTTAATCCAAGGGTGCGCGACTCCAGTACTCAATACCCTCCAACAGGACAGGTTTTCAGTATATCCCAGCTTCAGCACAGGTGATTCAATCAGTGGCTGTCTGACTGAGCCTCTTATTGAGCCACCTGTGATGAAGCAGGGATATCCTGAAAACCTGTCCTGTTGGGGAGGCTTGAGGACTGGAGCTGAGCACCCCTGACTTAACCCACAGAACATTAATGATGCATTTTTGAGCGCTTTTTCAAGTTGTGATATATCCTCATACTTACCTTTGTATAGTTGCAATTGTGACACCTCATGTATCAATATTAATTGATTTATACTCTCTTTCCCACCCCGCTTTATGCTTTATTTCTCCCTGTCCGTGAAAGACTGAATTAAAAAAAAAAAAACAAGAAAAAAACATTGTCCCAAAAAATTGCTGTATTGCAACAGCAGGTCCGTCCATTTATATTAACATAATATGTTATACGTATATAATGTATACGCTATGTATACGTTTATGTAGTCAATCAAAATAAGGTTATCGTGTGGTAATTTTACACTGCATTGAAGCAGCAAAACATGTGAAATCGTATGTGTTTTTTTTTTAAATAAATCAATTCTGTAGTATTAGATAATAGTGACTGTTTTACTTGTATTTATGCATTTCTCAATGCCATTTTTGTATGCGTGTTAAAGCCTCCTTTGATTTCTATAGCAGTGTAATAATATCTTTGCAACACTTTCCTCTTGGTGCTCATTTGCTGTCAATGTTCCCAGCTGTTTGAACTGTAAACTGTAACAGTAGATAATGCTGCCTTCGTAATGTAAGGATATATTGTAGCTGCTGATTTACACTCACTGAAGGATTGATTGAAACTGAAAGGCAGCCATTTAGTTAGGCACAACATCAGGATTTTTACAGATTTACAACAGGAGCACCAAACGATTGCCAGCTTAGGTAGGAATGTAGAATTCTACATTGTCACGTGCCTTACATGTAAAAATATGGGGGAAAAGGGGGAATGTAGTAATGCTGCTTAAGGCCGTAATATAGTGTGGGCGCGCACAGCAGGGAGCGTGGAGACGGGCGATAGCAGGGAAGAATCCGAAAAGTAAGTATTCGCGCCGCTATCGCAATGTGTATGTGTGTTTGTGTGCAAAATATTAATAAATAATTTATTCTCACAGCATGTTTTTTTTTTTTTAATATATATATATTTATATATATATATTACACACACATACAGTGACACACACAGTACCTTCCAAGCCTGTCGCTCACAGCAGCATGGACCGTACACACAAAAAGTGTGCGTCACGTGCACGAGCATTCGCACGAGCGTTCGCACAGGCGCGCGCCCACTATATTACAGGCCTTAAAATGTAAGTCTGCACAAAATGTATATTCTACATCATGTTTAAATCTACACGGATGTCGTTTTGTTTAACAACATCCTCTTCATTTGCCTAAATTATTTCCGTCCTTACGACTTCACACTATGTTTTAAAAAACTTGTAAAAAAAAGGTTTATGCCACAATTTCTTTTATCATTGTATTGTATGTCTTTATTTATATAGCGCCATTAATGTACATAGCGCTTCACAGTCGTAATACACGTGACAATCATATAAATATGTCTTTCTTTTTTCATTCATTCACCAGGACCCAACATGATGATATGTAGTGTTTTTTTGTTTGTTTTTTAAATAATTTGTTAGCTACATGACATGGCTCAATAAAATACAGAGTAATTAAACGCTTAGGCTTTGCTGACACACAAGGTATTTTATGCATACGTTTCAAAAAGACGACCAAAGAATTTTGGCCAAAATTAGCCGTGACAACACCAAACATGAACCTTCTCTGCGTCACGCTAAATGTGTCTCCATACAAGTGAAAGTGCGTAAATATGCAATACATTCCGTCCTGAATACTGCAGAACTGCTGCTGCAGTCTGCTGTGCTGATACAATAAATATCTTCAAAAAAAAGGTAGGACATCTTTTTAGAAAGGAAATATAAAAAATAGGGATATACAAAATAAGTAAACATGGGAAAGATGTTGATCCAGGGAGAAATCTGATTGCCATTATTGGAGTCGGGAAGGAATTGAATTTCTCCCTTAAGAGACATCATTGGATGATGTGTCAGTTTAAAAAAAAAAAATTATTTGCCTTCCTTTGGATCAAAATATTGTAAATAGAAATATAGGCTAAGTATCTGTCATCTAAATTTATCATAGGTTGCACTTGATGGGCACACTGTATGTCTTTTTTCAACATCTACTATAAAACTATATGCTAGACAGTCCTAAGAAGTTTGTGTTAGTGCATTTTACAAAGTGTGTGTGTGTGTGTATATATTTACATTTTGCAAACAGCCGTTGGTTTAACTGGAACTGCTTTTGGCGCTAGGTGATAATTCTGGAAGATTGGTCAACACTCTATATTTATTTCAATATATCAGGATTTTCTTATGGAAAGAAATATAAGTGTTGAATGATTTCCTAGATCATGTTTTACAAATCACAATATAGGTGGAAGCAGGAAATATAGCATACTTTTTTTGGTGAGAAAAGGTTTCTGAGACTACGCCTACCCAAGACTATGCATAAACAAGATGTGTGTTCTAAGTACAAGAGAGTATTTACCAAATATAGTTTGCTTGTATCATCATATCAACTTTAGCAATGTTTGAATAGTGTTTTGGTCTTTGGAAGCAACTAAGGAAAACACACTAAAAATTAGAAAAATACACAAGCAATTAAACAAAACTCAACACTGCACACACACTATTTGTTTTTTTTCCCAATAAAACATAGGAACAAGGTACAAATAAAACGGTCTTGAGCTGAACCTACTTCCACCTCTATGCAGCAATATGTAATCACAATAAAAACAGTCTGCGTTAAGGCAGCTTCAATAAAACCTAGTGTTATATTTTATACGTAGTATTACGTCCCCTAGGGACGGAGGGTGCAGAAGACCATGTAAACATATTGCCGGTTATTACAGCATCGAAGTGGATTATTGATAAAGACATTTTACTGAACACTAAATCTTTCTCTACGTAAAACTATTCATTGTCTTAATTAAAACGTCAATTGCCCTTGTCATTCAGAAATCAGCACCTACTTCATTGGATTTAGTAAGATGCTATCTATCAGGTTTCAAAAATCCTTCCCCTTCTGTGTGTTAATGTGTTATGTGCTCACCTAGTAGCAGCTGCCATGGATGAAGCCAAGAAGCAAAACAAATTCCACACAAACACCCGTTGCCTGCTCAGCGTTCACTGGGCATGACGGTAAGGCTATGGTTGGGCTCGCTATGTTTGTAGGAGCTATAGGTTGTGTTCGGCTTTAGACACACTGGTAAACTTGAACAGGAAAAGGATGTTTTACCAGAACAGGAAATAGACCTTGGTTAAGATGTGAGCTATGGTAAAGAGAACCGAAACAACTCGCTCATGCTGATCACATATGGGACGTTCCTGTGAACGCAGCATTTTAACCCCTTAGGTGATGGCTAGGCCTGTACATGTATTGTGTGAGAGGCTACAGTCACTACGATGGGCCATATTCTATATGTGCCACAGTGGCCGGCCTGGGTATTTTCAGCCGAAAATCACCATACACTTCAATAGGGATTGCAGACCGAAAACAGCCTGATCAGCTGTCTCCGCATATATACCGTGCAATAAAGCCCAAAGTCAATGGGACTTTTTCAGCTTGCCTTCCAATGCAAGCAACGTGTTACAAGCCCTTTGTAACTCTTGGCTCTCTAACTCTTTATAATAATAATAATAATAATAACTTTATTTCATATAGCGCTTTTCTTCCCAATGGGACTCAAAGCGCGTCACACTTACAGTATAGCGCACGGTACACAGCGCATAGAATAGTGACAGAAAAAAGAGTTGTAGGTAGGGATTTTAAGACCCTACAGTTGGGAGAGATAGCAGGTTTTAAAAAGGCAATTCAAGCTGTGAGGGTAAGGGTAAATGTGACTGCTTTTAATAAAGGTCAAGCCCGCTATTACCCCTACCTGTCAATAATATATCTGTATTATGTATATATTGTCGTGCCCCTCCCACCCCCCCCCCCCCCCAATCAAGGAATGGGTCTATTACAAACACTTGGGGGAAGGGAGACTCCTAGCCAGATGAGATAAGCTCATCTCAGTTTTATTTGTAGAAGGGAATTCTTAACAAGGGATGAAGCTGGGAGAAGCTCAGTATCCACTCCAGTGCTGGTGCCAAGCCTGGAATCCTGTTGCAGAGGACTGCAGGAAGGAGGAACAGGGTAAATCTCTTTAGGGAGGTCCCTGCACCAAAGTTTATAGGGTACCCCAGTTTCCCAGTTGTAAGTGTGTGTTGATTTACTGTAAATAGTTGTGAATATTTCTTTTTCCAATAAATTAGTTAATATAAACTCTGTGTTTCTGTCTGGTGAATTGATCCCTGGTGTGTTAGTCCTGGTCTCCCATGACACAAGCAGCTTAATTTTTTTTATTAATTGTTTTAATATGCAGCATTTGCTTACCTTTTATTTAAAACTAATTCAACAAAGTATCCAGCCACTGCTCCTTCTTTTACCGTGCACCTCACACCTGGAACAATCTACCTGAGACTCTCAAAGAAGCCACCAGTCTTAAATTCTTTCTAAACTAAAGCGGTCTCACATTTTAATCTGGTCTGTAACTGTTTCATACGCCAAAGAGATACAATATGCTAAACTGTTCATGCAATGTCATTATATATAATGTATAACCCTGTTCATTTAATGGAATTATATATTTGTAACCATGTATTTGTCATCATAACTCTGTGCCCAGGACAGACTTGAAAATGAGAGGTAACTCTCAATGTATAACTTCCTGGTAAAACATTTTATAAATAAATAAAATTACCTATGCTGGAGGACTTCCGGTGACGTCACAGCCGATGGTCTGCTAGTGGAAGAGCTCCCGGCGCCCTCACCAATACAAACATTAGAACAAGCTTATTCTCCACCTCAAACTCCCCGAAAATCGACCCCACACCGAGAACAAACACCGGAGAGATGGCAGGGAAGCCGCAGAGGAAGAGCCAATGCCCTGTCACCAAATTCTTCCCTCCGGCGCAACGCCTAGCTGAGATCAGCCCCGAGGAGCAAGATGGCGCCGGAGAAGAACCGGAGCATGAGGTGCGCAGCGGCCGACAGAGCCCGACTGACTCGGACCCCCCCGGTCTTAAATAAAGATTTTTTTGATGCCTTAATCATTAAAATGAGGAGGGGAGTTCAGGAGGACACGGAAAAGGCCCTCCAAACCATCCGAGCAGAAGTGGAAGCACTGACGGAGCGGACGGAAGACCTGGAGGTGAAGATGGAGGGAATCTCAAACGAGCAGGCTGAGACCCACGAAGAAGTACTGCGATGCGGAGAGGCGATCCGACACATACAGGACAAACTAGAGGATATGGAGAACAGGGAGCGAAGGCAGAACATCCGCCTCAAAAATATCCCCGAAACTATCACCCACGAAGAACTCCAATCATATCTTCGCAGACTCTTCCTGCAGCTCGTCCCTGATCTATCAGATCACGACCTGCACACGGACCGTGCCCACAGAGCCCTGGCCCCGAAATCATCGGACCCAAACCGACACAGAGATGTGGTGCTGCGAATGCACGCATACTCTGCTAAAGACCGCATCATGACGGCGGCCAGGGAACTGAGGACTGTGACCATGGATGGGGTACAAATCCAACTCTACAACGACCTTTCCCAAACAACAATAAACAAAAGAAATGCGCTGCGCCCACTTACCACCTATCTCAGGGACCAGGGGGTTAAGTATCGATGGGGGTTCCCCTTCAAACTAGTGGTGCTCCGTAATGGCCGCCACCACACAGTAACAACCCCTGAAGGCGCTAAGAACTTCCTGAAAGCGCTAGGAGTCCCTCTCCCACCGCAGAAGAGCAGCCGCCCCAGCACTGAGGAGACGTCGGAGATGACCCCCCAAGAAGCCCCCCGAACATCGGAGAGATTGGCGAGCCAGCGTCTCCGCTGAACCCTGATGATCCAGCCAACTGAGAGGCCCAAGAAAACCACAAGAGGCCCCCACAGTCACCCCACGCAAACCCAGAGGCCCTAAAGACAACAGCAAACATCCAATGCAAGAACCCTCAGTGTACAAAACACCCCTCTGGCCCCGAGGTCCCCTAGATTACATCCCACGAAACTATCTCCCCCTCCCCCCCCCCCCCCCCCCCCCCCCCCCC